>CM037781.1:1669513-1707470 GCA_021229015.1 Solen grandis | reverse complement strand
AACTCAGGAATTTTGAGACAACAGAACAAGATAAAGAAAAGATCATATGTCATAGAAAACAGCAGATGTTACAAATAAAAACGATGTCATCGAATCAGTGCATAACACAGTCCTGAAACCAGCACGATGTGGACAATGTCACCAAAATTAAAAGAAAAAACAAAGGGCCCTTTTCGGGCCAACCCCAAAGTCTCAAAAGGGACATTTTTACAATTGCATTTTTAAAATTTTCATAAATCTGTTTTCTAATATACCTTTTCGGTATTAGTTTCTGTTTTCATATAGATACCATTGGGTTTTCTATAATTCTGTTTTCTTTTGGTACCATTCGGTACTATAGATTCTGTTTTTAAGGAAACCATTCGGTACTATAGATTTGGTACCAAAGTCCCAAAAAAAAAAAAAATTTAGGTACCAACCATAAAAAAAAAAATTTCAGGTCCCTTTGGTACCATGGCCCCCCTTACTACTTGCAGTCATTAAGGTGACCGTTGTAATTTTATTTTTTGACTTTAAAGGGGCCGTTGAATATAATTTTAGTTTTTTTGCAGTCATTAGGTGACCGTTGATATTATATTAGTCTTTTGCAGTCATTAAGGTGACCGTTGATATTTTTTTTGTCTTTTTCATCTTTAAAGGTGACCGTTGATTTTATATTTGTTTTCTGCAGCCATTAAGGTGACCGTGGTTTTTTATTTTTTCTTTTGAAATATTAAGGGCCCGTTGATATGTATTTTAGTCTTTGTAGATTTTTAGTGCTTAAGTTAACAGTGGTTTGGGTTTTGTTTTCTGTGGCGTTAAGGGTAAGCAGGGCTATGTTTGTCTTTTGAAGTCATTAGGGTGCGTGGTTAATATGTTTTTTTTTATTTTGACAATTTCTTGATTTAGTAAATTTTTTAAAAAACGTAATAACTTATTAATGTATGAGTAAATTGTTAGTTTGATTTATTTTTTTGTAATTTATCGCCTGAATGCGGGGTGAATTCAAACAGTGATTTTGGCTACACTCCCAGATATAATTTTTATTGGAAAGGTACTTTTTGGCAAAATATAGGTCTCTTTCGGGGAAAAATCAAATTTCCTTTATAACTATCACTTGATTCTGGGATCAAATAAATAGAAAAATTTTAAAAAAAGGAAAAAAATTTAATTTTTTGCTAGTTAAGCATTGTTGGGTGAAGGTCTTGTAGGACATCAATGGACTGATTCCATTTATCTACAACTGATTCAATGACTTCTTAAAAAAAAAAGTGGGGCCAAAATTTAACCAAAATTTTTATAAATGATCCTTATAAAATCCTCTACCATTTTTCATGCATTGCAATTTCCCTTTAAAATTGATTGCCATTAACCAAAAAAACCTTAAAATTTTTCTCAAAAACCAACTAGGGAAAGAGCAAAATTTAAATATTTTGATTATTAAAATAATTACCTAAACTAATGAAATTTTTTTTTCAAAAACCTGAGAGATATTGTGTATATTGCAAATCTTTGGTTCGGAACGGAAAACTGAAAAGACATATTACAAGGAAGCATAAGGCAGAAGAAGAGATCAAAGAAATACTGAAACAGCCTAAATCTGTACAGAATTTATTTTTTGAAAAAAAAAGGAAGGAAGGAGTATACATTTATAATGGGGAACTCATGGCTCAGGGTAAAGAACCTGAAATGAGGGAACGCAAACCTAAGTTTGAAAACAATCTCAGGGTCTGTATTGATTGTAATGGATATTACGGAAATAAATATTTCTTTAAACATAGATGTGTATCAAAAAAACCTGAGGCTTTAAAGCCACTTCTTCTACAGACAAAAAGTAATGAACAGATAGACAATGATGAGGATTTTAAAAATATTCTAAATAGATTCCGGGATGGAGAAGTGGGAAATATATGTAGAACAGACATATTCATAAAATTGATTGGATATAGACATTATTGCCTAAGGCGTCATGAAGATGGCAAGCAGGATGAGATACGTAAAGTTGTAATGACTGAAATGAGGGAACTCGCAAAATTATTGATAGAATTTAGGATACGCTGCGGCAGTGAAAGAACAGTTGAAGATATGTTAAATCGTCTTTATCTATCTGATTTGATTGAAGTTATACAAAATATAGTGTCAGTTGACAAACACACTGAAAAACATGGACAAAAACTGATGATTGATGCAGTGATTTTAAGGTCACTAAAGGCAATGAAAGGCTTCTGTAGTCAGTCAATGCAAGATGAAAAAATTACAGAGTTGAATAATTTCAGAGATGCATACAAGCACAAATCTTGTGAGATTTATCCGAAAGCTAGACAAACATGTGTTAAAAACTCGCTTGAAAAATCTCGCAACCCACAAAATTTACCTAGTGAAGCAGCAGTTAGAAAGTTAAAAGACTTTATTAATTCAGAGCTCAAACAGACTTTGACAGCCTACACTAGTCAATAGTAGTCTTGGTTAAGAAGTATTGTAGTAGCTCGCCTTACATTATACAATGCAAGAAGGGGTGAAGAAGCTGCTAGAATGCTACATACTGAGTGGGAGGAGGCAAGCAAAGGTGTGTGGTTACCAGATGAAGTAATTGAAAGAGTTGATGACCCTGCAGAACAATATTTGCTAGGAGGTTTTAAACTTGCCTATTTGAAAGGCAAAGATAGGAAGTATGTTCCAGTTCTGATACCGGCGGATCTTATTGAACCCATTACTGTGCTGAATGAAAACAGAAGTATGTTTGGAATAAAGGAGGAAAATAAATTTCTTTTTGCTACTCGAAGTGGAGGTTCTCATTGCTCAGGATGGCATGCTGTTGCTGAAGTTTGCAAAAAAGCTGATATCCAGATACCTATAAACGCCACTAAAATGAGGCATCGATTATCATCAGTGTTAGCAAGTTTGAACATGAGCCCAAGAAATCAGCAGATATTTCTTGAACACATGGGTCACAATATGAATGTTAATAAAGAAAACTATCAGTGCCCACTTGGAGTACAAGCTGTCAGTGTAATGGGGAAAATGCTAAGCAATGTAGATGCAGGTACTAGTAGATTTTATTGATTTTTAGCTCACCTGAGCACGTGTGCACAGGATGAGCTATAAGGATCGATGAATGTCCGTCGTCCGTCCGTCGTCCACAATTAGTTTGTTTGCACTCTAGCATCTTCATTTTTCAAGCATTTGCCTTCAAACTTCATGACAATATTTATTACTTTAAAATCTCGGTTTAGTGCGATTATGGCTGAAATCGGATTTTTAAGCCTGGAGTTATGCCACTTTCATTGCTGAAAAAGGCTATATTTCACTTTTTTAAAGCCCTTTAGCATTTTTATTTCTTAACCAATCATTTTCAAAATTTTGGACAATGTTAGGTGTCATAAAATCTTGATTTTGGCTGATATTTGGCCATTAGGACAGAAGTTATGCCCCTTTTGAAATTATAAAAATGGCTTATTTCACTTTGTTTGCACACTATGAATTATGAAAATATATCAACATTTCAGATTACACTGTTTACGCCTCAGCGTCTTTATTTCCAAAGCAGTATGTTAAGAATGTTTGGCATTGAAGGCTATTTATCTTAGGTGAGCTATTTAGGGCCATCATGGCCCTCTTGTTTTAGCTCACCTGAGCACTTGTGCTCAGGATGAGCTTTTAGGATCGATGAATGTCCGTCGTCCGTCCGTCGTCCACAATTAGTTCGTTTGCACTCTAGCCTCTTCATTTCTTGAGCAATCATCTTTTAACCAAAATCTCAGCTAAGTTCGATTTTGGCCTGAATTGGACCATAAGGCCAGGAATTACGCCCCTCTTTGATATTGAAAAAAAGCCATATTTCCCTTTGTTTGCACTCTATCATCTTCATTTTTCAAGCAATTGCTTTATGACAATTATAATTAATATCAAATCTTTTTTTTTAACAATTGCCTTCAGACTTTATTACAATGTTAAGAACTATCAAATCTCAGCTAAGTTCGATTTTGGCCTGAATTGGACCATTAGGCCAGGAGTTATGGCCCTTTTAATATTGAAAAAAAAGCCAGATTTCACTTTGCACTCTGTCATCTTCTTTTTTTTTTGCAATGTCTTTCAAACTTTATGACAATATTTATTACCATAAAATCACGGCTAAGTTTGATTATGGCTGATATCGGACCATTAGGTCAGGAGTTACGCCCCTTTTAATTTTGAAAAAAAGCCAGGTTGCACTTTGTTTGCACTCTAGCATCTAAATTTTTAAGCAATTGCCTTCAAACTTCATGACAGTGCTTATAACCTTAAAATCTTGGCAAAGTTTCATTATAGTCAAAAAAGGACTATTAAGTCAGGTGTTATGCCCATTTCAATGCTAAAAAAGGCTATATTTCACATTGTTTGCCTTCTAGCTTTTTTATTTCTGAACCAATCATTTTTAAAATTTGTGACAATATTAAGTGTCATAAAAATTTGAAATTTGGCTGATATGTGCCCATTAGGATAGGATTTAAGCCCCTTTTGAAATGATAAAAATGGTTTATTTCGCAATGTTTGCACTCTTAAGAAATTTCTGGAAACCTCAAATTTCACTGTTTATGCCTCAGCACAATTATTTCTAAAGCATTAGGTTAGCATGTTTGGCACTGAAGGCTATTTATCTCAGGTGAGCGATTTGGGGCCATCATGGCCCTCTTGTTTCAATGTGCATATCAGTGACCATTTTCAATTGAGACAATAGACATAAGTGTACATCATCTGCTAGCAGATCTGTGACATCATTCAGAAATAAACTGTTTGATTATCCTACACCAAAGTTCCCTTTTCCTAACAAATACTGAATTAAAACCGCTATGAGAGCTACCCATTCAAAATAGTAGGGTCCAGATATATACTACTCAGTTTGCTAAGCACCACTTGTTATTTTCCCATAGAGTTATATGAAAACATATATGTAATGTAATGCTATGTACATTGAAGGAACATATTGTCTGACAATTACAAACGTTTGTAATTATGTTTGTCTATTTGTGACCTCGCTTCTGTACAGGTAACAATATATAACTTTTATTTCTAAAATGCCAGATTTTTGCAAAACACACAATCTTGTGAATTTTGTTCCAAAACAGCAGAAATAAGGCATATTGTTGTAACTCTCCTTTGTTTCTTTTGTCCATCATTTTTGACAAACATTGGCATGAAAATGATGGTCAGACAACATGTTCCTTCAAGGTACATAGCATTACATTACAAATATGTTTTCATGTAACTCTATGGGAAAATAACAGGTGGTGCTTAGCAAACTTTGAGTAGTATAGAAAAACCTCCCTAATCTGGAATCTTCTCTAATCCAGACATTCTTCCCAGTCCAGAGGGTGTCCAGAATAGGAAGAAATCATAGCAATATGGTGGTGTTAGGTCTTTGTAATACTAAATGAACTCTGCCTCAAAGAATCATAGCAATAGGGTGGTGTTTTATGTTTGTAATACTAAATGAACTCTGCCTCAAGAAATCATAGCAATATGGTGGTGTTTAATGTTTGTAATACTGAATGAAATCTGCTGAAAGAATTCATAGCAATATGGTGGTGTTATGTATTTGTAATATAATAAATGAACTCTGCTGAAAGAATTCATAGCAATATGGTGGTGTTATGTATTTGTAATACTAAATGAACTCTGCTGAAAGAATTCATAGCAATATGGTGGTGTTATGTATTTGTAATACTAAATGAACTCTGCCTCAAGGAATCATAGCAATTTGGTGGTATATTATGTTTGTAGTTCTAAATGAACTCTGCCTCAAGGAATCATAGCAATATGGTGGTGTTTTATGTCTTTGTAATACTAAATGAACTCTGCCTCAAGAAATCATAGCAATATGGTGGTGTTTTATGTTTGTAATACTAAATGAAATCTGCTGAAAGAATTCATAGCAATATGGTGGTGTTATGTATTTGTAATACTAAATGATCTCTGCCTAAAAAATCATAGCAATATGGTGGTGGTTTATGTATTTGTAATACTAAATGAAATCTGCTTAAAGAATTCATAGCAATATGGTGGTGTTATGTATTTGTAATACTAAATGAAATCTGCTTAAAGAATTCATAGCAATATGGTGGTGTTATGTATTTGTAATACTAAATGAAACTGCCTAAAGATATTATAGCAATATGGTGGTGTTATGTATTTGTTATGTCTGTTTCGCCTATCTGTCCACCTTTTATGGCCACAAGAGTTAAAATGTCAAATTGATTGATTGATATTTTATGCCCCCATAGAAACTTCGGGAACATATTGTAACTGTCCCTTTGTATATCAGAAGCCTCGTCACACTTTGGCTAGTTTGTGAAACAAATTACAGGATTTCCTTGTAATTAGCATTATTGGGGAGACAAAGTGTAACACATGTACTTAGGGATTCCAGGTTATGGTCATAGAGGAATTACAGTAGTTTCGTCGATGTCTGTTTCGTCGAACTGATTATATATAGTAAATCTGAAGTCGTTTCGTCACCTTGAATATTCTATAGGCAGAGATTGTGAAGGTCATTTTCACCTACTCTCGCACGCGTTACTGTTTATCATGATTTTCAATCAACTAGAAATATTACCCAAACAAAAATGTGATATTTTTGATAGTCTTGTGGTTCTGTTCTCAATTATGGAACCGAAAAAGTTGCTACAACGCATAAGATACATTGAGCAAATTTATTCAAAATATTTTTTGAAGAAAATATTAAATGTTAAAAAAGCAACTGATATCTATGGTTTACATGGAGAATTAGGGCGATTCTCTATGAAAATTAAAGTTCAATTAACTTTGGGACTAAATTTTGGACTATTATAATTATTAGCACAGATACTGATATTCTTGACGCATTATAAAACAAGATGCTCCATGACTCAGAAAACAGGTAACAAGGAATGAATAGGGCATTCCAGGTACAAATATTTAAAACAGACTTGTAAGAAATATTTGGTTAGAACAGTTAAATATAAATTTAAATACTTAATACTTATATACGACGAAAGGCATTTAAATAACTTAAAACAAACTTGGTACATTAGTATAAATAATTTACCCAAACTTCAATATTATAACATATTCAAACAAGATTTTGAACCAGAAAAACACCTACCTTGTATAAATAATAAAAGATATAGAATCTCACTGAGTTAATTTGGGCTTTCGGCACATGATTTAACAATAGAAACGGGTAGATACCATGATGTTGAGAGACAAAATAGAATATGAGTGAACTCAATGTGAGGAAATGTGAGTCAGAATACCATTCTCTTTTGATATGTCAAATATATTTTTAAATCATACTATTGTCATTAGCCAAACTTACATACATTTTATACTTTAATGTCTAGCAAATCGGCAAATTGCAAAATTTATATACCATGCTATGGCTTTAAAAAACCTGTGTTATTATTAACTTGTTTAAGAATGTGTTGTTATAAACACATGTCATTAACCATGTCCGAGGATAATTGAGTGTGAATAAAAGGTTTCACACCTCTCGGCACACTTTCTGCCTATTGATCAATCAAGGTGACGAAACGACTTCATTTGTTATATATAATCAGTTCGACGAAAAGGTCGTTCGACGAAATGACCATCACCCGTCATAGAGAATTATCTCCACCTTACACTTAGAATTTTCTTTGAAAATTGTTATATATTAATAAAATTGTATTATTTCTTCAGGATACTACTTCAAATGTATGTTCCTTATCATCACCCACATCATATGTGAGAAGGTCATAACTCTAGCACTCGTACTTTTAGATATCTCCCTTTACGCATAGACTTTTCTTTGAAAATCTTTGTTCTGCTTCAACTTCTTCATTTATTCAGTTATTTACTTCAAACATTAAATGTGTGTTCTTTTTCATCAGGCACATTATATGTGTCAATGTTCATAAATTTAGTGTGCACATTTCCAGAAGTATTTTCCCCTTTCAATATACAAAATTTCTGGGTCACTATCTATGACTATCATGTATCTAGAAAGAATTTTTTCTCGTCATTCTTACATTATAAAAGTTCTTACTTTACTATCAAGCACTGAATGAAGTCGAGTGCTATGTCTTATTAACAGATCTTGTTTATCTGGGGACTCTTTTGACCTGAGGAGGAAATGACATGTTTCAGTGTTTGAATCAATATTGTTTGTAAATATAAAAATCACAGTTCCCAGACCTGTAGTAAAGCCCCTTATTTTTGATTGACCTCATTGCAAATAAAAATGGGAAGTCTTCTTTGGCACAAATCTCTATCATATTTTTGTTAATAAATTTTATCAGCATAATTTGAAAGGAAAAATAAAGTTTTATTAGAAATTTTGTGTGTTCTGACTCTTACTGGATATTATGTGAATGTATACATTTACAGGCATGTCCAAGATCATGCAAGCTGACTGGTGAAAATATATTTTTTCTCTTTCAGAGCAATTCATCTCCACAATACTTCTGAGTAGATTTACTTTTTAAAGAGGGGCCTCTGTGGTCGAGAGGGTAAAGTCGATGACTTTAACACTCACTCAGCCCCTCACCGCTGTGGGTTCGAATCCCGACAGGGTAATTCGGATTTTCGTGTGAGGAAGTTTTCCAGCTGACATACGGAAGGTCGGTGGTTTACCCGGGTGTCTCTGTGCATTCGGGGTTTCCTCCACCTGTAATTAGCTGGACGTCGCTATATGACTGAAATACTGTCGCAGCGACGGTAAACACACACACACACGCGCGCTTTTTAAAGAAGGGATGTAAAGAAGAATTAAATAAACTAAAATAATACTTAAATAAGATCAATAAAACACATGACAAAAGACATGGAGAGGCTTTCAGATATGATGATCCTCCTGGAATATAGGTTAAGTAGACAGAGATAAGATACCCATAGAGTTCAAGAAAGGATGATGCAACTGTAACTGGCTAGATATGCTATGGTTTAAGTGGACAAGCACACAATTGTTATACCAGTGTATTACAGGATATTTCCACTTCAATTTTTGATAAAAAATATAAAAAGAACGACAAAGCATGAACACAAGCAATATTTTATTCACAATTAATGTTTTATTTTGGTCTCCTTAATGTATATATATTGGTCCACTTAATGTACATATATATGTTGGTCACCATAAAGTAGGCAATACAGTTATAAACATTAGGGGGGCCAATATTTTTGTATATTGTGACTGTGTGTGATTTACACAAAAATGAGGCCATAGTCAAAGAAAGGATGATTAGTGTTGTTTGAATTCAAGAGCAAATAGTTACCAATGCACTTTTACAAAATATACAAAATGGCCCCCTAATGCAGGAAAATATATGTGGTCCACTTAATGCCTAAATCATCATTTTGGTAAACATGGATACCCAAGTTATAGACCCATACTTAGCGTTTGAAATATGCTACACTTGTTGGAATTTTTGGTGTTGGGAGGGTCTTTTGGGGGTCAAATGTAATTACACATATCGTCTTGTCACTTTTAGGTTTCAATTTGTCACTGTTTAATGTGTGTCTGGCATTCTTACTTTCCCTCAGATGTTTTTATGCTCTTCTTGATCCTGATTTAGTTTATTTTTGTCTCTTTGACTTTCTGGTTTATCGGTTTCAGCTCGTATTTTTTAATATTTAGCTTTTCACAGGTTTGCATGTATTCTTGCTGGGTAGTTTGAATGAAAAGTTAAATTATGTGTGAAATATACTTGTTTAAACACTCATGCTCACGGCCTTCATGTTTTCATTTTTACACAATGTCTGGTAAAGGTCATATATCCTTTGTAACCTCAACTCAACTCAGGAGAAAAGTACACTTTTTCTGTATCAGAGCGAGCTGTACGTTGGAAAACTCTGGATGTGATTCATGACATGTTTTTCGTTTTGTGGCCGCAGTCAGGTTTTCCACGGAGATCACTGAGACTACCACCTTGCATCTTTTCTAAAGCTGTGTGTATTCTAGAACTATTGATGTATAACGTTTTAATGAATACATTCTTGCACACCCTCCTTGGACCATTGTCTGTATCCAGATAGTAATGTCTGGACTTTTGCCATCTAAATTTACTCGGACTTCCTTAACATATCTTCTGTATACATCAAATGTCTTAACGCGAGCATTTATGTAAGCTGTTTGAAAATCCCAGCTACCACAAAAGTAATATGCGTAAAAAGCCTTTTTTCGCCATTCGAATTGAACACCTTCACATTTTAAAGAACATAAACACTCAAATTCGTGTCAGCGTCTTTCCGGAACTATTTTTCCCTACGCAGCTTCATACTGCTCCCCTTCAATGTGTTTTGCGACATTTTTTCATTTAAATCCACCTGTAGGTGTTATACCAGCCTTGTCAACTTGGCCTGGGTCTTATATTCCTGTGAGGCTTTCTAGTTGAACCGTCATATTTTCATTACTTTTTTCAAGCTGAAAAGTCACAATTATTGTTTCTTTCAATAGTGGAATTATTGTTTGCCTCAATATTTTCATCAGTTCCCTTTTTAAACTGAAGTTTTTACTTCTTTTTGCTTACTGGTTTGTCATTTGTAGAATCCACATCATCGTCAGTGCAGCTGCTGTCACCTAAACAGACACAAAAACAAACGAGTATGATCATACAATTTTGACATTTAAATTATGGAGAAAGGTGATCCCTCGGAGGCACCGACGACATATCAAACGGTGACAATTGCAGACATGGTTTGATTGAGTCTGTTCATGGGCAATAATGAAAAATGCAAAACTGCCCACGCCCCCTAGCACCCACTTAAGCGGTATTCAATCTTCAAAACTAAGAGTGTTGAAACTGGATATGGAAAATCATACCCCCCCCCCCCCCACACAGCTGACCCCTACATTTAATGTGTGGCTGAAATCCAACAAGTCAAGGGGTTTTAAAGATAAGTGTCCGGACAAGATTTTTGACCTTGACCTTTGAGATACTGACCCCAATTTACAATATGCACAACTAGACGTCCGGACAAGATTTTTCTATAGCAGGCCCCTGTGAACTTGACCCTAATCATAATACAGTATTTCCATTAATTTCCAATTTCCTTTCTATTATTTATTCACCTTGCATTTTGTTATGTAATACTTTGCCCCAAGCTTTGGGGCTAAGTGTTACATAAAACCGCCATTTTGTTCTCGTCATATTTGTTTTTATATAATATGGTTGAATAGTTTGATTAAAGACAATAGATCGATCGTTACGGGTCAATTTGACACACTAACCAGAGATGAAAAAATCATTCTTAGCAGAGGTTTCTCCTTCTGTCCCACGCCTAGGAGCCACAACAGAACAGAATTATTGACTGATATCCTCTTATTTGAAAGAAGACTGAGGTTGAAACATCATTTTAAAGACAACGACTCCACTCAAACAGACCCCTTCAGAGTTACTTCAGGGTGAACCCCGCCAGCAGGACAATCCACCAACGGGTGAACCCCGCCAGCAGGACAATCCACCAACCTAGACACATTCTGCCAAATTGTCAAAACATGATCTATTAAACCATACGAAAAAAACAGATCAGAACATCCAACACCACTGAGCCAGAATACAAAGCTATATATGACCTTCAAAGCAACAAGAATATCATCATCAAACCAGCAGACAAGGGAGGAGCAGTAATCGTCCTCAACACTTCTGACTACATTCAAGAAAGATTACGTCACCTCAGCGATCACAACTCCTACACAGAGAAAAACCTAGATCTAACCAATAAATTCAAGAGCGAGATATGTGTTTTCTTGTCATACCTGCGGAAACACAACCTTCTGAAATCTGAACATATTGACTATATCACACCTAAGAATTGTCGTATTACGCTATTTTATTTACTCTTCAACCTAATAACCCAGGCAGACCGATTGTCTCCGCATGCGGCAGTCCAACTGAAAATAATTCTGATTATATTGATTATTATAATAAACCATTTTGCCAACGTGTACCTTCCTACATTAAAGACACAATTCATTTTTTATTGAAACTCAATAATCTTAAAGATATACCATTAGGCTCTTTTTTAGTTACCATTGACGTGACAGCCCTTTATACTAACATCCCCCATAGAGAGGGGATTATAGCGGTAAAAGAAGCTTTAGATAGTAGATCCCCTAAGAACCGAAAACTTGGATACTATTATTACGATGTTTAAATAAAACCTGTTTCAAATTTAACGATAAATTTTATAGACAAACTTCAGGCACCAGCATGGGCACTAAATGTGCTCCAAGCTACGCCATATTGTTTATGGATAAGCTGGAACTTGAATTCTTACGTACACAGCCTAAGCATCCTTTAGTGTGGTGGCGGTTTATTGACGATATCTTCATGATACTCCCGAGAAGATTTAGATTCCCTTATATTGGCCCTAAATAGTCATAATCAAATTAAGTTTACTACTAATATTAGTCAATCTACAGTCAATTTTTTGGACGTCACGATTGTTAAGGACAATTTTGGTAAACTCCACACTACATTGTATACTAAACCTACAGATGCACATAATGTATTTACATTACAATTCCTATCATCCCAAACATCAAAAACGTAGCATACCCTACAGCCAAGCTGTTAGAATCCGTAGAATATGTAGTGATTTGGATACGTATAAGGAATGTTCTAATCAATTGCTTAAACACTTAACTTGCCGAGGTTACCCCAAACAGTTAGTGTTACAAGCGATTTCCAAAGCTGAGAGTATTGATAGAAACTCACTCATTTCCACCAATCAAACTCCTGATACACCTACAATACCTTTAATTTTGACCTTTAACCCTTTGAACCCGACAGCAGCCCATACTATTAATAAATACAAATATATCCTTAATGAAGACCCTAACTTAGAGTTCCTACGTCAGAACCTAAACAGTTTACAGACGGGCGAAAAATTGAGACAATCTCTGTTCGATCTGAATTAAAATATAATACGATATTAGGATCTTACCCATGCAACTCTAATTGTGTCGCATGTAAAGTTATGCACGGCACGAATTCGTATTCTAGTTCAGTCACCAGAAATACTTACAAAAGATATGGTTCATATAACTGCAAAACCGTTAGTATTATTTATCTTATAACTTGTCGTAAATGTAATCTACAATACGTGGGTCAGTCTGGTAACTCATTACGGGAACGGTGGTATGGCCACCTAGCTGATATTCGCGCCAAAAACGACGTCAAACCTGTCTCACGACACTTTACCCATAAATAACGTTTCTATAGCAATTCTAACGACGTCAAAAAATATAAAACTCTCGACTACGTACGGAAGAAGCTTTTATTTATAACCTGAAAACCAAACACCCTACAGGACTAAATCTTATTTATTAATGGAGGAAGGTAAACAAATTTTACGGTAGATCCAATGTGATCAATGTCATGTATGGCTTAAAGGCCGGACCATCGCATCTAAGGAGACATAACAACCATTGTGAGATTACTACGAAATATATATGCCATTTTGTGGCAAGACCTTCGCTAGACCTGAAAATGTATTGAAACACAGTAACAATATACATGGACTTCCTATAAATTTGAATAACATTAAAACTACAATACATAATAAATATAATTACAAACCGGACATTTTACCCATTAAACCATGGACACCCCCAGCTGAAGCCAGACTAAAACCAAAATTCATCATAGTACCTGAAAAAAAAACCTGGATTAAAGAAGATACCAACAGATGCCCAGCATAATCTACATTAGAAGAAGATCTATATTTATCATCATCTGAATCATAAATATCTTCCACATCTACCATACTCCTGGATGAAAAGGACCCATTGAAAGAGAAAGACATTATCATATATTCCATTGGTTTTTTTTAGCATATTTATTTAATCTCATTATACGTATTTTACTTACTTTAATTGATCTATTTCTTGTTTATGTATCCCTGATGAAGGTCCACTGAAGACCGAAACTAGTTGGATATTAAAATTTGATTAACCTTACCTGTTGTTGGAGTTTGTGCCATTCCGCTCTTATTCGTTTTCAAAGATAATAGTTGTTCAAATTTGAGAGTATTTTCGGAATTCATTAGTTTTAGGGCTCTTTGCGACTTCATGTCCACAAATATTTAAAAAGTCAAAAAAAATGTCACACTTTGCCCCGATCTCCCTCGTAGGAGGAAATGTCATATGTTTCTCAAACATATGCCAGTCCTATCCTAGTCAGTGTAAGTCAGGTTCCATCAATGAAAGAAAGACTAGGCCAGGTAATTAAGAGATTTCCTAGATGTCTTTATGTTGCCCTCGAAAATGAAGATGGTGTTGATGTTTAGGGCATTGGCAGCAAATAATAAAGCAAGAGATTGATGCTTTATGAAATATGAGATTGATGCTTTATGAAATGAGTCAATGTTGTGGTAAACTGAATTGGTAGGTAACAAGACCAAATGCATTGCGAGAGCACTGTAGTCAAGTAGTAGGGGAGACCGTGGCTAGTTTTTACATGGGGCAAGTTGTTTCACTTCACATACCATCTAACTGACGTTATTAATGACGTCAACAATATATAAATATGAACGCGTTTTTTTCAAACCGCACTGAATGCTACAAGGTATTTCTAAAACATCGACGGCCACTTGACAAAGTTGAAACATCGAAATTCTTATCGTGTAAGTAAATTAAGTGTGTTGATAAAAAATTGTCTTGTATATAATATTTGTATTATTTCAAAATATTTTCCATAGATTTGTGTAAAGCTTAACACACAGTGTTCCACTACTGGACAAAATACTATCCATTGCTACTGTAGGATCTGAGGCTCATGATTAATGTAAAGTTGTTATTGGGGCAAGTTGTTACATGTACACTGTAACAATCAACCCCGTGTGATAAGATATCTTTATCTTCAACAAAACATTCCATCTTAGCTCACTTGAGCAAAACGTGCTCATTGTGTGCTATTAAATTCGTCCTGTGTCCTGACGTGCGACCGTGCGTGCGTCCGCTGATTGGATTTTTTTACCAAAGTTCACTGGATTGATTAGGCCTTTTTTTTCAAAATTGTTTAAACTGTTTTGATTGGTTGAAAATGTAGGTCACAGGAGGTATTTAAAGCCATATTTTGAAAATCCAAATATTGAAAGTCTTATTCTGAAAATCTGCAGGGCCTAGAGCTTACTAGATATTTGGGTTGTAGCATTATATAATTGACCACTACCAAGTTTGTGAGAACCATGACCTGATTGTACATTGACTGTATAGGAAAAAAATCTTGTCAGAAACCACCAAGCCTTAAGTTCAGATATTTGGTATGCAACATAGCATAATAGACTTCTACCAAGTTTGTCCAAATCATGGCCCTGGAGTCAAATTTGGCCACGCCCCATGGATCACGTGATTTTACACAGACAACCACATGAGTGGCAATAAATCTATGCGACTACACTAACTACCTTCAAGATGATACCGATTAAAAAATAAGCTACATATTAAAAGATAACACCATAAATTTCTACACTGCTAAAAATGTTTCGCTGTATCGGTATTTTTATGGAGTGAGTGTATCAAATTTTAGGGTATTTTAGTATTCGGTTATTGATAAAACTAGTTTTTTTAGCTCACCAGAGCACGAAGTGCTCAGGGTGAGCTATTGGGATCACCCGTCGTCTGTCGTCAAAAATTTGCTCTAAAAGACATCTCCTCTGAAACCGCTGGACAGAATTTGATAAAACTTGGCATGTATGATCCTTGGGTGGGCCTCTACAAAAATTGCTCAAATAAAGTTGATCCATGAAGAACTCTGGTTGCCATGGCAACAAATAGAAAAAATAATTGAAAACTTTGAAAATCATCTCTGAAACCGCTGGACAGAATTAGGTAAAAATTTGGCATGTATGATCCTTGGGTGGGCCTCTACAAAAATTGCTCAAATAAAGTTGATCCATGAAGAACTCTGGTTGCCATGGCAACAAATAGAAAAAATAATTGAAAACTTTGAAAAAATGGCAGAAAATTACCCTTGAAAAAAAGGCCCCTAGGGGGTTGGCTAATTTCCTTATATACTCTTTATAGAAAACATCAAAATACTTTTTTTATGAAGCCAGCTGTGAGAATTTAATTTCCTTTGGTCCAAATGGTCACCTTATGATTGTATACCAATATGGCTAAAATAAAGTTAATTCCTAAAAAAATGAGGTCCCTAGGGGGTTGGCTAATTCCCTTATATACTCTTTATAGAAAACATTTAAGCCATAGCCTTGACATAGAATCTGTATTCTAGAAAAATCCACACACCAACCTAAAATTCTTGTAGTCCAGCAGGCACTATGCAAGTATAATGTACATTTATTAGCAGCTTGTTTTTCACAATAAATTGCATCTTTTTTACAGAATCCATTTGATTGAAGTAAGAGGAAAGAGCACTAGAGGCCTGCGTAAAGTCTTTATTTTGCTGACAACAGATATGACTGATGCAATTGACCATCTACTGACTGTTAGGATATACGATGGAGTAAATCCAAATCATTCCTTTGTGTTTGGACGGACAAGTCCCTCACCACTGGATGCTTGCTCAGCAATGAGGGTTGTAACGAGTCAGTGTCCCAACCTTTGTAGGCCAGACTTGATTCGATCAAGACTTTTAAGAAAGTATCTTGCAACAACGTCACAGGTATCAGTTTTGCTTCCCTTTAGTACTCCTGTACACATACTCAGTTATATCTTGACTTCAAACTTTATGACAATGTTAATAAATATTAAATATCTAATAAATTTGATTTCGGCTGATATTTGCCCATTAGGTCAGGAGTAATGCCCCTTTTGAAATTAAAAAAAATGGCATATTTCACTTTGTTTGCAATCTAGCATGTTTAGGCTCACAGCACAACGTGCTCATGGTGAGCTATTAGGATCACCTGCAACCGTCGTGCGTCATCCGTCGTCAACAATTTCCTTTAAACAACATCTCCTCTGAAACCACTGGACAGAATTCGATTAAACTTGGCAGGGATGATCCTAGGGTCAACCTTCACAAAAGTTGCTAAAATAAACTTGATCCATGTAGAACTCTGGTTGCCATGGCAACAGAAAGAAAAAAATATGAAAACTTTAAAAATCATCTTCTTCAAAACTACTGGCCAGATTTTAAAATAAATTTGTACAGATGTTCCTTGGGTCAACCTCTTCTAAAATTATTCCGATCCGTAAAAAAAACATGGCCGCCAGGGGCTGGGATTGTTTGCCTTATATGTATTTTGGGAAATCTTTAATCAACATCTCCACTGAAACCACTGGACAGAATTTGATAAAACTTAGCAGAGATGATCCTTGGGTTAATTTACACAAATGATGCTAAAATTAACTTGATCCATGTATAACTTTTGTATGCAGTGTTATTATGCTTATATGTCAATAACTAGGTATGGTATTGATTTTTGACTTCATAAACATATTCAGGGGTATCAGAATATCAAGGTTTATTTTTTTTCAACAAGTATTTTGGATAGTTGACCTGCTGACCCCTGATCTGTGTTTTATCCCTATGCTTAGCCACAGGCAGCACTTTTATTCTTGTATTCCTTCTGTGTTACACATGTGGTTATAAATTGTAACATGAAATTTCATCATAGTCAACTCTGTAGTATGGCTATTTTTGGACACTGCCACCTGCTTGCTGTTTACATGATGATAAAAGACACTTTGTAATAAATTGCAACCTATTTCATCATAGTGAAGGACCCTTTAATATCTAATATCTCTTATCAGCAGTACCACACTTTTATCTCTTGAACACTGTTTTGTTTTTGACATACTATTGCTAAAAATGGCGGAGAAAAACTAAACTGTCAGATTCCTTAGAAACATGTATATTAAGTCTCCTTTACTGGTCAGCTTGGAACCCCATAATTTTTCAGGTTGCCTTTAGAACATTGGTACTCAGGTGAGCGATTAAGGGCCATTATGGCCCTCTTGTATTTCTTATGCAATCACCACACTTTATGACAATATTTATTTCTTTTATCTCTCAGCCAATTTATGAAAATTCCAGATTTCACAGTATACACCTCAGCACCTTTAGTTCTAAAGCAATATGATTTGTACTTGCATTTAAGGCTATTTAGCTCTGGTGAGCGATTTAGGGCCATCACTGCCCTCTTGTTTAGTTAGTAGCATCATCTAGTAGACCTCTACCAAGTTTGTTAATATCATGGCCTTGGGGTGAAAATTGGCTCCATCTCAGGTGTCTTTTTGGTTTATATGGACTTACATGGGGAAAATTGAATAAACTTCTTGTCAGAAACCACAAGGGTTGGAGTTAAGATATTTTTTGCATAACATAGTCTTGTAGACCTTTACCAAGTTTGTTCAAATTATGGCCCTTGGGGCAAAATTGGTCCCACTACAGGGTTCATTTGGTTTTATATTATAAACTTGCATATATAAAAAGCAAAGATGCAACTTGAAAAAAAGTATTCCTGTTAGAAACCACAAGGCTTGGAGGTTAAATATTTGTTGTAATACATGATTTAAATTGTTTCAAGTTTTGATCAAATCATGGCCCTGGGGTCAGATTGGTTCGTTCCAAGGTTAATATTAGCATTTATTATATAATCTTGATCAAACTTTACATTCATAAATGACTTTCATCAAATCTTCTATGGCCTGGATGGAGCAAATAAATCCAGAAGTATGGTTAAAATGCTGATTTTTTTTTATGACAGCAGTTGAGCAATTCAGGGCCATGATGACCCTCATGTTTAACTTTACTCACTGATATTATAGATAAAGGTCTTTACAACTATGAACACCACTGTCATCAAATTCACATTCTAAGTCTTGTTCACTTTCGTGAAAAACAGATAAGTGTTGGCATCTGCATGGGATGCTTTTGTTTTCTGCTACATGAATATTCCTTTCACACTGATAATGCATATTTTAGGTTATGGATATGACACATGATGAGCTAAAGTTAGTAGCTGACCATATGGGACAATCGTTAGAGATCCACGCGGATATTTACAAATTACAATCATCATTGCTCGAGAGAACAAAAGTTGCCAAAGCTCTGTTAGCGATGGAGAAGGGAGAATTGAGTTAATATCGAGGAAATAGTTTGGATGGTATAATATTTTGTTTTGTTACAAATATATTACTTACTGGTTAACTCTTTAGTAGAACCTCACAAAACGGAATGAGCAATAATATACATTAAGGATAAATATGTATTACCATATATATTTCCAAATATTGAGGATCTAGGTTGGATATACATTGTATATTAGTGTTGATTTCAAAGCTTGATCCATTCAGAACTCTGGTTGCCATTGCAACCGAAAGAAAAAAAATAATTGGAAACTTTAAAAATCATCAAAACAAATTGCCAGATTTCAAAATAAAGTGGTACAGATGTCCCTTTGGGGTAGCTATCAATATTGCTAAAATTATATTGATCCCTAATGTCATTTGGGTCTCTTGTTTTTTATCTGGGTTAATCCTTTGAAAACATGCCTTCCATTAGTCTATTGCCTACTTTCCTTATGTCCTTAGATGTTGGCTGTTTCTTTTTCTCACATTAATACCTAGTCCTCAAGTGAGTAATACCAGGGCAATCATGGCCCTCTTGTTTGGTTTTCATTTAGACCATGATTAGTCCATTATTCTATCTTAATTTTTAGGGTTTTTATTTTTTAGAAGGATAAGTATACCCCCCCCCCCCTAGGGTAGGGAGGGTGAAGGGCTATATAGGAGTCACTTTGTCTGTCTGTCCTGAAACTTTGTCCAGAGCATATCTCAAACGCTATTAGGATATGAAACTTTATAGGTACATAGATCTAAATGAGGAGAAGTGTCATTGATAAGAACCATAACCTGATTTGCATATTCAACAAGTAGTTGCCTTTTGTAATTTTTCAAACCTGAATGTTGTTTGGGCTATAACTAGAAAACTGTATGATGAAGCTTCATGGAACTCAGGGTTTTTTCTCTCTCAACTGGGAAGAGTCCTTAGCCTTTTGATTTTGGGAAGAATTATTGCCAAAAATGTTGATTTGGGAAAGTTAAAAGCAGGTGTAAGTTTAGATATTTGGGGAAACTGCATGCCTTTAAAGAAAGAAATTATTGGGAAGGGGCCTTTTATAGGCCTCTGTTACATAAGTTGAAAAAACCCTGGAACTTCATAGGTACATAGATCTTAATGAGGAGAAGTGTCATTGATAAGAACCATAACTCTGTTTTGCATTATTTTATGAGTAAATACTGCCTTGAATTTAACTTGAAAACTACATTAGTTGTCATCATGACTTCATAGGTAGATTGATCTCAATGGGGAAAAGTGTTATTGATTAAACCCATCAATCCTAATTTCTTATTCTAGTTAAAAAGCTTTTTACCTGGAAGGATTGTAGAAGACCATATATCACATGATGACACTGTCTTCCCTATATACAACTGTATCCAGAAAAGTTGGCTTTTTAGCCGTGGATTCATTGTCAAAGGACATACTGATCTGGATAATCCATTGTACCGTGGATAGAGGGATTTCCTAATAGTTTGCCTCAAATATTAAGCAGGGTAGTGGGGGTATTGATCACATCAGTGATAGCTCTAGTTTAGGCTTTTGGAAAGACACTTTTTGAGCAAACTATAAACACAATATTGTATAAAAGATATTAGCATTAAATAAAATCTCATCTGTTGTGGACAATTTTTAGAACTACCAGTTGAATTAAGTGAGGAAGAAGATGACAGTCTTGCTGATGAGATGGACATTTCTGAAAAGGAAACTGTGTCATCAAGTCTTGAAATTTCTGAAAAGGAAACTGTTACAAATCTTGAAATTTCTGAAAAGTAAACTGTGTTACAAATCTTGATATTTCTGAAAAGGAAACTGTGTCATCAAGTCTAGAAGGACCTGTAAAAAGGGTATGAAGTAAAATTTGTTATATATAAGTCATGATTATTTTTATCCCCAAAAAGGCGGCTGAGGATATGGTAATAGTCTTTGAGTTATCCTTTCGTCCCACATTTTTGTCCAGAGCATAGCTCAAGAAGTATTAGAGATATCAACTAGAAACTTCATAGGTGGATAGATCTCATTATGGAGGAGTGCATTGTACAAGAGCACAAGAAAGATGACTCTATCCCTCATATTTTTTCAGTTATTGCCCTTTGTTATTTTTCAGACTTATTTTTTTCCAGAGCAAAAAAATCAACTTGAAATCTCATGTAGGGATGGAGTGCATAAGAATGATAACTCTACCCCTCATAATTTCTTATTATTCACTTTATTTTTTTCAGGCTTAATTTTTGTTTGAAACATAACTCCAAAAGAATTTGAGGTCTCACTTAGAAACATCTAACTTAGGGTGAAATTTTGAGGTCTTATGTTTCATTTAGACTGTTGAAAAATGAGTTATGTAAAGACTGGAGTCTTTCTGAAATAAGAACCATACTTGTAAGAATATTTTCTATTTTCAGGTATAAAGCGAAAGCGATGGTCTAAAGAGGAGAATGACGCATTCCAACAAGCTTTTGGTGCAAAAATTCAGAAACAGGAGACAGTTTCTTCAGTTGATATAAGAATGGCAAAGCAAAAGTACCAGGCACTTCAACAGCGATCTGACGCCATGATCCGGACAAAAATAAACAATATAAAGTTAGGAAAGGAGAAAAGGAACCACTGACTATTAAATGATTAGTTATAAATGTTAAAAGATTAGGCTCCATCCATACAGGCTTTTCAGCGTTCCTAGTATTTCCTACTTTTTCCTAGAATTTTTAATTGGCTCCAAGTTTTTCCTAGATTTTTAGCTCACCTGAGCACTTGTGCCCAGATAAGCTTTTGTAATCGCCTTTTGTCCGACCTGTGTCGTCCGGCATCATCAATTGACGCCAAAACAGGTATGTTTGTCAGATGTTGTTGAATTAAGGTAACTTTTGAGAGCAAGATTCACGTGCATTTGTTTATCATAGGTTTGTTCAGCTTTTCACTGGTCAAACCAATGTGCATTTTTATTCGGGGCATTTCGGCGTCATGTTAATTGCTTGTGAACACCCTAGAGGCCACAGTTTTGGCCCAATGTTCATGAAACTTGGTCAGAATGTTTGTCTACATTATATCTTGGATGAGATTGAAATCGGGTCATCAGGGGTCAAAAACTATGTCAGCAAGTCAAATAATAGAGGCCATAATTATTGCCCAATCTTCATGAAAGTTAGTCTGGATGTTTGTGTAAATGATAACTTGGATGAGTTTGAAATTGGGTTTTGGGGTCACAAGGCAACTTAGAAAAACCTTGTAAACACTCTAGAGGTCAAATATTTGGCCATATCTTCATGAAACTTGGTCAGAATGTTTTCCTCTATGTAATCTTGGACAAGTCTGGACTTAGGTCACATGGGATCAAAAAAGTAGGATAAAAGGTCAAAGAATAACCTTATAATTACTCTAGAGACCATGATTTTACCCAATTTTCATGAAATTAAATTGGGCAATATCGAAACTGGGCCATGTGGGGTCATAAAGTAGGTCACAAGGTAAAATCAAAGAAAAACCTAGGTAACTCTTCTTTATCCAATATGACTTTTAGCTCACCTGAGCACAAAGTGCTCAAGGTGAGCTTTTGTGATCGCCCGGCGTCCGTCGTCAACAATTTGCTTTAAACGACATCTCCTCTGAAACCGCTAGACAGAATTTAATGAAACTTGGCAGGAATGTTCCTTGGGTGAGGCTCTACAAAAGTTGCTAAAATAAAGTTGATCCATGAAGAACTCTGGTTGCCATGGCTACAAAAAGAAAAATAATTTGAAAACTTTAAAAATCATCTCCTCTGAAACCACTGGACAAAATTTGATTAAACTTGGCAGGGATGATCCTTGGGTCAACCTTCACAAAATTTGCTAAAATAATCTTGATCCATGTAGAACTCTGGTTGCCATGGCAGCAAAAAGAAAAAAAATGAAAACTTTAAAAATCATCTTCTTCAAAACATCTGGCCAGATTTTAAAATAAATTGGTACAGATGTTCCTTGAGTCAACCTCTACCAAAGTTGCTAAAATTATTCCGATCCGTAAAAAAACATGGCCGCCAGGGGCGGGGCTTATTTGCCTTATATGTATATAGAGAAACATTTAAACAACATCTCCTCTGAAACCACTGGACAGAATTTGATTAAACTTGGCAGGGATGATCCTTGGGTCAACCTTCACAAAAGTTGCTAAAATAAACTTGATCCATGTAGAACTCTGGTTGCCATGGCAACAAAAAGAAAAAAAATGAAAACTTTAACAAGAGGGCCATGATGGCCCTGGATCGCTCACCTGATATCATTAGGCTATGTAAAATCAAGTGACCCCTGGGGCAGAGCCAATTTTGACCCCATGGTCATGATTTGAACAAACTTGGTAGAGGTCTATTACCCCATGTCACATACCAAATATCAAAACTCCAGGCTTTGTGATTTCTGAGAAGATTTTTCAGGTTTCTCCTATATTAGTCTATGTTAAATCAAGTGACCCCTGGGGTGGGGCCAATTTTGACCCCAGGGCCATGATTTGAACAAACGTAGAAGAGATCCACTAGACAATGCTACACACCAAATATCTAAACACCAGGCCTTGTGGTTTCTGAGAAGATTTTCAAGTTTTTTCCTATATTAGCCTATGTGAAATCAGGGACCCCATTGGTGGGGCCAAATTTGACCCAATGGTCATGATTTGTAAAAACATTGTAGAGACCCAGTAGACAATGCTACATACCAAATATCTAAACTCCAGGCCTTGTGGTTTCTGAGAAGAAGATTTTTTCATGTTTTTCCTATATTAGCATATCCATTCAGCTGACCAAAATTCCGAAAGACCGAGGTTCTGTGGTTGAAGCAAGATTCAAACATAGGACCTAAATTTTCATTATAGGATTATAGAGCTTTCAGGTGAGACAAAAAACTGAAACTTACACAGTTTGCAGTTCTGCAGATTTTCTTTAGATATTTTGAGTCCTGACTTCATAAGACGTCATGTGATGTCACAGCATATTACTAATTTCTCTTTATTTGGGCAGTGATTTCGACATGATATCGGTTGTTCAGAATGATGAACAATTAACAACTTTGACAGAAATGTATAAGTTTTTAAGCAATAGCATGTTCAGCATTCTATGACGTCACGTGACGTCAGCGTTAAAAATAGGAAACATTTTTGTTTGCGCTCTTCAGCTACTATTTATTGTTGGATTTTCTTTAAATTTTCACAGAATGTACATCTCAAGCCTTAGCTATGTACAAAGTTTGCAGTTCTGCAGATTTGCTTTAAATATTTTGAGTCCTGACGTCATATGGCGTCTTGTGACGTCACAGCATATTACTTAGTTCTCATATTTGGGCACTGATTTCGACATGTCAGTTTTTCAGAATGATGAAAAATTTACGCTTTGACAGAATGGTATGAAGTTTTGAACAACGGTATTTTCAGTATTTTAAGACGTCACATAACGTTAGTCTAAAAATAATAAAGTATTTGAATTACTGCAGCAATTTATCGTTTGGTTTTCCTCAAAATTTCACAGAAGGTAACTTTCAAGACTCTCAAGAGCAGAAATTCCTTTTGTTTGTTCAAACAAACAATATCTGGTTATTTTTTTTTTTTTTTTTTTTTTTTATTTTAATTTTTAAAATAATAATTTTCAAATATCTGCACTATTGGCCAGTTTTAAAATTAGTTTGTCATAAATTTTCCAATTAATTAAAAAAAAGGTTACATTTAGAAAAAAAGTACACTATTCTGCCCTGCCATGAATAGAAGTACCATCTTTTATTTTTAAATTACATCTAATCTAAAACCGCTGGGCAGAATTTGATAAAACTTGGAAGGAATGTTCCTTGTTGCAAAAATAAACTTGATCCATGTGGAACTCTGGTTACCACGGCAACGGAAAGAAGAAAAAAATGAAAACTTTAAAAATCATCTCCTTCAAAACAATTGGCCAGATTTCAAAATATTTTGGTACAGATATTCCTTGGGTAACTCTCTACCAAAATTGCTAACATTATTCCGATCCGTAAAAAAACATGGCCGCCAGGGGCAGGGCTAATTTACCTTATATGTATGTAGTGAAATCTTTAAACGACATCTCCTCTGAAACCGCTGGACAGAATTTGATTAAATTTGGCAGGGATGATCTTTGGATGAAGCTTCACAAAAGTTGCTGAAGTTATTCCAATCCATAAAAAACATGGCCACCAGGAACGGGGCTAATTTGCCTAATATGTATATAGTGAAATCTTTAAATGACATCTCCTCTGAAACTGCTGGACAGAATTTGATAAAACTTTACAGGGATCATCTCCTTCAAAACTACTGGCCAGATTTCAAAATGTTTTGATACAGACTGATGTTCCTTGGGTAACCGTATACTCAGGTGAGCGATCCAGGGCCATCATGGCCCTCTTGTTTTTCTACTGGAGGAGTATTTTCTTATAACATGCTACACATTTTTATGCTCACCGAAGGTGAAGCATATAGTCGCCGCTTCGTCAGTCCTCCGTTCGTCCATCACACTTTCCTTGTCCGGACTATTTCTCAGGAACTAATAGCTTGATTTCAACAAAACTTTATGTGAAGCTTTATTACCAAGTGGAGACGTGCATATTGTCAGCGTGACCCTGTTCCTCAATTTGTCTCAGAGTTATGACCCCTTGATTTTTCTGCCTATAGTACATATTGCATGACTCTTGTCCGGGCTATTTCTCTGGAACTAATGACTTAAATTCAACAAAACTCTATGGGAAGCTTTGTTACCAAGAGAAGATGCGCATATCGTCAGCATGACACGGTTCCTCAATTTTTCACAGAGTTTTGGGCCCTTGACCTTTCGGCCTATAGTACATATTGAATGATTCTTGACCAGGCTATTTCTCAGGAACTAACAGCTTGATTTCAATAAAACTTTATGTGAAGCTTTATTACCAAGAGGAGTTGCGCATATCTTGGGCTTGACCAAGTTCCTATATCCTCCCACCCATTGACCAAGGCCTTATTTGTAACAATGACGTTCTTCGGGAAGCATCTGTCAGTTCTACTGATTTTCTTGTGTTTTTTTTCTCATGTAACTGGTAATCCGCCTGGTAATCTAAAGAGAACTAAAAAGAGAGAGGAAAAAACTTGAAATGAGCTTATCTGTTTAACTTTTTTTCTTCATTTTTTCCCACTTTTTCTATTTTGCATAAAATTCTGCCAGATTCATGGCGATGTCACGTACGCAAATTGCCGATTTTGTTACGAAAATATTTTAATGTAGAGATCCATTGTTTTGTGGATAAAAGCTAAAAAGACACACTGTGGGTAATTTGGAGAGTTCTTTTAGTATTTTGCAAAAATAGATTCACAACTTTCTCTGACCATGTAAATAAAATTAATAAGCAAAAAGGCTTTGCATTTCTAAATGTCATCGGTTTTCGCGGATTTACTTTCTCTTTTGACAACTTGTAAATAAAAGGAATCTGAAACGATATTAAAGAATTTTCGAAATATTTTGTTACAGATTGTTATTTAAAAGTTTAATCATGTTATGTAAAAGTTAAATCAACCATTTTAACCAACTGCTTTCATTTTCTTCCCGTACAAAAAGCCCTGTGTCTTTCAAACTATCATGATAAATTCTGCTAGTTTATTTTTCGAACACCATTCACATCGTGTAACTGCAACTGATAATCACTGAATGTCAGATAACAAAACATTTTAAATATATTAATGTCGCAGTGAATTATACAATTCATACATGAATGAAACTGTGTGAAAAATTATTTTTTTTATACAGTTACCATATTACAAACATTATTTCAACAGTACCTAAGAATTTCACTTACACATTTTGTCATAGTCCTCTACCCTTTGACGTTAAAAAGCTAAAAACTGACTGTCGCTCAATAGAGTGTATAATTTCAAACTAAGAGCCTTAAGTATTTTTCATCTATAAGCACCGCATTTGTGGTATTTTTCGAAGTAAATGGTTTTATTGTTAGAAAATAAACCTATGTTTGTATTCTTTTTCACGAATTGACTTGTTCAGAACCATTATGTTATTGTCGCAAATATGCTGGTCAGGAACGTTAAATGTTTTCTTGTGTATGAAAAAAACATCACGATCACGATTTCAAACATATGCAAGCACCAGCACTTGACTATATCTTTAATAATCATAAAACATTAAACACATGTACGAGGAAGCATATTTCAACGGCTTCGAAGCAAATTACAACTTTTAACGTGAGACGATAGAAATGGTCAGGTACGATAAACAGATAACCTGCTTAAATATAATATTGCTTCCATTTTATATATATACACTGTTTTTATTTATATTATATATAACAAAACATGTTTAAGTTGATATACAAACACTATGCATGCCTATGTTAATCGATAATATAACGTAAACACGTTTATAACTGTCAAGTACGTGTATGTCAGGTACGTGTAATAAATCGGTTTTCTAATAGTTATCCCCCGTAAGTAAAGTTTTCCATGACGTAATCCTACACATGCGCATATATCTTTATCATAACATCCGCCGGAAGCACGAGGTACGAAATGTTTTCAAAGCGGGAAGCGTTTAAACCTTGAAACGAAACTGACTTGTTTTTATCTGGATCCATCGAGGTAAGAACTGTTAATAGTTTCTTTTGGTTTGCATTTATAAACTGAAATACATTTACTGAGTTATAAATATATGCAGATGAAATGATTTTATGTACATAATAAAGAATACGCTTATTAGTTAAAGTATAACGTTCCTGACATTTTTGTCAGGTACTGACATATATATTTTAGGGAGGAAGATGGGTAAGACGAGAGCGGAGTATCAAAAAGCGTACCGAGAAAGAAAGAAGAAGAATGATAAAGAGTATTTACAAAGAGAAAGGCAAAGAACAAAACAATATAAGTTGCCCATAAGTGCTTTGAGCAAAGATAAACAAAATGAATTGAGAGAGAAAAATAGACAATGGAAAAGATCAAGTAGAGAAAAAATAACATTTAAGAAACATAATATGCAGGAAAATGAACAAAGACAAGATGAAACACAAATTAATATAAATGAAAAACACGAACAAACAACACGAACAAGCCCAATGGGTTTAACTGTCAAGTTAAACTTTAAACCAAGACAAAGGTCACAAAAAAGATCAAAGGCTTTACGAACAGCATCGCGGCGAGTACAAGCTCTTGAACAGAAATTAATATCAATGACCAGAGAGAACAAAAAGTTACGAAAAAGAAACGAAAGACTTAAAGCAAAACAAAACAAAGCTGAAAAAACAGTAACCGGTGACAAAAATCAAAACCCTAGATGTACACCAAAATCAAAGGCAAACACAGAGATTCTGCAATTAGGCTTAACACCTAGAAAAGTCCCGATCAGTGTGAAGAGAAAATTGGTAATGGCAAATGCTATGATAGCTGAAATCCAAAAGTCAACACAGAAAAACAAGAAACAGAAACAAAGACGAGTTGTTGCAAATGTTGTGAGTGGCAATATTTTGAAAAAGTATAAGTGTATTGCCATGCTAAGTAAAGAAACAGGAATATCGAGAGGGGTACTGAGAAAGGTGAAAGATAAAAGATTGACAGCTATTTCAAGGAGACGGAGAGTCCTAGAAAAGGAGAGAATAAAACGGATAGTGGTTTCATTTATGGAACGAGATGACATCAGTGTAAATATGCCGGGGAAAAATGATTGCACAAATGTTGGAAAAGGGAAGAAGAAGCAAGTTAGGGTTTTAACAGACTACTTGTCAAATTTGTATGAGAAGTTTTGTGCAGAAAATACAAATATAAAGGTATCTAGATCTGTATTTTGCCGTCTGAGACCAAGTCATATACTGTTAACCAAATTGATAACAAGAAATACCTGCCTATGTAGCAAGCACCAAAATTTTGCTATGAAATTAAAGTGTCTTCGCTCCATTGGAATTGATATATCGCCAAACCCAGAAACCGTGAGTAAGAAAGTGTCCGAACAAGAAATGACTGAAATGTTAACCAATAAGATTAACGACAATGAGCAAGTTGAATTCGAAGAGTGGAAACGTGTAGATGTAGATGGAAAGAAGAAAATGAAAATAGTGAAAACCAGTATGATTAAAGACGATTTCAAACAACACACAGAGCAGCAATACAAAGATTTCCTGCTTCACGTTTCAAGAGTGAAAACACAATATTCAGCCATTAGAACTCTTAAAGCTCAATTACCGAAGAATCAAGTACTAGTCCACATGGACTTCGCTGAGAATTTCACTTGTAGTAATGCTGATGAAGTCCAGAGTGCATACTGGAACAGCACAGCAGTTACCTTACATCCTGTTGTGGTGTACTATATGACTGATGAAGAGCTCAAACACAAAAATTTCATCTTTGTGTCAGATGTAACAAACCACAATTCTACAGCAGTTTACACAATTTTGAAAAAGCTTGTCCCTAACTTGAAACCACTAGTACCAGACTTGAAAGTCATACATTACTGGACAGACAGTCCGTCTTCCCAGTATAGGAATAAGTATATCTTTGACATTGTTTGCCACCATAATGAGATATTTGAAACCAAGGCCAAGTGGAATTACTTCGAATCAAGTCATGGAAAAGGACCCTGTGATGGACTGGGGGGAGTAGCAAAGCGTCAGGCAATGGAAGCATGCAAGCAAGGAAAGGTGAACATCCAAGACGCAAATGATTTTTACAACTGGGCCACGAAAGTAAAGAAAAGTATTGAATACATATTTTACAACGGAAAGGAATACGATGATACAGCAAAAGAACTTGAATCAAGAAATCCAAAACCCATTCCTGGAACCATGAAATTGCATGCGATATTTGCTGCAGATAATTTCATCAACACAGCAGAGGTCTCATGTTACTGTGACACATGCCTGAATGGCAATGTCTGTGATCACTGGAAAAAAGAATGTGTGCTAGAAAAAAACGACATATTCAATAAAGAAAAAGAAAATGCAAAGTCGAAGCGAAAATCCAATGAAGTAGGTATTGATGACAGTGAAAGCAGATGCAAAATACAGAAGCTTGACCTACCTGTCGCAGATGAACCGCCAACAATCGTTGATGAAAATAACCCATCTGAAAATATCTTACCTGAAAATAACTTACCTGAAAATAACGTACCTGAAATCAAACCCGTCATTGGTGCATACTTTCTCGTGAAGTGGGACGATATCATTTACCCCGGAAAAGTTCTCGAGGTTGATGATGAACAGCAAGAGGCAAAAGTGACGTTTATGGAAGAAACACAGCGGAAAGGAGATTTACAATTGTTTAAGTGGCCAATGCGAGACGATATTCAGAGTGTTGAATTTGACAAGTTTGTGCGCGAAATCAGAGAGCCGATGCCATGCAGCAAAAGTAAACGGCAATTTAAACTTGACGATATAGACAACATGTTTCTTGACACTGATTAGGTTTGATTATATGTCATTAACTGGCTTCATGGCATGAAAGCAGTTGTTAAACAACTCTTTGAATACATACACTTAATTGTGTGACACATTTAAAAGATGTTTGCCAATTAATAAAACTGACACATGATATTTTTTTTTGTCAAGTACGTTAACGTAAATCAACTCTAAGAAAACGTAATGTACGTTTTTGCAAGAGAAACAGACAATGTGTATTTAATTAGAGGGTATTGTCTTTAGAAGTTCATAGTTGAAATATAACGTTTAATCTGGTGTTCGAATATTTTATTACACAAATTATTTTTGATATGTCAGGTACGTTAAATACTTTCGAAAATCAGTATGTTAGGATTTTAAGAAATATTTAACATTTGTATCAGTCAACAGTTACGTTTTTATTAAAATAGATTTATATGTGTTACGAGTTACGATTGTTATTCAAGTATAAATATAATATTCACGTTTGATTTAATATTGGTCAGGTACGTTAAAAATACCGGAATATTTTAAGACGATAGCATAGCTTTGCTGATAATTCAATTAAGTAGAAAAAAAGAAGTTTAAGTCAGAAATGTTTTCAAATGTGCAAAAATATCTTGTATATATACTAATAATAATTTTGGAAATTATTAAATATATTTACAAAACATGTGTTACAATGCTAAGGTTAAATTTTCTTAGTAGCGTCAAGTTAATATCCAATAACTTTGTTATAAATTGTTATAAATCCAAAGTAGTTGTTAGTAATCTATTTTACATACAATTAAGTTTATAAAAAACAAACTTAAATTTAATATACTTAAATGTCTTCTCATTTACGCAAATTTATAACAAATATAACGTACCTGACCATAAAAAAATAGGTGTGTTGGTTTATATGTCATTTGTATGAAACTCGACAGTCAGAAAATGACCCCATAGTTTTTTCAAGTTAGTTCTGGTGTTTGGAAACGTGTAAATAAAGTTTGTTAAGTAAATGTTTTAATTATTTTTTCCGGCTTTTTGCTTTGTCCAAATGCCTAGTTAACTAGGAATGAATGTAATACAATATATTATATTATCTTCAATTAATAAATTTAAGAATTTTACTTCCATGAAATTAATGGTCAGGATTGATTTCATGAATGTCTGCCATGATTGCTAAAATGAAGTTGATCTCTGGTTTGTCATTTGATTTCCTTATAGAAAAAATCATCTTGAATATGCTGATGTACACTGGTGAGCGTTTATGGCCCTTGGGCCTCTTGTTTGTTAGCTCACCTGAGCACAACATCCTCATGGTGAGCTTTGGTGATCACCCTGCGTCCGTCGTCAACAATTTGCTTTAAACGACATCTCTGAAACTTCTGGACAGAATTTGATTAAACTTTGCAGGGGTGAACCTTCACAAAAGTTGCTAAAATAAAATAAACTTGATCCATGAAGAAGTCTGGTTGCCATGGCAGCGGAAAGAAAAAAAAATGAAAACTTTAAAAATCATATTCTTCAAAACTACTAGCCAGATTTCAAAATGTTTTAGTTCAGATGTTCCTTGAGTAACTATCTACCAAGATTGCTAAACAAAATTTGATCGGTAAAAAACATGGCCACAGGGGCGGGTCTAATTGTTTCATAATATCTGTCCCCATTTCAATATTCTATATCTTTTTCATTTGTAAGTATATATATAAAGTTTGTACATCCTCAAATTGTCCTGAGATCAAAGTTTTTAATCAGCATAAAAGTACGGGAAAACGTCGACGTCATGACGTCATTTCCTGATGTCCGTATAAACAAGATGGCGCCATCCAAGGAGCAGTGTAAGGAAGTGGTTAAACTTTATTATGAAAGTAAATCACCTATCACTGTTATAAGAGCAATGAAAAAGAAATACCCTGATCTAAGGGAACTTAATAAGAAGAACATTCAGAGAATTATACGAAGATTTGAGGCTTCAGGTTCGATTGAAGACAGAAGGCATGCTAACCCTGGACGTCCTAGAACTGCAAGAATTGCTGAAACCATTGGGCAAGTGCAATCAGTGATAAATGAAACACCACAAAGGTCTGTAAGACAAGTATTGGGCGATATTACTAACTCTGCCAGCCATTCTAGTGTATTTAGAATGCTTCGGTATGATTTGAAGCTCACTCCTTATACGATATCCATCATGCAGCATTTGAAACCGACCGACATTGAGCGCAGATTGACCTTTGCGAGATGGATGATCGACAACAGTGGTATTGCTGACAAGATATGGTTCTCAGATGAGGCACATTTCTATCTTAATTCGCAGGTACTGGGGTACTGAAAAGCCAATTTAGAATTTAGAAAAACCACTGCATTCAGAAAAGGTTACGGTATGGGCCGCGTTAAGTGCAAATGGAATTATTGGTCCATTTTTCTACGAGGACAGTGAAGGTAGCGTAGAAACTGTAAATAAAGATCGCTACTTGAATATTATGAAAAGAAAGTTTATGCCAGCATTGAGAAAGAAAGTTGTAAATGTAGGCGATATATGGTTTCAGCAGGATGGAGCTGCCCCACATACAGCCACAGATGTGCTAGCATGGTTGGAAGAGACATTCGGCCAAAACTTCATTTCGTTACAAAATTTTGTAGCACTGACTTTTGAAAATTTCCGATGATTATATTGCTGCGAGTGAAATTCATATCAATAAATGAAATCCATATACAGGGTTATTGATTAAATTTTTTAAAAAATCATCCAACTGGTTATTTCTTTTTGACAAAAAGTTTGAAAAGTTTAACTAGACTTCACAGCTGTAAAGAACGTACTGTTCCAACCCAGGAACTTGTAATGTATTAAGAACTTGTGTAAAATAATTTAGTTTATCCTATCAAAAGACTCACATTGTGGTATAAACTGCCTATCGAATAAACTTAGCTTTATATTAATTCGTGATTTTTTTAATACTCTGACGTCATCCGTGAATACTTTCTTGTTTACTACATGACTGTATGACGTCACGGAGTTGAAGGTAGGATGATCGGATAGAATCTAGTTGTGTGTGTATTGCTTTGAAATGATAGGATAAATAGAATACAAGGTAAGTGTTCAATAAATTTAAGTTTATCCTGCTCGGCAAGCCTTGCAGGATTTATGCTTTGGGACCCTATTATCGGTGGGTACCATTTATCGGTGTAATCCGAGATCAACCGAATTTGATACGCAGCCGCAATGACCTTCGTAGTATTTTGTCACGCAGATTATCTGCCGAAATATTATCTGCCAAAATGTCCTTTGTGAGGGTAAAACTTTACTTTTTAGCAAAATCTTATAAAAGAATGTTTCTCCATTCAGCCCTTTATCATAATAATCAGGGTTGTTTGGGTTTTTTTCTCACCATTCTGGGAACATGACCCGACCACAGAATAGGGAATTTTTCGAGTCGTTTTAGAAAACATTGGGAAAAACTCACACCGTATTATATATATATTAAATAAAACAAACAAAATCAAATATTTGGTTCATTTAACCCTTGTATCATTCGGACTCGCTACATTCAACCCCAAACATGTAAAAAGGCAATAACTTTTTTTTTAAATTGGAAATTTTCTGCATAAAATTGGGAAAAACATACTTTTACGTAGGGAACACGACCCAATATTGGTCGTCAAAACGGGCAAAAAATCCTGTAATTGTATGCATAAAGAGTTTCCACACTAAAAACCTTAGTCTGGTATGGATAACCTGCCCCTGATACTACGTTATCGGGTCAGGCAAAGCTCAATTATGTCATGCTTTTGTAAGTTTTTTTTTCTTATTCAGGGTGATCAAGATTTTTAGTAAGTTAAATGAAATGAATTTTTTTACAAAATATACTTTACTGATTCAAAAATATTCTGATCGGGTAAAATTTTATTACAATTGGCATCGAACCGTTTGCCATATTTTCGGATATTATACAGAGCAACACAGGGTATTATCGACCACTTAAGGTTCAAATCACGTATGGGTTTATTGTACACTTACCTTCGTTTATTGGCGTTAAACGTGGTGTATTTCCGACCATATTTCTCTCAGCGTAACTGTGAAACTGACAAATAAAATACTGCGGTTGCTGAGTATATTATCGACCACGTACAGGAATTGAGAAACCAACAACAACAAAGTTACAAATAAATAAAAACATGATCTAAGCTGCACACCTATAGACGTGAAAAGCAATGGATTTGATCAGAATATAAAATATACTAGGCTATATAAGGAGATTCTATGTATCTTTTTTTAATTTTGTGATTATCGCGCGCAAATTTCGGAATTCCCTGATGAAGCAATCTATTTTTAGAAATGTACAGAAGCGTTGTGAGTTAATCAGGGTATTACTAAATTTCTATTCCTATAGCATGTAAAAAATAAATATGCCGGAAAGTACCCTCAAGGACCGAACCTTGCAGGCAGCTTCCCCCATGTACCTGATGTAGAGGAAAGTTTTGTAACCAACCCTGGACCCGCTCCTACATCATTTAGTAGGGTTGAAAAGAAAGACATAATCAACCATGTATTCTACATGTCATCAATTGGCTATGGTTATGGGAAAAAAGAATTTCTAAACTTTGCCACAGACTTTGCAATCTGTCTTAAGAAGAAAGAAGAGAATGATTCCCCATTGCCAAATCTTGGTATTATGGTTTTAAGAACAGAAACCTCGATTTGGCTCTAAAAAGACCCAGAAACTGTTTTAAGAGCAAAGGCTACATCGGACACCGTTAGAAACTCATATTTTTCTGAACTGAAGAAGCTAATCGTTGAATAAGGTCTAGGTGAAAAACCTGAGAACATTTGGAACATCGATGAAACTGGTATACTAATGCAGCATAATCCAACTAAAGACTCAAAACCACAGGCAGTCACTTCATCAAGAGGAAAATCCGCCACAATTATTGCATGGGAATGCAGCAGGGACACGCATTTAATTTTTTTATATTTTTCCAGGAAAAAGGTGGAATAGCGAGTTGTTGCGGGGAGCCTGTCCCAGATCTAGCGGGAAAGTGACTGAATCAGGCTTGGTGGCCCAACTTTACCGTTTTTATACGCCGCCGTCTGTCCGTCCGTCCGTACGTCCGTTCGTCCATATCTTGTGAACGCAACTCCTCCTACGTTTCTGAATGAATCTTTTCAAAACTTGGTCAATGTCATTACTAAAATGGGTAGATGTGCATGAAGTGGCAATTTTCCGGTTCATTGATTTTTACAAGATTTGTGTCCCTTGAAACTTAGTCTCTATAGCTGAATGATATTGCAGCCTTGTGAACGCAACTCCTACATTTCTGAATGAGTCTTTTCAGAACTTGGTCAATGTCATAACTAATATGGGAAGATGTGCATGAAGTGGCGATTTTCCGGTTCATTGATGTTACAAGAAGTGTGTCCCTTGAAATTAGTCTCTGTAGCTGAATGATAATTTGCCTTGTGAACGCAACTTCTACATTTCTGAATGAATTTTTTCAAAACTTGGTCAATGTCATTACTATAATGGGTAGATGTGCATGAAGTGGCAATTTTTCGGTTCATTGATTTTTACAAGATTTGTGTCCCTTTGTGAACGCAACTCCTCCTACATTTCTGAATGAATCCTTTTTCAAAACTTGGTTCATGTCATTACTAAAATGGGTAGATGTGCATGAAGTGGCGATTTACCAGTTCATTGATTTTTAGGAGATTTGTGTCCCTTGAAACTTAGTCTCTGTAGCTGATTGATATTGCAGCCTTGTGAACACAACTCCTCCTATATTTCTGAATGAATCTTTTTCAAAACTTGGTCAATGTCATGACTATAATGGGTAGATGTGCATGAAGTGGCGATTTTCGAGTTCATTGATTTTTAAAAGATTTGTGTCCCTTGAAACTTGGTCTCTGTAGCTGATTGATATTGCAGCCTTGTGAATGGAACTCCTACATTTCTGAATAAATCTTCAAAACTTGGTCAATGTCATTATTTTAATTGGTAAATGTGCATGAAGTGGCAATTTTCCGGTTCATTGATTTTACAAGATTTATGTCCCTTGAAACTCTAGCTGATTGATATTTCAGCCTTGTTAATGCAATTCCTTGTATGTTTCTGACCTAATCTTTTCAAAACTTGGTCAATGTCATTACTATACTGGGTAGATATGCACAAAGCAGGAATTTTGATGTTCATCAATAGTTATGTCTTTCTAAACATGGTCTCTTGAAAACACAGCTCAAGTTTCTAATCTGGTAAAAGTACATAAAGAAGGGGTTTTCTGGTACATTGATTTTTGCAAGTTATGCGGAGAAAGAAAAAGGGATTCATATTGATACTGCTATTTGACCTACTTTCATATTGGAAGCCTTTTTAGGGTTCTATCTCTGTTCAGCTAAATTTATTGGTTTCACAGACTTCATTATGAGCTTATGCTTACAGAAATGTTAAAAGCAATAACTAAAAGGACCCTCTTGGTCTTTATATTTTGTGGCAGCGTATATTGTGGCAGCACTGGCACTCTTGTTCAATTATATATTGAATCCCATTTCAAAGGCATACACCAACTCACAACAAACCTACATTGATACTTTTTAATTGCCACAAATCAAATGTAAATCTCACCCTTAGAGAATGGGGAAAGCAATATTATGGTGTGTTTTTTTTTCTTACTCCCTCCTTACACTTCGCATTTCACACAACAACTTGACGTAGGATGCTTTGGTCCTCTGAAGAAGTATTATTAAGCTGAGCTTACCTGCGCTAAATACCAGGTCTCCAAATTTCAAGAAACAACATAGCAGAACTCTCACGTAGAGCTTTGAACATGGCTCTCAGCCATGAAAATCTTCATTCCAAAAGACTTGCATAATATCCAATACAATGTTCAAACATAACAACAGAAAAAAACAGCCCTTAAACAGAACAGAAACAGAAATGACAGTCAAGTAGTTTTTTTGTTGTTGTTTTTTTATAAGTAAAAAAACATGCCCTTACAACTGAAAGAAAATGAAAACAACAGTCTATCACTGGAAATTATCAAAGGGTAAATTCCTGAAGGAAAAAAAAACTCATCACAAAAATATGTTTATAATCAACAAAAAAAAAAAATGGGAAAAAATTAGAGATGTCCCAAAGCCTTGCACATCAAGGTTTCACATTAAAAATATATGAATGCATCTGACAATGATTCTCCAGACAGTTCTGATATAGAAGGAGTTCCAGAAAAAGACCTATATTTTATTTGTAAGAAGCTGTCTCCAGAAAGGATGAACATGTATACAATTGAACTATTAAACTGGGGACATTGTGACACTTGTGGTTTTTGGACTCATCTTAAATATAAAATAACAAAGGTGAGAGTACTTAGAAGCATTGATTCTTTTTACTGCCCGCATATTATATTTTCAACTCCTTACATGCAGTTTTAATATAAAAAAAATGGAAGTTTAGCCGAGTAAGTAAATTTCATTTGGATCACAATTTACTATTGCACCGATAATTGGGTCCTTTGCGTTAAACAAAATTGCGGCACACTTAGTTCGAAACAGGGCCGTTTACAGGTTTTTAAAACACATTAATTATTAATTGGTTTATTAAATTAAGTATAATGCTGAAA
>CM037781.1:1633415-1669413 GCA_021229015.1 Solen grandis | reverse complement strand
AAAATTTTCTTTTTTCATCAGGCTTTAATTCCCCCTTCTCCCCCACTACCCCATTTGCATAAAAACATCGGGGCCCCTTTTTTTCCCATTTTCATCAGTTCCGCAAAAATACAGCTATGGCCCCTTTTGGTTTTGGGGGGAAAGTCACTGAAAACCCAAAATTTTTTAAAAAAAAAATTTTTTTTAAATTTATCTATAGCAAGATTTTTCTAATTAAAAGTTGAAAAGGGGGAAAAAATTTTTAAACAACATTATATCATAAATTTTGGGTAATCTGCCTTACTTGGTCCATTTGGGTTAACAGATTATTCAAAAATAACACGGTTTTTAAAACCTTTTTTTTTTGGTTTTTTGGTTTTTTAAAAAGGGGCTTACCTTTTTTTTTTTACCCCAAAAGGGGGGAAAATTGATTTTAAAAAAAATTGTATATTTTATTTTTTAGCAAATTGTTCTCCGACTTTTTTTTGTAGGTTTTTGAGGAAACCCCCTTTTTCCAGATTTAAAAATTTTGGGGGAAAAAATTTTTCTTTTCGTTAATTTCCCTTGGGGAGGGCTTCGGCCAATCAAGACATTCCCCGTAAACCGGGGGTTTATGGGGAAACCCCAAAAAAAAAAGCAGTATTTTGACCCTTCACGAACGCAGGGGGATATAAACCAAAAAAGGGGGGTGGGGTCTGGTTTGAAGTGGCCCGTCCCTTGATTTGTTTTGAAAAAAAACCCCGGGGTTTGTGTGTATCAAAATTTTATATACGTTTTATGAACCCTCATTACAATAAATAAAAAAACTAGATCTAGCCAATTTTAGAAATTAATAATTAGATCAAATTTAAAGGGCTCATTTGTAGATACTTTTTAGATTTAAAATATACAGCTTCTGGCAGAAGAAAAGCCCAGACTAAAAACCACCTTTTTCCACTTCTTCCACTCTCCTCTCTCTCACTCCCTTATTTGTCTATTTCCACAGTATGTCCTTTGTTTTAAAATAATTCCCAAAAATTTTTTCTATTTGTTTTTCAACAAAAAAACCATGTTCAGTTTTAAAACCCCCCAATTTTCTCTGTCGTTCTTTTCATTTCCCAAAACCTCGGTTCGATCGTTAGGGACGCAACCCTATGAACAAATAAAAATCCATGGGACCATTTGCATTTTTTGGGTACTAAATTTGCTATGAAAATAATCCATCTTCTTTTAAATTCTTAAAGTACTTAGAACATTTACCCATTTAGCCCTTCCCCTGCACTGAAGAACGAAGAGACCAAAAAAAAGGGCATTTTGGGCCCCAGACCACTCCCCAGAGTACTCACTTATTTGAAATGATTCTACCTTGTTTCTTCCCGCAACCCAAACCCGATTTTAATTTTCAATATAAAAAAAACTTTTTTTTAGTCAATCAAACTGAAAAGGGTTTTTATTTTCAAAGGGGTCAAAAATGTTTTGTAGTTATAATTTTGAAACCTTGAGGGAATCATTGGTGCAAAACCCAAAATAAATTCTGAATATTATTTTTTTTGAAATTTTCTATTAATCCAAATAAAACAAGAAATTAGATTTACAAACCCCACATAACTCATTTTTTTAAAAGGATTCAACTTTTAATTTTTGCAAATTTTGGTAGACATCAAGAGGGGAAAGAATGCCAAAAAAAATTTTTTCTTCTAAAAAATTACATAAAGAAGATTTTTTAAATCTTCTAAATTGCATACAAGGAAAAATAAAATTTCATCCCCAGGGACCTCATTTTTCAAGGGGCAACCCTTTAAATTTTGCAATTAAAGGGAATAGTCAAGAGGTGACATTTGGCTGAATTAAATTAAGTTCTAACCACTGGTTTTTCCCCAAAAGAAGAAAATTTTTAAATTTTCTATATAGACAAATTTTTGGAAACAAACTGACCCCCCAAGGGCCCTTTATTTTTTTTTAAAGGACAACAAAACATTTATTTCAGCCAAATTAAAGGTAACTTTTTTTTAAAGGGAAACAACTTTATCTTAGCAAATAGGGAAAAAATTTAGAAGTGACCCCTTTTGTTCCCCCAAAAGAAAATTTAAAATTTTGGGGCATTGGCTTCAATTTGAAGAAGAATTTTTAAATTTTCTAATACACTATATATTAAACCCAGGGAAAACCCCCCCAGGGGCCCCATTTTTCAAGGGGAAAAAATTTTTTTTTAGAAATTTATGGTAGACAGTAAAAGGGGTTCCCAAATTTGGGTTCCCCAAAGAAATTAAATTTGAAAAATTTTTTTCACAAAGAAGTTTTTTTAAAATTTTTCCGAAAAATAAAAAGGAAACAAGGGGACCCCCTGGGGCCCATTTTTCATGGGATCAAACTTTTTTTAAAAACAATCTGGTAAAAACGATGAGGGGCCCCATTTGTGTTTTAATTTAAATTTAAAATTTCAAAACCAAATTGGCTTCATAAAAAATTTTTTGAAATTTTCTATATGGGGTTAAAATCAGGAACGGGGGGCCCCTCTTTTTTTTAAGGGGAAAAAACCCTTCTTTTTTTAGAAAATTATGGAAAGGGGCACTTATGTAACCATTTGCCCCAAAAAGGGAAAAAAAATTTTTGACCATTGGGTTTTTCAAAAAAATTTCCTTTTAGTTTTGAAAAAAAAAAAATTTTTTGGGTTTGCCAGGAAACCCAAAGAGCCCTTCCCAGGGGGCCCAAGTTTTTTTTAAAACTAATTTTTGTAAAGGGTTTTAAACCCAAAGCCAAGTTTCATAAATTTTCGGGGGAGACATTCCCCTAAACCCAAAAAATTTTAAAACAACGAAGGGGCAGATCCCAAAGGGATTCTAAAAACTCCCCTCGAAAAAGGTTTTTCTCTGGTAGAAAAAATTTGAACACCCCCAAAGTGTAAGCTATTTTGTTTGGAAGCAGTTCATCTTTAACCAAAAAAAGGGTTTTAAAATGATTGATACTGATGCAGGTTTTGTGGGAGTAAACCACAGTAAAAATCATAAATTTTTTTAAAAATTCGCATGAAAACAGATACTCAAAAAAAAACAAGGGGCCCCATGATGGTTTCTTATTGCACACTTTGGGAAAGGGTTCCCCGGGTAGGGCCCCCGGGGTCTGCAGGGTACATACATTTATTTTTAATTTCCAAAATTTTTTTTGGTTTTTTCTTCTTTTTTTTTAAAAACAGCGGTTTCCCCCCTCGGTAAAAAGGCGATATTTTTTTAAAACCCCCAAGAAATATAAATTTTTTTTCCTTAACTTAAAAAAAAAACAAAAAGAAAGTAAATAACCATATCCCCTACTTGCATTTACCCTTTTAAAAAAAACACTTGCTGTGGGCATTAAAAAAATTAAAACAGGGGGGGCCAAAGGACAGCTATACCCCCCCGCTGGGCCAAAAATTAGAAATTTTTTTGGGCATAGGGTTATTTCACCTTAAACTGGCATGGGTTTTAGCAGACATTTTTAAAATCAGTTTAAGACAATTTCAAATTTTTTTTTTTTTCCTTTTTTCCCGGGGGTTTATGTTTTGAAAACTCAAATTCGGGGGCAACAATATTAAAAGTTTAAATGACAAGTTTTTTCATGGGAAAAAGTACAAAAAATATCAAACAATGAAGTTAGGATGTGTTGGTTTTAAAAAAAAAATAAAATGTGAACCAATTAAAAACTTTTTATAATTCTGAAAAAATTTTTAAGATTTGGAAAATGACATACTATTAAATTTTCCGAGTACCAAAAAATCACTGGGAAGTGCAATCCCGGTCAAGAAATGGGTCTTTAAGGCAAGGGGGAAAACCCTGAATGAGTTTTGGACCCGGGGCACTAAAATAACAATTTTACCTGCAAGTTTGACCTTGACCTTTAGCCAGCGTGACCCCCCTCAAGCCTTTTTCACATCAGCCAATTTAGGTTAAAAATTTTAAACCGAGTTTGAAGAAAAAGTGTCCAACGTTTTATGAAAATATGAGCGGGCACGAAAAAAACATTTGACCCAAGTTTTTAAACCCTTTAAACCCAGAGCCGGGGTGACCCCTCCCTCCTTCTGCCCCATCAGCTAAATGAGGGTTTAAAATTTTAAACCCAGTTTTTAAGAAAATGTTTTCCAAAACATTCCCGAGATATGGAGCGGCCCCGAAAATAACATTGACCTTCAAGTAGACCCTTTACCTTGAGCCAAAGGACCGCCTCAGGGCCCCCTGCACACCCGCTCAATTAGGTTTAAAAATTTTTGCCAGTTTTTTAAAAAAATGTTCTAAGCATTCAAGATAAAGGAGCGGGCATGAAAAAACTTTGACCCTTTAAGAAAGACCTTGACCTTGAGCCAGCGTGCCCACCTCATTCCTTCCCGCCAAACAGCCAATGAGGTTAACCCCTTTTTTTTCCCATTTTGAAGAAAAAGTGTCCAAGCAATTTTATGGATTTTTGGAGCGGACACGAAAATAACATTTGAACCCCTTTAAGTATGACCGGGCCCTTTACCAGCTGACCGCCACATGCCTTCTGCACCTCACTAAGAGGTTAACATTTTAGCCAGTTTTTAAGAAAATGTGTCCCCAACGTTCAAGAATATGGAGGGGAAAAAAAACGAAAAGTTTTTTCGGGACCCCACATGAAAAGGGAAAAATTTTACCTTTTTAACGAACTTGGGGGGGGAAAAAGGGGCGGACGGACGGGGGAAGGGCAACCTTCCTAATTTCCCCCCTCCCCCCTTCGCGGCGGGGGAAATTTAAAAAAAAGGCAAGTCGTTCTTGGAAGTTTTTCCAATCAACACACATCCCTTATTTTTCCCAAATATTTTTCAATGAAGGGAAAAACCGGGATAGTATCTTTAAATAATTTTTGATTAACATCTTTCAGCTCTCTACCGGCTACTTTTTTAAAACAGCAAAAAATTGCGTAATCTTCCAATGGTGGGCCCAAATGCGATAAACATCAACAAGTTTGATGACCTCTAAAATTTTTTAAAATAAATTTTTTAATTGATTAAATTTTTTGTTTTTGAGTAAAAGAGGGGAAAATTTTCAACAGGTAATACATGAAAGATACGTTTTAAATAAAATGGGTTTTCAATTAAATACATGTACTTTGATGCAAAAAATTTTGCAAATCGAACACTAAAATCAAAACTTCATCCGTTTGGGAACTGCAGGTTTTTTTCCTTGGAAATTTAAATTTTTGGATTTTTTCAACTTCAAGTATCATCTTTAGTGATTTCATTGAAAATAAAAAAATTTGGGTTGTCATCCCTCCTTTTAAAATTTGGAATAAGTATTTAAAAAAGCGTAAAAGTTTGATTTTTTTTCTGCAATAACTTTTTAACGGAAACAATCATGTAGTTTTGATATTATTTTTTAAATTTTTTAAATTGACTTAAAAAAACAATTTTTTTTATCAGAAAAAAACAAATTAAATCATATCCTAGAAAAAATTTTTTTTTTAGGGTTAAGACAAAACGGGATATTTTGTTTTATTTTAGAAAAAAAAAATTTTTTTCTACAAAAGCACAATTTAAATTTGGGTATTGATTAAAAATTAAAAACTAAAAATTTTAAAAAATTTAAGAATTTATCTTTGTTTTTTAAATTTATTTTTTCTTCATTTAAAGATGGGAAAAAAAGGCCCTGAAAAAACCCTTAAAAGCCCAAAACGTAAATACGTATGGAAATCATGACCACTGAAAACGCGATACTATCTTTCTTTGGGGGTAAGCAAATTTTTAAAACCCCTTACATTTGAGCCCCACTGCTTTTAAAAGGGAAACCCTTAATTTAATTATGGACCAAAAATACCCAAAACCAAGGCATAATAACCCCTTTGGTTTTTTAACATTATTTATAAACTATCAAGTTTCCCTTAAAAATTAAAGGGGGGGGGGGTGCTAAAATGTAAACAAAGTTAAATATAACTTTTTTTTATACTTCAAGGGAAAATTTGGATTAGGGGTTTCCAATTTTCAATTTCAGTTTTGGGCAAAAAATATCTTTAAATAAAACCCATCAGGTTTGTGAAATTTTTTACTTTCAAAATAACCCCCAGGAGGGATCAGCTTTTTTTACCCTTTTTTGGTGGGGGGTTAATTTAAGAAAAATTTAGCCCCACCCCGGGCAGCCATTTTTTTTTTTAAATGGTTTGAAATAATTTTACAATCGGGGTAAGGGTTTCCCCAAGAAACACTGTACAAAAACATTTTGAGAGCTAGCCAGTATTTTTTTAAAGAGATTTTTTTAAATTTTTTTCAAAATTTTTTTCTTTCCATTGCCAAAGGCAAACCCGAGGGTTTTACATTGACCCCTTTATTTTTAAACCCAAAAGTTTTGAAAGTTCACCCAAGGAACAACCCCCGCAAAGTTTTTAAACAAATTCTGTCCAATGGTTTTTTAAAAGGAGAAGGGCGTTTAAAGCAGTTTTTTGACGATAGATGACACACGATAGAAAAACAGGGGGATCACAAAAGCTCATCTTACACATGGCCCCAGATGAGCTAACAAAACAATTTTTTAAAAAACCCACTACTAACCATGAAAGATTAAGAAAAATTTTTCTCAAAAATGAAGGGGAAAAATCTGGAATATGAGAACATCAAGTCAAAACCTAAACATGAAGAAAAAAGTGGTAAACATTAATATAAAGAAAACAGTTTTTAAAAAATCAAAACCCAGCTGACCCGTTTAAAAAGGGTTTTGTCAAGGTGATGGGTTTTTCCCGGTTCCCCGGGGGACCAAATATCAGTATGGAGCTGGGAGCTAACTTTCCCGACAATGTTCTCCTGCAAATTTTTTGTTTATCATTTAAGACTTTTTTCGGGAGAATGGCCCCGGAATTAAGTTTACTGGATTTAAATTTTGGACCTTTGACCAATGACCCCAAAATTGATAAAGTGGTTAGAGAATTTCCCCAATGTGGAAAATTTTTTGAATACTGGTGATGACTCAAGCTAAAACGTGGTCTCCTTTATTTAGGGCCTTCTTAAATTTTAAAATAAATTGTAAATTAGGGTGAATTTTTCAAACATTCAAAGATTTTGGTTTTCCTTTAACAAATTTGCCAACCCCCTAATAGAAACCCCCCAATTTTAATACTGTAAAATATTTTAATCAAACCTCCCTTTGTATTTTCCCTTTGGCAACCATATTCAACACACGACCACCTTTCCCGAAATTTAAACACCCTTGACCAAGAGGGGGGTTTTTTTTTTTTTTTTTTTTCACACATGTAAAACCCTCTTGAGAGTAAGGAGGGGAAAATCACTTTATCAACACACTGTGAAAAAACAAAATTTTTGCCCCAACTAAATCATGTAAGAAACTTTTGACAGGTCCCCTGATTAAAAAAAATTTTTTGGGGAGAACGGTAGAAAGGTAGATAAAAAGAGATTTTAAGAGAGAGATGCCCCATAAAAAAACAAACCACAGAAAAATATTTTTGGTGTTTTTTAACAAGCTGTATCAAGAGGACCATAATGGCCGTAATCGCTCAAACAAGTACATCACAGTGCCCACCCAGGATTTGAAAAGGGGCAGGGGCTAGGGGCCCAAAGGGGCATCCGATTCGCAAAAAAAATGAGAAGGGGAGGGTGCAAGGGGGGGGAACCCCCCTCCTGGAAGTGGGGCTTGGGGGATTTCCCCCGGAAAATTTTTTCAAAAAAAAAACCCTTTAAAAAAGGGCCTCTGGTTGGAAATTTTTTGGTCTCTTTCCATAAAAGGGGTTTTCTTTTTATTGCAATTTTTTTTATTTTTTTTTTTTAAATCAATTTTTTCTTTTTTTTTAACCCTTTTCCCTTAGATGGGCAGGGGGGTTGGGGAAGCATCCCACTGACAAACTTACAAAGAAATCTTTATATACAAGCTCATACATGTAAGATTTTTAATAAACAAAAAAAATGCTAACTTAAAAAAGTAAAAAATAAAACTAAAATTTTAGAATAAAAGGGATAACAAAAGATTAATTTTTACCAAAAAAGAATTGAAAAACAAATTTGGGAGAGGAAAGAAACATAAGAAAAAAAAGGTGCTTAAACATTTATTTTTCAAAATTTGATAATTTGCTTGGGGAAATTTTTTTTGCAGATTTTAAAAAATAATTTGTTTCAAGAACATTTGATCACAAATTTTTTTTTGTAATTTTTCTTTTTCGGGGTAATCTTTCCCAAAAAGTAAAAAAAAAAAAAAAAAATGCCAATAAAAGGCGGCTTTTAAATTTGCACATTCCCTGAAAAATTTCTAAAACTGGACCAATCCCCCTCAGAAATCAATGATCCCATTTAAAATTTTTAAATAGTATACCATAGAGGGGCCCACATTTTTTTGATTCCAAAGTGCTTTTCCCCCCACCCCCAGGACAAAAAAAAGGCATATTTTAGGTGCCCAAAAATGGCAGTTGTATTGCAATTGATAAAAAAAAGCATTTTTTTTTTCAGAAAAATATTAAAAATTCAAAAAAAAAAGCTAAAAAATTCTTCTGTAAAAATTAAATTTGAAAACCAAAATAAAAGTAAAAGATCTAGAATTGTTTTTGTAAGACATGTTGAAATTACCCAAATTCTGACCGGATAATTAACAATACAAGAAATATTTTTTCAAATTGAATTGGTTTTGTAAGACTCAGTTTAAAAAAATTTGAAATTTTTTTAAAAAAAAAAAATTCCACGGGAAAAACCTAATAATTGTATAAATCAATTTTTCATTAAGTGTTTTTTTTTTTCGGCCCAGAACCCTTTTTTTTTTTTTAAAACACAAAGGGAACTTTTATGCTTACTCTAAATTTCATTTATTCTTAAAATTTTGAAACTGATTTTTAAAATTTGGAAAAAAAAAAAAGAATGCAAACTTATCTCAAAGCATTAACCCCCCCCCACTTTACTTTTCATAGGCCCACCCACATCAAAATATTGTAAGTTTAAAGCCAATTTTTATTTCAAAAAATTTTGTAAAAAACTGAATTTTTTAGTTTCTTAAAATTTTAAAAATTCAGTTTTAAAACACTTTTTTAAAATTTTTTAAGGCTGTAAACCAAAAAATTTTTTTTGGGAAAAAAGGAATTTTTTGTCAGTCCCAATTTTGACTTTTGAATTGTTTTATACTGATTTTGCCTAAAACAAAGGTTTAGGCTTTTTGGGGAAAATAAGCTTTTGAATGTTTGTTATTTAAACGATGGGGGACTAGGGGCCTGTTTTCCACTTCGTCATACTGGAAATTTAAAATATGGGGGTTTGAAGAATAATACCCAAAGTAACTATATTTTTTTTTCCCCCGGGAGTAGACAATTTAAACTTACCTTAGTAATAAATGCAAAATTAAAAAATTTACTTTTTAATTTCCAAATAAACTGCACCTAATTATGTTTTAATTCTTATTACTAGAATAGCCACTTTTAATCTTGGCTTAATTGTGCTGGTTGATTGACCAAACCCCTTTGAAAAAGGGTGACTACTTTTGGTTTTTCCAAAACACACGCTTTTTTTTTAATTTTTGGACGGGAAAAAAAATGCCCCAATAGGGTTTAGGCTTTTTTTAAAAAAGTAAAGGGGTGAAACTTTAAACCCACAAAGGCAAAAAACAGGGGACTGTCTGAAAGGGGGAGGGGAAGATCAAAGGGAACAGGCAAAATAACAAAAAGGCGGGAGGGGGCGGCGCCCCGCCATTTCGGCCTACTGGAGCCCCCGCACAAATTTCAGAGTACATCTTTTTTTAAAATGATTTGAGTCCCTTTTATTTTACCTATTTTTTTCCACACAACCAGATCAAGTTTCAATTTAAAAAAAATGCTTAATTAAGTTCCCAAAACATTGTTTTCCCAAACATCTGGAAACCCCCAAAAATTTTTTTAAAAAATCAAAATCCCCTTTTTGCAATTTTGGGGATGAAAAACCCTTTCAGTAAAAAATTTGGAAAAACAAAATTAATTCTGAACATAATTTTTCCCGAAGAGAAAATTTTTAAAAAATTTTCCAAAAAATTAGGGAATTAATGACCCCCTAGGGGGCCAAATTTTTTTTTACGGGGTCCAAAATTTAAATTTTTCAATTAAAAAGGGAGACATTAAAAAGGGGGACCGTTTTTTTTCCCGTCAAATAAAACAAATTCTTTCCATTGGTTTTACAGAAGAAAATCTTTTAAATTTTCCTATAAAAAAAAAGGGAAAAAGCTGACCCCAAGGGAAACCTTTTTTTTTCAAGGGGTCAACTTTAAATTTTAAACAATTAAAAATGGACCTTCATGGGTGACCATTTTTTACTAAATTTAAATTTAAAAACCCGAAATTTTCTAAATACAGAATATTGGGAAACAAACGGAAACCCCCTTTGGGGCATCAATTTTCAAAGGGGTCAACTTTAAATTTTTGCAAATTTCGTAACATTTATGAGGGGACCCCTTTGTGCTAAATTAAATTTTTAAATTTTGACCATTTTGGCCTTCATAAAAGGGGAAAAAAAAATTTTTAAAATTTTCTATAAAAGCGTATAAAGGGAAAATTTGGCAAAACCCCCAAAGGGGGCCTCATTTTCAAGGGGTCAAATTTATTTTAGCAATTGGGGGTAGAGCCCTATGAAAGTGACCATTCAGCAAAAGGAAATCAATTTCTGACCATTGTTTCAGAGAAGAAGATTTTTGAAAGGTTTTAAAGTAAAATTATATGGTTGCCATGGCAACCAGAGTTCTGCATGGATCAAGTTTAATTTTTCACAACTTTTGTGGAGGGTTCACCCAAGGATGATCCCCCATGCAAAGTTTCATTACTACCCAGGTGGTTTCAGAGGTGATGTCGTATAAACAAATTGGTGACGACGCACAAGGGACACAAGGTGATCCTAATAGCTCACCTTGAGGACGTTGTTCTATGGTGAGCTAAAAATACCACATTGTCGCCATATACCAAACAAGAGGCCATGATGGCCCTATTCGCTCAACTGAATTCAATTACTAGAGAGAAAATGCTTAAGTAAGGAAAAAATTTTACACAAAATATTTAGTATTCAAATTGCATTAATTTAGAAGTTCTGGGTGCCATCTTGAGGCAGACCTAAACGATTTGTAGCTATTTTTGCCAGTTCACACCTATGATCATTCCTTGCAAGTTACATCAAAAACTGATCACTGTTAAGATAGATGTTTTAAAGATTTTTCTATTTTTAGCTCTGGTGGCCATCTTGGTCGGTGGACTGAAACAATTTTAGCTACTTTTGTTCAGTACCACCTAAGGATAAGTCCTGTAAAATGTCATCAAAATCTGCTTAACAGTTTTAGGAGGAGATGTTGTTAAAAAGGTTTTTCTATTTTTAGCTGTGGCAGCCATCTTGGTTGGTGGACCGGAACAATTTTTTCTTATTTTTGCTCAGTACCACCTAAGGATCATTCCTGTAAATTTCATCAGCTAAGTGGTTAAGGAGGAGATGTTGTTTTAAGATTATTCTTATTTTTATTTAGCTCTGGTGGCCATCTTGGTGGCGGACCAGAACAATTTTAAGCTTTTTTTTTGCTCATACCACCTAGAATCATTCCTATAAAAATTCATCAAAATCTGCTCAGCGTTTAGGAATGTGATTTAAAGATTTTCTATTTTTAGCTCTGCAGCCATCTTGGTTGGCAGATTGGAATGATTTTAGCTATTATTGCTCAGTACCACCTAAGGATCATTCCTGTAAAATTTCATCAAAACCTGCTCAGTGGTTTAGGAGGAAATGTAGTTTAAAGATTATTCTATTTGTAGCTCTGGTGGCCAACTTGGTTGGCGGACCAGACAGATTTTAGCTATTTTTGTGCAGTATCACCCAATGATCATTCCTATTGAGTTTCATTAAAATCCGCTTAGCAATTTAGGAGGAGATGTAGTTTAAAGATTTTTCTTATTCTAGCTCTGGTGGCTATCTTGGTTTGCGGATCAAAATGATTTTAGCTTTTTTTGCTCAGCATCACATAAGGATCATTCCTGTAAAATTTCATCAAATTCGTGCTCAGCAGTTTAGGAGGAGATGTAGTTTAAAGCAAAGTTGACGACGTCCAAACCGGACATGGACAAAGACAGATCACATTACCTCACCTGCGCAGAGTGCTCAGGTGCCCTAATAAAGGGCTCAGAAAAAAAACAACAAGAGCACCATGGAAGGCCCTGATCGTTTTCACACTGAGAAACATTGCCCTCAAGGAGGGCCAATTGTTGTATTACAAGTCATATTGAATACATAATCATGCTGAAATCACCAGATCATCTAAATTTAACACAAAATCCTGCCAGCTCCAAACTTAGAAGGTCCATAAGCTTTAATATTAGTCCTATATAATAGCAACTGACCATGGTGGGGGTCAATTTTGATACCAAGGGCCATGATTTGAACAGGAACTTGGATGAGGACCATAAGTAAACATCTTAACTCCAAGCTTTGAGATTCTAAGAAGAAGAAGATCCTTTGAAGGTTTTTCCTAAACAAGTCTATTAAAATCAAGTGCCACTTTCAACACCAGTCATGAATTGAACAAACTTGGTAATGGTCCATAAGACAAAATTTGGGCCCACACAACCAAATTTCTAAGCTTCTAAGGCCTTAAACAGCTTCAGAGAAGAAGATTTTTAAAGATTACACTTTAAAAAATCTATTTTTATTTTACCTCCTGGACCAGATATGGAACAGACCAGGGAACCATTTGAACAACTTTGGAGAGCTTCATGCAAAGGAACATCCCAGGAAATTTCATCAAATTTGCACGTGGTTAGGAGAGAGGTTGTTTAAAGAAAAATGTTGATGCTGAACGCACGCATCGCACATATGACGAACAAAAGCAATCACAATAGCTCACCCACAAGCATGTTGTGCTCAGGTGAGCTAAAAAATTAAAAATCAATCAAATTATTAGTAAATAAAATTACTTATTTCTGACTTAATTTGTCACAATAGAGGTTTTTTCTAATGCTAAAACATAGGTTGGTTAAAAAAAAACTATTAACAAGTAACTGGTGTTGTATCAACACATAAATCCCCTACCGCTCCACCTTGACTCAATAGGTCATCAATCCCATTTTTGCCATATTTCACTATTTCCGTTACCATAGCAACCACAATTTTAAGGGTTTCAAAGAACAAAAATAAAAATGACTTGCATATTTCTACCACATTGCCACTAGTCTTATAGCATGTTTCCATCAAGATTTGCTTGCTTAGTTATCGTGGGATCCCAATGTTTTGCCGTATTTTCACTATTTCCGTTACCATAGCAACCACAATTTTAGTCGAAGAACAAAAATAAAATGACCTGCATAATCTACACATTGCCATCTATCATAGAGCAAGTTCATTCAAGTTAGCTTGCTTAGTTATCGCGGGGAATCCCATTTTAGCCATATTTTCACTATTTTCCGTTACCATAAGCAACCAACAATTTTAGTCAAAAAGAACAAAAATAAAAATGACGTGCATAATCTACACATTGCCATCTAGTCCATATACCAAGTTTATCAAGTTAGCTTGCTTAGTATATCGCGGGATCACCATTATTGTCCCCATCTTTTCACTATTATCCGTTACCATAGCAACCACCAAAAAATTTAGTCGAAGAACAAATATAAATGACTGCGATAATCTACACATTGCCATCTAGTCCATATACCAAGTTCATCAAGTAGCTTGCTTAGTTATTAAGTTATCGCGGGGATCCAATTTGAGCGGACGGAACGACGACGGCGGACGGACGGACGGATTGACAATGACGGACAGACCGGAGGCAAACCTATAGTCCCCTCCGGTGTGAACAACCGGTAGGGAACTAATTAAGGGGTAACTATAATTAATTAAACACAAGGCATGTAGAAATAAACAATTTTTTAAACATTAAATTTTGTTATCTGAATGAATCCTCAATAAGGCAATTCTGTGGTGTTTTTTTTTGCCAATCCCCAACCCAACCACCTCAAGGAATCGCAAGAACCACTGTATTTTGAGGAATGTGAGCTTAAGAAAATTCTCTAGTTATCATAGAAATAATTTCAGAAAGTCCAGTGTGATCTTGACATTTGAGCCCAAAATTAAAGTTGACTGTAAGTTTCCTCTAAATTTCTATAAATGCAGATGCTAGAGAGTATACAATGAAGATCTGGCCATTTTGGATGATTCAAAAACCTTAACTCCTGATCTAACTGGGGTTGTCCCCCAAATATAGCCAAATTTCATCTTTGCCTAATACCATAAGAAATTTTACCCAAATTGATTTAAAATTCCTTAAGAAACTGAAAATACTAATGAGTAAAGATAAGTATGAAAGCAAACCGTCAGATATCTTACTAGCTTGATCCCAAGTGAAGAAACTGCGACAGGATGAACATTTTTTCATTTAAAACCCGCTATCTTTGAGGTTCTAAGAAGTAGCATATGATATACATTAAACCGAACAGCCTGTGATTACTTGGGGAACTGATCTGGTTAAATACTGGTTGCTTTCTTAAAAACTCTTGTGTACGGACAACAAACTTGACGTATGGACAGATGACTGAAAAGTGATCACTACGTGTACCGTCTGCTCACAGCAGGTAGACAAAAACTGATTATCACCTTGAGTTGTATGGCCAGCATCCCTTTCATAACAACAGTTGCTGATTGGATGGGAACAGGATTGTCCTCGTCTTGTCCATATTTTTCACAGCACGATTGTTCGCACAGCCTGAGTTTGGGTGGGGGAGAAAGAAAACCGACTGTTGTATGGCCTTCCTGTATCCATGACTTTCTAAGCCTGAAGTACAAAGCAGCCAGTCCATCAGCTCCTCTTTCTCATAGTATGCATAACAACAAAGAGACATTTAAACATGTGGGCCACAGTAAGCCCTAGTTCGGCAGCTGACTACCATCAACCTAAAAACAGCAATTTAAAGGTTATTTCCATTTCACCTATGACCTTCAACAGCAACCAGATATAGCATTTGACATTTAGACTTTATTATATTAGCAGTCACTGATGACGCTACCAACCTTTAAGACTCCATTTCTACTTTCATCAGTATCTGACAATTAGTTTCTGAAAGATGTTTTAAAGCAAATTGTTCCACGACAGACAGGGGGTTAGACTGGTGAGCTTAAAATAAACAAAGGTTCTGAGGCATAAAATGAGACATGATACCTATTGTTAACACCTAGTTGTGCTACAGTTTCCAGATCCACCCTTTGAACGATGCCCTCATAACGAACGCACATAATCCACACATACAGCAATGTAGAACACGTCCCCCTCAGACTGAGGGGCGTCTCTCCGCCAGGCCTGGAATCTAGATAGCAATATCAGTGAACTTTGGAGGCTTGTTACTGCAAACTACCAGTACCACAGCATTTATCGTTCTACAAACATAGAGTTACTGACAAACCAGGCGAGTGCTCAAAAATCAGATGATTATACCCACATACAGTGACATGCCATAAGTTTTCATGTTTTTGATGGACGTGTTTCCTGATTTTGTAACATAACTGGTTAAATAAACCCTCCCTTACTTTGAAATCTACCCCCTGGGAAGTTTCTACAAAGGTTCAGTAATTATGGTGGCATGGCCCTTGACCTTTCAATACAGCCTGGATACAGCGAGATATTGTGCTATATAGATACTGTATTATAATCCTGGATTGAGAAGTCCAGATCCTTAAAACTACCTTCAATTAACTCTTGCTTAGTTTTAATCGCGGTGCTGCACTTCGCTAAGTAGGATTTTTATCATCCTCCAAACATTTCATTAATGTTCAAGTCTGGTTGATGGGATGGCCATTCAAGACATTGAATATTGTTTATCACTTTTCCATGCTCTGGCCTCCCAACATTTGACAGGGGCAGTTGTCAGCTTGAAACACCCAGGGGCCTATTACCAAAATGTATGGCTACAACCTGCCATAAATGACTAGCTAACAAATTATATATTTGTCTGTGTTTAAATTACCCCCAATTGGTGTTATAATTCCAACCCCAGCCTATGAAAAACACCCCAAAATAAACTGAAATTCGTGCACTGCCGTTTACATATTGATAGCTAGCCGAGGCATTTCCTGTCTCCATATCAATCAGCTTTTCTCCATACAATACCCTTTGTCTGAACCCAAAACAACTTGGTTTCATTCGAAAATATTACCGAATCCATTCGTTTTCTGAGTCCATATTTTTTGTGAAAGTTTACACTAGGAAATACGTTTTTTTTTCTGTTGACAGCTGAAGTTATCAATGTTTTGGCTATCTATCACCATGTGATTTTAAAAATGCTATCTTCACTGGACTGACCGTTAAATCTGGATTGGAATAGATCTATTAAATTCTGTTTGTTACGTCACTAAACTCTGTTCCTATGATCTTTGAGAACTAACTAACCTTTCAAGACGTCTGTCAGACTGACACTCGTCTTTTTTTGCTACCACTTTGATGGATATTTTTCAATGCTTTTACATCTTCATAACGTTAAAGAAATTTAGAGACAGTAGAACACTCATATCCTAATTTCAGCAATTTCAGCTTTTTTCCTACCCTCCCTGTGAAGCCTTACCACCTGTTTCTTTAAGGACAGGGTCCTTTCTCGCGATTCGCAGCCATGTTTTGTTACGTCTGCTACAGCTCTATAAATAGCCCACCGCGTATTGCAAATTCCTTTGTACCGTACTTGTTTTAAATACCGCACTTTCAAATTTATCGTATGTATGTTTATCTTTTAATGTTATCGCCCTCCTCCAGAAAAACGTGAACATATTGTTTATCAGCACGTCAAGAAAAACGTGAAACACTTATGGCACGTTTCCGTTCATCAACAATAAGACACTATTTATTGTTTAGTGGGCCATGTAAAATCTAAAACAAATTTAATTACCTATGGAAAGTTTAACATATAAAAAAAATTCATCAGTATATTTACTTGCTCAAATCATTTATTCATATTTCTTATCAAAATACAAGATCTTTCCCTTGTATTAAACTTAAACATTAACCATGGGAAACTCTGAAAGATAAGCCAAAACAGATTTTTTTAAATCTTCTCTAATGAACTCTATCCATGTTACATAGTTTGTCGTTACTTCTGCTTTGCTCCAACCAAATTTTATCAGACAGCCTGGAAGGAGATCATAATATTTAAAGATTTAACTGCCAAAACAGTAATGAAATTAGCATGAAGTTAAATAGCTTTGTACAAAACCTTCAAAGGACATAAATCGGCCTGGTTTTAACCGCTTGTGACTTCTTTCATATCATAGTTTGTGATGTCGATTCTCATCTGCAGTTCCTCCCACCCACAGCAGTTGTAAATCAAACTTTTTGGATTATGGTCCCTACAGTGATCTTTTGGTCGGAAGAACCGCTCTGCAACATAACACAGGCTACTAGTGAGAGGGTCTAAGTGTTCTATCCATAGTGCTTCCAATGAACGTCCTTAGCGACATTGACTTAGTGGCATGATACCTTTAGGTGAGATATAGTGTATTGCAATGGAACACATATTATCACCAGCAAACTACAAGGGGTGTTATGAAAAGATCTAGAAAAGTTACATATCTGATTCATTGATATGGTTAATTAGAATTAATTTTCTAAAGTAATATCTGAACCTAATCCAAAAGAAAAAGGGATACAAAACTGCCTGTAAATATACGAGGTTTGATGACAGATGGCTTAAAGGTAGCAGAAATTATGCAAAAGGTTAATGACTATGACACCCACTGTGAACAACAACGGTGACATCAAAGTGACGACAATACCTCGACAAGCTTAATATAACAACATCCAACTAAATACCTTAAAGAAGGGTCTAATGATGACGGCCATTCTCATTCATCCTCGTCCTGAACCTGGGAATCTAGATGAGGTGGGAAGGATTGCAGGATTCCAGCTTCTCTGTGGTAGTTTATTCCGCACTTCCCTGCATGAGGCATACACTATTTCAGACTGTTTATATGTATTGTGATAGAAAAACAAATGTCATCAATGTGTAACAGTATCTCTATATACAGCTAGATGCCACAACCTGATGTGCAGCTTGCAAATATTGGTTTGTTTGTTAAACGTCCGAACCAAGGCATTTCAGTTATTTAGAGACAGCTACTTGAGACAGTATAGTTGCTGCCATACTGCTGAATCACACCACAGAAATATGCACTGACATCAACCAGTCACATTATTCTGAAACAATTCCAAACCATTCTGTAACTATCACATGTATGCAGAGCACTCATCAAGGGAGCAATACTGTACATTTTTACGACGTTGATATGTGTTGGCTGAGGAATCGAAACCCCACAACCTCCTGATTCTCTATACCGCAAGGCAAATTACACTGGTTTGCAGATATGGACTGACATGAGCATCGCTACACTGTAGGCACCATGACCTTTCACCTCTAAATGTTACCTTGACCTTTGAACCAAGGACCAACTCTTGTGAGCACCATAAATGTATTATTAAGCAAATCCTTACGCTAAATCATTTGAGATCCTTTGATCCAAGAATCCAGTTGACAAGCAAATCCTGCACCATGACCCTTTTACCTTAAATTAAGTGTGACCTTGACATTTGACTAGGGACTCAACTCTTTAGCTAACACTTCATCCCATTGAATGAAACTTTCTGCTACATTATTAGGGATAATTTTGATACAATTGGGACACGCATATTTAGCACTATGAAGCCTCCGTTCATGGTGGGCCACCTTTAACTGTGGCCTCCAGTACTGTGGGGCAATCCTTTATGGTCTGATGTAACACAATAACAATCCATATGTGCTTTATACCTCAAAATTATTTATTTTGTAAAAACATTTAATCCCAGCAAATGTTAGGAAAATTACAGAATGAATAATATATCGGCCTTCATTGTATATTACAACTACAAATACACTGTTCTATTCATGATGATCATAGCACAGCATAATAAAAGTGTCCACATACCGGGTCATGTACTTGGAAAAACATGGATTTTTTTTACAAAGATTACAAAACAAGTTATCACAACTATGTTAATCAACTCTCAATGGCTCTGGTGGCAGCGTATATGGGCCATTATTATGGGAGGAAACCGGAGAGTCTGGAGAAGACGGGGTGACCACTGTCAGGACTGGTGATACGCCTTATATAATAAATACCCCTGATCACAGACCGTTATTTAATTCTTGGGGCGTTTTAGCTAAACATAATCTAAAAGGTTTGAAACTATACATGAGCCACCTTACTCATGAAAGCAATCCACACACAGTCAAAAGTTTATATAAAATATAATACAAGCTTGTGAACTATGACTTAACTAAACAAATTCTAGCCATGGGACAAACACAAGAACTAACACTACTTAAATTAATATACAAGTCCTTATGCTAGTAGATGGTGAGTTGTCTTCCCAGCTTATCAATATGCTGAGAAATCCCAAAATTGTATCCTCCTGGTAAGAAACTTATTGTTATACTGTGTCTATACATGAAGCTTGGAGCTATACACAGCCCTCAAGAGTAAATCCAAGCAATATCCTGAGCTAAATCCTAATACCTATGGATAGTTTTTCATGTCAACAGAAGTAAGCTTCCGAGACATTACTTCCCAGCCAAAGTGAACACAATGCTCAACAGTGACTGGTGACTGTCTGCTACTCCCAGACAGCCTATAGACTTCCATCTCTTGATCATCACAGAGTGTTAAGCCTTCTATTTTTGCAGAAAGCTGTTACCAAAAATATAAAACTTGATGCCCTGATGACATACGTGCCAACTCAGTTGAGGTTTCTTATATCTGTTTAAACATTGAACTAATTTTGAGCCAATGACTAAACAACTTACACATTTAATATAGATATACACTAGGTAACTAAAATTAAAACATAATAAAGAATACTTAGAAAACAAGAGGGCCATATAGGCCCTGAATCCTCACCTGAGTATAGGGTTACCAAAAAGCAAATCTGTATAAAACATTTTAAAACAGGCCAGTAGTTTGAATGGAGTGAGTTTTAAAGTTTTCATAATTAATTTGTTCCATTGCCATGGCAACACAGAGTTCTACATAAATCAAGTTTTTTTAGTAAATTTTGTGAAGGTTCCCCCAAGATCACCCCAGCCAGTTAAATCAATTTCTGTCAGTACTGTTTCAGAGGAGATGTTGGTTAAAGATTTGCACTATATACAAATAAGCACATGAGCCCCGACCTTGGCGGCATGTTTTTTATTACGGACTCAGATAATTTTAGCAATCTTGATAGAGAGTTACCTAAGGATATCTGTACTAAACATTTTGATATCCTGGCCAGTAGTTTTGAAGAAGATTTTTAACGTTTTCATTATTTTTTCATTCTGTGCTATGGCAACCAGAGATTCTACAGGATCAAGTTTATTTTTATAGCAACTTTTGTGAAGTTCACCCAAAGGAATCATCCCTGCCTTTGTGAATGTTCACCAAGGATCATCCCTGCCAAGTTTAATTCAAATTCTGTCCAGCGGTTTCAGAAAGATGTCGTTTGAATATTACACTATATACATACAGGCAAGGCAAATTACCCCCCCCTGGCGGCAGTGTTTTTTTTAAACGGAACAGAATAATTTTAGTAATCTTGGTAGAGAGTTACCCATGGAATATCTGTACTAAAACATTTTTATAATCTGGCCAGTAGTTTTGATGGAGAAATATTTTTAAATTTCATTATTTTTTTCCTTTCTGTTGCTTTGGAAACCAGAGTTTCTACATTGATCAAGTTTATTTTTAGCAACTTTTGTGAAGGTTTACCAAGATCACAATTAAATCAAATCTATCTACGGGTTGCAGAGGAAATGTTGTTTAAAACAAATTGTGGACGACGGGAACGCTAATAGCTCACCATTAGCAGGGTGTGCTCAGGTGAGCTAAAAGAAAAAAAATTTGAAAGGTTTATGAAAAATAAAAGGGAAGTAGTTTCAGGTCTAAATTTACCCAACCCCCATAATTATAGATCTATATACAGAGATGTTCTGTCAAGAATCCGAAACCGGATGCAAAGGTGTTGGTGGTATTGGGTTTACTGTCCGCGCGATGATTTCAATCATATAGTGGACGTCCAGCTAATTACAGTTGGAGAAGACCCCGAGTACACAGAGGTACCCAAAGAACCACCGACCTACCGGTAAGCCCAGCTGGAAGTCTTCCCACATGAAAAATCCGAATCCCCTACCGGGATTCGAACCACAGCGGTGAGGGGGCTGAGAGATTTGAGTCCAGTCGGCTGTAACCGCTTCGGCCACGGCGACCCCCTGATGCAATGGAGAAGCGACAGCATGTTACCACTACATTATCCAGGCACCCGAGTTATGACTAGTATTCAAATTCCACATTTTGTTGAAGAAGATATTATTAATGCTGTTTTATCTCTGAAATAGGTCTGCCATGAACTGTTTTAGATATTTGCATTGATGACGCTTTATATAATAGCCTTTTTACATAGCAGTTAAAAAACCTTAAGATTGAATACGGATTCCTTTCACCAACACCATCATGATAATTATTAGTTTTTTCTGTTCCAGGAACCCATCAATCAAGCTATATGACAAAATTGGTCATGCATGCATATTCAAGACCCGTGACATAAATTCTATTTTTATCTAATGTTTATCTCTACACAGAAAGATTTCAAGTTCTGCATAATGAGAAATTCTAAATGTTAATTGGTCTGTGATAGCAAAATATAATACAAGTTTGTTTGAATAAGTATTTATTTTCTTTTAAAATATTTCATATGTGTACTAGTTTTTAATCTTGAAAATAATATAGAGATTATTAATGGAGAATTTTCTTTGTTAACGCTCTGACGTCACAATCTCAACAACTTCCACCATTTATTGAGAAAATTTTAAGTACGAAAAAACAGTTATCAAAAACCCCAGTCGAATAACGCCCATTGAAATGACTAAGACCTTTTTATCAATATTATCAGAAAATTTTTTTATAACACATTCTGATATGACTTTTCTTCATTATGCCCATATTAGAAATTATCATCCCCGGTGGCCGAGTGGTTAGAGCTCCACCACCTCGGGTCAGGAGGTCGTTGTTGATCTCAAGCAGCATCATACAAAGTTCGGTAAAAAATAATGCTGTTATAGCTCCCTTGCTTGTTGCTCTGCATATAAGGGTATTGCAGGAACTGGTTTTGGCCTCGGGTCAGGATAATTGACTGGGTGGGTAAATGCCACACGCTACGCATGAAATTGCAGTGTGGCAGCACTATATCTGTCTCAAGTAGATATAGTCGTCTCCAATGACTGAAATTCTGTTGGTGTGACGTTAAACTCAACAAACTAACAAACAAATATCAGAATCAATACCTTTATAGCGACCAGTATTTTTATTATGTCTAAGAATACATCTTAATTTTTTTAAAATGAAAGTAAATTGGATTAATTGATCTTCACATTTTACACTCATAAATGTTGGTTACAGTAACTGTGAATTGTTTTCAATACAAAATATATGCTGATGGAGTTAAGTCTATCCATGACATGTAGCAAAGGAGAGAAGTCAGTCCAAGCTTTTCTCCACCTGGGTTTTTAATAGCCATTTTCATACAAACTTTTGTTCACTAGCAACAATGTTGTAGTTTTTACAACACCGTATTATTGGTGTCCTTAGTTTAGCTTTGTTTTTGATTTTTTTTTTTTTTCGCCCCCCCCACTTATGGCAAGTATTTCTTATAATGTGTAGATTTTAGACCTTCAGACACCACCTTCAGCAAAGTTTTCCACGCATGAATGCCTGAAAATGGAATCAGCAAACAGTTAATGCAGTGTACCATTTATACAGTATAACTTTTTTAAGCAATGTGTGATAGGGACATGTAGATTTTTGAATTAAAAAGTGGACATATATTCATATAGAAACAACTTGATGACAATAAGTGTTTTACATCATCTTTGCAAACTAACACTGCCAAAACAGCAATGTAAAATCATATCATGAAAATAGTTAAAGCTGTAGCTTTACCTGATTTTTTTAAAATAAGATTTGTCAAATTTTGCATCCTTAAACTTTTCTTTTTTTCATGTGATATCATAAGGTCTACAACCATTCTTTGGAATTGCTCATAAGTGTAGTTATAATAACCAAGTGAAGATTAATGTACAATGTTTGTTCATGTTTTGAGAATGGCTGTACCTTGGTTCATAACTGGATTTTCTTATCATTATTTAATTTCAAAGCTTAAAACTGTTTCTTTCAAGTATGATGTTTGAAACGTCGTGGCTAAACCTTCAGCCACCAACGTTACATTCCATGTCCATAATTTAGTGAGCAAAATTGATTCCCGTAAATACGACTAAACACTCATCACTACATTAAATCGGTATATTTTTGGGCAATAAATGGTTACCATTTTTGGAAGCTTTTCATGTAAATCTTGTTTACTCTTCAATTCACAGTGTTTTTTTCAAATTTACCGGTTTCTCTTCTAAGGTTTGTTTGGCCCTCCAATGTTGCATTCGCGAGGTTATCATTACTAAAAAAGGACCGGCATCAAAAATGGGCAAGTAAATATCTTTCAAGCTAATTCCATTTTTATCGCAGATACAAAACAATTACGAAACAGATTGCTTAACCAAACTAAAAAGTTAATTTATCGGTAAATATCAATTTATTCCACATTATTCAAATTTTAAAGAATCTCATTTAGAAAATTGGACAGTTCTTCTTTAAGGACAATTTTGAAGTAATTGTTTAAAACTTCAAAAGTGCGCCGCAATATTGAACGTCCGCCATATTTACTATGGCCTTTACAAGATTTTCCATATATGGATAAACACTGCCCATAGTCTTTTTTGTTTTTAACCGGGTATTTGAATGAACTTGAATGAAATAACATTTATCAACATGTATGAAAAAGTGCTAACAAACTCAGAAATGACACAACAAAAATATTTTCGCTGTGAGGTATAGATAATATGTTAAGAAAGCCCAGTGAGTTTTTTTTAGAGTTGCTTATTTTCGCTACATCTTCTTAAAATCCAGCAGTTGTGAATCCACGACCACTGTGCTCCAAAAATTAAATAGGGACGGATTTAAAAAAAACCACTACCATGTCCGAAGCGTTAGCAAGACACCAGGTAGTAACACTACTTCTATGAATTACCCGACCTCGTTCAGTACTGTACTGTACTTAACATAATTAATTTACATAAACCCAAATGTGAGATTGGCAACAAACCATGACTGCCATGATTGTATTTTAAAAATCAATCAGTTTATTGTTTTAGTCATCAGAGTGATATTTAGCCATTAATTCTATTTGGAACAGACGGTTCCGTTCGAGATAATTATGTACTCGAATTCCAATTGGAAAGGGGATTTTTGCAACAACAAACAACTAAGTGGTCAACATTTGAAGAACTATTACTCAAACTATTGACATAATAAAAATAACGTAACAATGCAAGCTGAATGTGGATACTAGAGGTGTATATAATAATAGTCAAATGACTGACTTGTGGAAGCAGTAAGAACTTTTGTTACCTGCAGTATCCATCGAATATCCAACTAAACACCATGGCTTAACAAAATGGCCGGCCACCTTGATGTACGAAGAATGATGCACATTATAGAAAAGATTTAGATATTTACCAAGGTTTTGAACCCTTTAACTCAGGATGCACACTTATACACATGATTCGCACAATTTTAGAGTGTTTTTACGGTAAATCAACACAATTGTGAACTTAAGTAATATTGTATATGATGAAAAAAAAATCTGTGATGGTTATATAAAATCAGACCAATGGTAGCAAAATATATTCAAGTTTATATAACAAAGGACAATAACTATAAAATGAAACAAGTCCATGAGCCCAACAATATAAATGCAACCAACTATACTTATTAATGCTGTAAAGTTAAATCAAAATTAACCATTTAATTTTGTAGCCATGATATATTGTGGACAAAATAATATTTCCAAGACCTGAAGGTATTTCAGGCTTTTTTCATAAAAAGGAGGCCAAAGGTCAAGGTCAACTGCATAATGAAGAGTCCATCGCACTTAAGCAACTGTCCAAATATTTAAAGAAATCAGTAAGGATAAAGAAAGTTTTAGCAGATTAAGAAAAAGGTTAACCTGCATCAATGCAAGCTAGCTAGAACGCCAGACGGGACATCATCAATTTAAAGACAATTTTTTCAATGAAACACAAGTCCAAATTTTATATAACAATTGCCATAATTCACTTCAAATCTAGCAGATGAAGATGTGCCAGTAATTAGTCACCTTCACTTGGTACTTATTAATGCAGGAAGTGTAATCCGACAATATGTAGCAAAGAAATAGTGTGAACAATACATTATAGATGTAAAACATAGGGCATGCTCATTTAAAATCAAATGAATCATATTTGCCATTGTTTATGCCCTATTAGGCTGGTACTTATTACAACTCTGATTGAATAAAATCTGACCTGACGTATCTGACAAATAGCTCAGACAAACCTCATCTACAGAAAGACTGATGGATGGCGACCAACTCCAAATAAGCCCCCATATACTTCTATCTGGTGTAGAGTAAGTCAGAAAGCAATTCTCAGAAAGAACAGTTTTTTTTTCTCTGCAGCATTTTCACACATACTGGGTCATTTGGTTAAGTGCAATAGTATGGTGTAACTACATATGTAATGATTACAGGTACAGTGCCGCCATATAGGTTCTGGATCCAAGCCAAACTGCTGATTAATGATTTTACGGGGATGTTCAAATTGAAATGCAATTCTAGCTATCTAGAAGGATTTGTTAATTTTCACAAACCAACTATCGATCTTCCTTTAAGTATCACCTCCTGAGCTATGCAAAGTTTCAACCTTTATCCAATTTTAAAGGCAGTTTCATAGTCTATTCTGGTATACCCTCGAGACACCAGGAAGATGGCTGAACCAGATCTTTTTCGTGTCTGTATTTTTGTCCGGTGAGGAGCTCGGAACAGAAGTAGTCACAGGGGCAAGGTCTGGGAATACGGCGGGTGCGGAAGCTCGACAACCTTTCCTGCCTTAAAAAATCGCATACAAACGCCGCTTTCATTGTGGGTAGAAGCGTTGTCATGCAGTCAACCTGACCCCCGACATACCTGTTGCTGGCCTTCGTCTTTGAAATATTTCTTCAACTTGTTTAGAACAAGTCCCTCTGTAGAACTTGCTATTGACCGATTTACCTTTGGAACAGCAATTTGTATAGCAGGCCCTTGAATTTGTTAAGAAAACTGCTTCATCATTGTGCGTTTAAGCTTATGCCTTTTCATGTCTTTTGTAGCCCATTATCTTGTTTTCATGTTTTTCTTTTGGGCTCATAGAATGCACCCATGTCCGGCGCCTGATGACGATTATTGGCAGAAACTAGCGATTATTGTATTTTGGGTACATTTTTCAGCAAAGATTTTGCCATTTTCACGCGAGGCGCTTCTGCTCCTCTGTGATCAAATGGGTAAGTAATATTTTGTGGACCTTCGCGCAGTTATCTTATTCTTTTTTATGGTGCGTCCTTAGAACTGAATGAACTGCCCCTTATTGAGATGCTAACACCTACTACTACTTTGACATTATTCGGGTTATTTCCGTACCAGTGGAATCTTGCATCTGTCGATACAATTTCTCGACTTTTTCTACCGTTATGGGACTGGTTGCTGTCTTTCTGCGATGACAAATGGTGCATCTTGCAAGGACATATTCCACTTTGCAAATTTCTTGCACCACCTAGTAACCGCTGCATAGGACAGCTCACCAGGTCCATAAATTGAGCATATTTCCATGAAATTTCTTTTGGACCTATACCAAGAAATAGCGTTTTGAGTGTAGACCCGTAATTTGGGGCGGCGAACGCAGATTTTTTACCAACCCATTTTATCATTAGTATGTATGAGTATGCAATGTTTCTCGTTGTGTAGCCAAGGCTAGAGAGGACAAATTACACAAAACGTATCGACCCGCAGATAATTGATGGCCCCTAGCAATCCCAAGTAGGTTTTTTGTGAAAAGCATGCGTAGTTTTACATAAGAAACCGATTGCATTTCAATTTGACATCCCTCGTATTATAGTTATTTAGTGATTCAAATGATTCCATAATCATTCTGTGTTGTTTTTTTTTTGTTTTGTTATTTTGCTGATAATTCAAGATTCAGAGAGTGTGTGTACGGTACGGTGATGTGAAGTGGTTACCTAACGCTTCAGCATAGCGTATTAAAATAAATTATACGCGTCCATTTGCTAAACAAAACTAGAAGCTGATCACTACATTGATTAATAACCCCCGCAATACTGCTTAGAAATGATGAAGTTTTATAGTATTAAAAGAGAGTATGAAAAAAAAAACATTTTTTACATTAGTTTTTTTTCCAATTTTTGGGGCCAGCTTACACAGGTTGTGGCTTGACCATTGTATGAAATTGTTTCTTAAGTCCAACCAGTAGTTTTTAAAGTTAAGCTCCGGACAAGGAAAAAGTAACAAAGCAATAACTCTGTAATACAATAGATAGAGTTCTTGGTTCTTGTGCACTCACTTCCTCTTATTGTGGTTGACAATTGTAATGAAATTGTTTTGAATTCCAACCAGTTCTTTTTTTCAAGTTATCTATGGACAAAGAAAAGTAACAAAGGGAAATAACTCTGTAATTACTCTAGGATAAGTTAAATGGTTCTTGGTGCACTGCACTTCCCTCATAATTGTGGTTGACCATTGTATAAAACAGTTTTGAAATCCAACCAGTAGTTTACAAGTTAACTCTGGACAAGGAAAAGTAACTTAGGGCAAATAACTCTGTAATTTCCTATGGATAGAGTTTATTGGTTCTTGTCACTGCACTTCCTCATATTTGTGTTGATCATTGTATGAACATTGTTTAAAATCCAACCAGTAGTTTATAGGTTTATCTGGACAAGGAAAAGTAACAAAGGGCAATAACTCTGTAATTCCGATAGAATGAGTTATGGTTCTTGTGCACTGCACTTCCTGTCATTGTGCTGACCATTGTATGAAATTTGTTTGAAATCCAATCAGTACTTTACAACTTATACTCCAGACAAAGGTTACAAGTTATACTCCCGGGGCGGACAAGGAAAAAATACAAGGCAAGTACTCTGTAATTACTCTAGATAGAGTTTATGGTTCTTGTGCCACTGCACTTCCTCATATTGTGGTTGACCATTGTATGAAATTGTTTTGAATCCAACTGTAACTTTTCAAGTTATGCTCCGGCAAAAGGAAAAGTACAAAGGCAGTAACTCTGTAATAAGTCAAATGGAGTTCTGTTTCTTGTCGACTGCACTCCTCTCCATTGCTTGATCATTGCAGAAGTTGTATTTTGAATTCCCAATAATGCAAGGAACCGCTGACCGACCGACCGACCAACCGACCGACCCACCCGGGGTGACTCCTATAACCCCCCCAAACTTCGTTTCGGGGGTATTAACAATGTCATGTGATAAATTGCCATTGCCATTACAATTTATGGCTAGTTTAAATTTCAGCTGAGGTTTAACTTATTATGATGTGTGTGATAGGAGGAAGCTTGTTAATGTTTAACTGACAAGGCAGTCCAAAGGACAGCTATATCCCCCGCCGCTGGCCAAATATTAGAATTTGTTTTGGGCATAGGATTATGTTCAACTCTACCCTGGCATGGTTTAGCGACATAGAAGATTCAGTTTAAAAAGACAATTTAACATCCGGAGTTATTAGACAATCTCAGAATTCGGAGCACATATATTAAAAGTTTACTGACAATTTTTACATGGAAACAGTACAAAAAGTGAACATCAATGAGTATAGGAGTGTTAGGTTAACCACAAAAATACATGTTAACTCAATTAAAAACCTTTTAGATAATGATGACGAAAATGTGTCCAAGCGTTCATGAGATATGGAAGCTACACGAAAAAAACTTTGACCTGTCAAGTATGAACCTTAACCTTGGAGCCAGCGTGACCGCCTCATCCTTCTGCACATCAACTCATGAGGTTAACATTTTTAGCCGAGGTTTTGAAGATAAGTGTCCAAAAGCTTTCATGAGATTGGAGCGTACACGGAAAAAAATAACATTTGACCATCAAGTAGACCTTGCCCTTGAGCCAGCGTGACCGCCCCTCATGCCTTCTGCACATCGCTCAATGAGGTTAACATTTAGCCGAGTTTGAAGAAAATGTGTCCAAGCGATCATGAGATATGGAGCGAAAGAAATTACATTTGACCTCAAGTATGACCTTGACCTTGAGCCAGCGTGACCGCCTCATGCCTTCTGCACATCAGCTTAATGAGGTTTAACATTTTAGCCGATTTGAAGGAAAATGTGTCCAAGCATTTAATGAGATATGACGAACACGAAAATAACATTTTGACCTTTAAGTATAACCTTGACCTTGAGCCAGCGTGACCGCCTCATGCCTTCTGCACATCAGCTCAATGAGTTAACACTTTTAGTCGAGTTTGTAGATATGTGTCCCAAGCGTTCATGAGATATGGAGCGACAAGAAAACAACAATTGACCTTCAATTATGACCTTACCTTGACCAAGCGTGACCGCCTCATGCTTCTGTCATCAGCCTAATGAGGTTAACATTTTAGCCGAGTTAAGAAATGTGTCCAAAGCGTTCATGAGAATATGACGAACACAAAAATAACATTTTTGACCTTTAATATGACCTTGACCTTGAGCCAGCGTGACCGCCTCATGCCTTCTGACATTCGCTCAATGAGGTTAACACTTAGTCGAGTTTGAAGATAATGTGTCCAAGCGTTCATGAGAATATGGAGCGACACTAAAATAACATTTGACCTTCCAAGTATGACCTTGACTTGAAGCCAGCGTGACGCCACATCCTTCTGCACATCAGCCTCAATGAGTTAACACTTAGTGTCCGAGTTTGAAGAAAATGTGTCCAAGCGTTCATGAGAATATGGCGCGGCACACGAAAAAGTAATACGACACACGACAGACTGACGGACGGCCGACTGACTGACGACGGACCGGTGACGGCACGGACGACAAGGGCAATCCTATAACCCCCCACACCGCATCGCGGCGGGATTAACAAATTCCAGATACAACTTTCTATTTATCATATATTATTTACTTCCGGTGAAAAAATGGCTACTTTTCTGACTTTTTTAATCCTGGTTAGCTAAGCCATGCTAGTCCTGTCCTCTGCATATTAAACAAAATACCATTACCTAGGTTTAATGCCGTGGATTAGACAATGCTTTGTGTATTTTACTGAGTAACTGCGAGGCATTGAATGTCCATACCAATTTAAAGATGATTACTGTGGTTGGATTTTTATAACCGATAACCTCTGCTTTGTTGTTGATCATCAACACTCTTCGATGCATAATCATCACTGCCCCCAAACACAATAGCTTACCACCTTGGGTAATTGTTATCCAATTCCGCAGCATAACTAGCACTAGCACGTACTGACAGCTAAACTCTTTTAGACAGATATAGAAGAAGATAAATTAGTTTTCGCGGGTAACCAAAATGCAAATGACGTAATATATTTTTGGGGTCCACAGATCAACTGCGATAACACTGTCAAAGCGAAATACAGTCCACAATATAGTGGCCATTACACTGTAATACCAATGTCACCAATGAGAAAAATGAGCAGATAGACCAGGACCTTGAACAAGGGACCCCTTGCTTGGGGGCAAGTGCCACCGACCTATCTACTAGACCGCTTACACAAATCTCTACTGAAAAGGGTTACATATAGCCCATTACACAAACAACAGGCTGACTATCAACTTACTCCTCTAGAGGTTTCTCCTTCTAAAGTGTCACATTCTCTGGGAACGGAATTCTCTCCTGCACATAAAGGGCTCTGTTTGGTTGTCCCCATGCCTCAGAAAAGATCTCCTGAAAAATACAGTAAAACCTCATCTCAGACCTTTTTTTATACTACCCGTAACCTTCTTTTTTTTCCCTAGCAATACGTTATCATGGTTGTAAAACTAATGAAAATAAAAGACAAAAAATTGCCTCCCCCACCCCAACCCCCACCTTTTTTTTTTTTAGTGAAAACAACACAACTTTAATTAATTTTGCATGTGCTTGGAGGGCATTGAATTTGGAATTTGAGTAATTATCAATTTTGCCAACATAAAAATGTAATTGAGATCATGGATAAAACACAAATTCCCTCATATAAATCAAGTTCTTGATGCATCCAGGTTAGAATATCAAAGCATTCTGTAATTTAATAATGTATTGACTATATAAGTTGTAATTACTCTATGAGAGACCATCTAATTTGCTTAAGTTAATGTTTTTATTCCTAATTACAAAAACACAAACCAAAGCTATCAAGACAGCATGATCCGACTATTCAAAATGCTTGTTGGTAAATAAAATAAAATCTATTTCTATTCTTGCCCTTCATAAACCCTGCATATAATAATAGTCAAAATGATATACTTGATAGGTTGATACCCCCAAATAGGTAATGCGAAGTCCTAAAATCAATACCATGCAAAGTTACTGAGACATAAGCGAATAATAAAACTGTGCATGCAAAACTTAAACCAAGTTAGAAAAGGACCATAATTTGTATAAAAAAGGTCAGTCCAGAGTTAGCCTCCCGGTTTTCGATGCTCCTGAACACACTTCCTAAACTTCTATCAATACCATAAACAATTTCTGAGATATTAAGCTGGATAGTAGCTTACATGCTCAACTTTAACCCAAAATGGTCTAATAAAAAAGTGGCCCCTTAATCAGCTTTTATTCAGTCAAAAACTATCTGCCACATATATGAATGACCATTGAACATATTGAAGAAGTTTCAAAATCAACCCAGCCTGGTTAATGAAATAATAAGCATATAATTCCTTGCATGCAAAAACTTTAACCAAAATTTTAAGTTAAAAAGGACCATTACTGAAATATATTACATCACATGTTACCTTCCTGATAGTTTAATACCCCAAAACGTATTGAAGATCTTTCAAATCAATCCCATGCCTGGACTCTATTAAAGTATACCTTGCATCAAAACTTTAACCAAACATTCTAAAGTTAAAAAAGGGGTCATAACTTGTAATATATTTCCTATCAAAAGTTATCTACCTTGAAGTATAATACCCCTTAACGTAATTAAGATGTTTCAAGTCAATGCATACATGGATACTCAGATATAAGCATGACAGTACCTTTTGCAGTAAACCAAAATTTCTAAGTTAAAAAAAAAGGACTATAATTTGTATAAAGTCCATCAAGAGGTGTCTACCTTTGTTTGTCCCTGATGCCCCCTACACATATTCATAAACTTCAAGTCAAATACCATGATGGTTACTGAGAATATAAGGCTGACATAGCTTGCCAATGCAAAACTTTAACCAAATTGTCTATTGCATGGCAAAAAACTTTAAAACAAATTTTCTAATTTAAAAAGGACAAAATTCATAACAAATCATCCAAGAGTTATCCACCTTGGTCGTCTGATGCCCCTGAACATATTACAATAAAACTTTCAAGTCAATACCATAGATGGTTACTGAGATATAAGGTTGATTAGTAACTACTTGCATGCAAAACTTTAAACAAGAGCTGCAACGCCATCACCGAACGCATAGGGCGACTACAATAAGCTCTTCAATTCTTTGAATAAGTCAAGCTAAAAAAACCACATGGGCCATAGAGGCCCTGATCACTCACATGATTATTGGTTACCCAAGGAATATCTGTACTAAACATTTTGTAAATCTGGCTGGTAATTTTTGAAGAAGATGTTTTAAAGTTTTCATAATTCATTTCTTTCCATGCCATGGCAACCAAGAGTTCCTGCATGTATCAAGAATATTTTTTGCAACTTTTGTGACAGGTTCCCACCAAGGATCATCCCTGCTAAGTTTAATCAATTTCTTCCCACGGTTTCAGAGGAGAAGTTGTTTAAAAGCAAGTGTTGACTAACACACACTCCAGACATACACGACGGACGCAGGGTATCCTAATAGCTCACCATGATGACGCTGGCTCAGGTAATCTAAAAGAAGACTTAATTTTGACTACCCGCTAATTGCAACACTAAATGCTATGCTCATGGCATTTTTTTCAATGGCAAAACATATTTTATGTTTAAAAATACTACGAATTAAAGGCTTCCGCATATAATAATGAAAGGCACATCATACATATTTTTATCAACAAATGTTAACATTGAATTTTGATATCTGAAAGGACCCCTTAAATATGGAATTCTTCCGAGTTTTTTTGCCAATCCCACTGACCCTCATAAATTGATAGACCACTACAGTGAAATTAGACCTGTATGCCAAAAGTGGTTAAAATACCCTTTAATAACTTTATGAAAAATCTTAGAAACAGGTGTCCCCTCGGTAATGGCAAACTTCCTTGTACATACCCACAAGCCACTTCTGTCCCCACCTGTAACTTTGTACTGCCACCGGTACGGATGATGTGAAAGTCCTTGGAAGAATTCATTTCTAAACCGCTGCTGTTCTTCCTTCATGGTTGAAGATGAAACCACAGGCACAAAATGGTAACAAAGTCTTCAGAGTCCTTACATTCTGACATACCTGTCTTTGGTTGTCCTGTGTGACAGTATCAAACCAAACTGTATGATCCTGTCTGATTCATAATTTGCCAAACTGTCAAAAAATCATCCAATATAGCTAGAAAAGCTTATCAGCATTTTATAAAAAGAGGTTTGATGAACCCTAATGGCTTTCAAGATGAATGATAGATTACATTCAATATCTATACTACTAAAAGAACAAGTTGTTTTCCTTTTGTGTCGATTTGCGCCATTATGACACAAACACGATGTCTTCATACTATTCAATAGTAGTAATATTTTTAAAAATATTGAGAGAACTTACAGTGAGTATAATCTAAAAATAGTAATATTTCTGGGAACAGTGGTATGGGTTCAAGAGTATCTTTATACATTATAAGGAAGAAAGCTGTATTCTGAATGAGGCTGTATACTAACATGAACCGCAAGGTATGTGGCCCTAAAGACAACTCATAGCCGTGGGACTATTGACGTCATTCCCTACCCAATTCATCACTCATATAGCACACCAATATCAGAAACTAATTTCTACAGCCCAACGTTAACCAAAAGTGTGACCTTGACAGGGAGTCAACCTAAATTTTGCATGACACATCGTCTCATGATGGTGAACATTTGTGTTGAAAAAATTTTAAAATCCATCATGGAATGAGAAAGTTAGAAACAGAAACAAAATATAAACCCCATTTTGACCTTGAATTCTTAAGTGTGACCTTGACATTGGAGCTATAACAGACCTAAATTTTCACATGACACATCGTCTCATTATGGTGAACATTTGTGTTGAATAATTTTAAAATCCATCATGGAATGACAAAGTTATGAAGACAGTCATACAGACGGACAGACAATGCAATTACTACATGCCCTCCTTCTAGGACATAAAAAGCTTAAACACAAGGGTAAACCTGAGCCAGAACAACTAGGTTTTAATGTTCATCCAACTGTGAAATAATGGTCACAGTTATTAAATTTCATAAATATTAAATAGATCATATCATGAAGTACATGTATACCTATTTTCATAAAGTTGTGAAGTCATCTTCATAGAAAAAAAGCTTAAAACACAAAGGTTTTAAACTGAGCCAGAACAACCAATTTTTCAATGTTCACCCAACCATGAAATATATGTCACAGCCATTAATTTGCATAAATTTTCAAAAGATCATATCATGATGTACATGTATACCTAGTTTCATAAAGATGTAATTCATCTTAGAAAAGCAGCTTAAACGCAAAGGTAAACCTGAGCCTTTTCAATGTTCATCCAACCATGAAATATAAGTCACAGCCATTAATTTGCATAAATTTTTTGAAAGATCACATCATGATGGTACATGTGTACTTAGTGTCATAAAAATGTGATCATCTTCTAGACATAGAGGACCATTATGGCCGTAAATCGCTCACCTGAATTCAACTGCTAGAGAGAAAATGCTTAAGTAGGAAAAAAATTTACACATAATAAATTATATAGTATTTAAATTTTATTAATCTTTAGTTCTGGTAGGCATCTTGGCAGACCTAATTGATTTTAGATATTTTGCTCATACCATCTAAGGATCATTCCTGTAAAGTTTCATCAAAATTAGCTCAGGCGTTAAGAAGGAGATGACAAGAACGGACACCGACAAAGACTGATCACAATACCTTACCTGAGCATGCTCAGGTTGGCTAAAAATAAGCTTAAACACAAAGGTAAACCTGAGGTGTGACGGACGGACAAATGGACGGATGCACAGACTGAAAATCTATATGCCCCACAACAGAGTTGGCGGGGCATAAAAATTGGGGGAAAAAATATATATTCCAAGCAGGGGGGAATGCCTCCTATATTCTCCGAATATTTTGGTAAAATTTCCGTACATGATTTTTATGAATCATACGTGAATCACACACATCTTGCGTGAATGGGAACTCTGAAACATGCCTGGTTTAAGTGAAAGTATATCACCACTGTGCTACAAGACTAACTGTGGACAGTGACAATGAATGGACAACAAACATCTAACTAAGCAATCTTAACTAAGCTAAGTAAACTTCGCTCACCTGAGTATAGGGTTACCCATGGAACATCTGAACTAAAACATTTGAAATCTGGCTAGTAGCTTTGAAGAAATAATTTTTGAAGTTTACATAATTTTTTCCTTTTCATTGCCATGGCAACCAAAGTTCTACATGGATCAAGTTTATTTTAGCAACTTTTGTGAAGGTTCCCCAAGGATCATCTCTGCCAAGTTAATCAAATTCTGTCCAGATCAGAGTAATTTTAGCAATCTTGGTAAGGTTACCCAAGAACATCTGAACTAAAACATTTTGAAATCTGGCCAGTTAAGTTTTGAAGGTGATGATTTTTAAAGTTTTTTGTTGTTTTTTTTCTTTCCGTTGCCATTGCAACCAGAGTTCTACATGGATCAAGTTATTTTAGCACTTTTGTGAAGGTTCACCCCCAAGACCCCCGCCAATTTAATCATCTTCTGTCCAGTGGTTTCAGAAGAGATGTCATTTAAAGCAAAAAGTTGACGGCAGCGACACACG
>CM037781.1:1583315-1633315 GCA_021229015.1 Solen grandis | reverse complement strand
TATGTAATATGTAGTTATCAATTCAATTAAACATTATATTATCAAACAATAAGCCTACATGTATTGGTGTATTAAAATGCAGATTCCCCCCCAACCCCCTGAGACTCAAGGTTAAAAGCTAAATTAAGTAAATTACTAGATATACAGATGAATAAAAGACAGGAAAAGTTACACTATTTCTATAAGAATGAAGCAAAAGTAATGCTGAAAGTTTAATCACAGATTCAAACCTATATCTGTTACACACAGCAAAAAGGTAAGATATCTGTAATGGTTCCACTACATTTAAGACCCCATGGCCTTTCACGGAGATAAACAAGGTTTCCTAATGTTTCATTAGGGTACCTTGGTTATCATGGTAAAGGTTAAGTGGTCCGAAATGTAGCAGAACCATTACAGGTATCTTACCTTACATACCACATCATCAGAGACCCATGACTGACAATCATTTTTCATTTGTATAAATGGAGAGTAAGGCAATGAGTCGCTCATGGACAGTGAAAATACCAGTACAAATAAGCAATACATTGTATAACAATACAGTGTAACTTCCAAAATCTGAACACTCATGGGAACGGCTTAAAAGTTAGGAAGTTAGAGGTTTCAGGAATTTAGAAGTTGGAAATGATCTTGACCATTATAAATGTCAAACACCACTCTAGTGAATAGAGATGCCTAACAGTGTAACACTAAAATATGATGCAAAAATGATGAAAGAAATTATAAATTTTTCATGTTCCAACAGTATATGGAAGTGTTGATTTATATACAAAAAACAAGACATTGATGTTAGCTAATTGATTACGTTTCTTACAATTTAAATCTTTAAGACGTTTGATGCAAACACCACAGATAAATCCCTCATCATCACTTTAATATTTCACTATTATTAAGTATCTAATTATGTAAATATGTGACTGCACTTTATTAATCATATGATTAATCATCCCTGTTTGGTAAACAATGAAAAGAGAGCTGCAGGTTTACAATTTTAGGTCAAATAACCTTTTACAGATTGTGATTCTAATGCAAGTCAAAACAATTATCACTGAATATCACTGCTGACTGGAAAACAATGAAATTTTGCCACAGGATTTACAATCTTATTTTTGACACTATTTGCACTTTCTGGATCTTGGAAGTAAAATTACATTGATAAAACCCAAAATTTATGAAAATATCATTCTGGTTTCAGAATCTGGAAGTTCCAGAATTCAGACGTATAATTTTCATAGAAAACAGAAGGACAAATTTCGAGACCCAGAAAATCGTCTGTATTTCAGAAGTTTCCGGATTTCATAAGTTACACTGTACCAGTACAAACTCAATGAAGCAAATTCACTGAATTGATATCCCCTTGTTGAATAAACCAAATCAATGGAATGAAGCTGCAAAGATTATGACCTTTTACCTCAGCCATAGGGCTTGGAATTTGAGGAACAAATTAGTTTTTTTAGGGTGTGCACAGATGTTCCAAATTTAATACCACTAACTTATAGCAAGCCTGCTAAATGACATCCTCAAGTGCAAAACAAGACCCAGAGCAGTAAGGGGTTAACTGATTGTAAGTCAGGGACTCTACCCTGCTTATCTATACTGCATACATATTTCATTTCTTACATATCATATACTTTTGAGGATGTTTCATTTACTGAATTTATTAAAAATGATTTCATTATGATAGCATGGTAATTCACAAATTCCTAAAGTTATGATGGCAAAGGTCGTGGATTGTCTAGAACAATGTGTATTAGATAATTAAAGACCTTCTAGCAAAGGTTAACTCATGGGATACTTGTATCTTGATATGCAAGAAAAAAGATATACATATAACCCTTTAACATATAAGTTTTTCTATGGCCTTGGAAAGAGATGTGTAGAAAATTTCAATGCTCCATAGCTAAGATTCCAATATAAGGCATTTGTAAAACAAGAGCTGTCAGAGGACAGCACACTCAACTATTCCAGCACCTTGAATATATTATTGAATCCTCATCATGATCTGCATGTTCACATGGAAAATTGATTCATCTTTACAATCTAACATAATCTTAGTATCTCAAAAAATCATGAAGTTTACCCTACCTTTCTTATCCCATATAGTGATGCAAATGCCAAAAATGGGACAATGTAGAGTTACAGTTCTTGGTCACTGCACTTCTCTTAGTCACCATCTATGTATATATAAAATTTTAAGTTAATACCTCAAGTATTCTTCAAGAAATGCTCTGGACAAAAATTCATTATAAAAAAATAAAGGAAGATAATTGAAAAATGGGACCAGGAGGAGTTATGATTTTTGGTCACCGCACTTCTCCTAGTCACCATCTATGCATATTTAAGTCTCAAGTCGATACTTTGTATAGTTTTTGAGTTATCTCCAGACAAAAATTCATTATAAAATAAAATAAAAGGGGATAATTGAAAAATGGGACCAGGTAGAGTTATGGTTCTTGAGCACTGAACTTCCTCCCATTGATATCTATCCATATACAAAGTTTCAAATGCATATCACATTTGGTAAGTTATGGCCCAGGCAAGAAATTGTTGATGCAAACACCAACAAATGGGTGACTACAATAGCTTTGACTACTCTATGAAAAGTCAAGCTAAAAAAATCCAACACAATTTTTAAAAGAATACTGTTTCAAGCCTTCCATAATTCAAATATTTTCCGTGTTAAAAAATAAAAAAAAGTAAAACATACAACCACATCCATCAAACACCTGTTTAACTCTTTTTTTTTTAATTATTTCTTAACATTTTCCCCATCGCATAATGAATTATAGATATTTTCAATTCTATATTATGCAGACTTCAAATTGGGGTAAAAAACAAAATAATCCAGATATTCTAATCCACTTCACACGGTGCATCACATGAAGCCATGTCAAATTTCAGTCACATCAAATATCTTAGGAGTTATTGTTGAGAAAGAAGAAGAAAAAGAAAGAACTGTTGCATGTTTGCATAGGATTAATGTTCAACAGTTTTTGATCATCTTGGCATTATATTCTGTGTAATACCATGCCATATTTACATATTTAAGTGACAACACCCTAAAACCAGACCAACCAGTCCTAGAACTGCCCTAATAATCAACAGAATTAAGTAAGAAAGATATAGAAAGTTTGACCAGGGTCAATACCCAAGACCTCTAACCACTTAGAAAGAATTTTGCATTTAATTTCTGGGTATCTAGGCACAGCATATATTACTGCAGATCCAAAGGTTGATGGTTAAAAGCTTGTTGAGGAGTAAGGACCTTTTATGAATTTTCCAGGCACAAATTACTGGTCCAACCCAGGAACTATCAAGAAACATTAGTGAAAGAGTTTGTTTTCCCTCGACAAAGTAAGAAATTCTATATTCTTATTAAAAAGTTAAATGCGGCTGCTTCATCAATTGACAATCAATTTGACATAACCTCATGTTAATGATTATAGTGAATTAAGAACAAATGATAACCACAGATAACTAGAAAGGTATAATTAGACAAGAAATAAAAGGAGAATACAGCCATGCTTACCAGGGTCATTAACTAACAAAATGAAGGTAAATGTTAACATTCCAATATTTTACCTATGATATATGAGAAATGTACAGTGCAGCTCCATGATAACCCTTCATTTGTTGTCCAAGTCTAAGTACTGTATTACATTGGACTGCATTATAACTATAACTGTGTAAAGATGCACCTTAACCCTTTCCCTCATAGAGGAATTAATGAAAAGACCTATGCGAACAACATAAAACCAGATCAGCCTGTGAGTAACTTGCAGGCTGATCAGGTTTTATGCTGTTCGCTGCTCCTCAGTGGTCTGGAAATGAGGACTTTATAATTAAATTTGGAAGGTTTAAGGTTTTCGCAGATCAGGTTTGGCCAAAATGGGTTAAGCAACTAAAGAAATAGCAAAATGAAGACTTGGGATCGAAGTTTTGCATTAGATTGCGTTTATTTTATAATGGAGAAGGCTATAAAGGAGCTACACTGTTTTAACAGGACTTAATACCAACATTTATGTTTGCATCTTTTTATTCTTGTCACAAGTGTAAGTATTAAAAATAGTGTTAACTATTTTAATAAAAAAACTGCAAAAAATCTTTATTTAATATATATCAACTATTCAATATGGGAAAATTATACATTTGCTGTAAAGTAATAAAAAAGAACTTCAAATAAATGTTATCACATCATTTAAGTATGACATCATATTGACATGTAATGTATTGATAAATAAAGTTCCACATAAGCCATTATCCTATTTTAATGATTCTTTTTCTAAAGCAAAGTTCATATTATTTTATCAGTACTTCTAACATAGAAATTTGATTGTAAATTTGCAGGAAAAATTGTTAATATCAAATATGTAGAAATGATTACTGAAACCAAAAAAAAATGATGTTTTTGCATTTCTATATCTCAAAAAAAGCTGTACCATAATGTGCATCTAGAAAACAGAAAAACAACTTAGAGATTGCTATTTCAATCTTTTGCAAAATTCTAGTTATAATCACAGAGAAAGTTTAGTAACTGTATCGTATTTGTAATAATAAAAACAAACATAACAGAGTGATGTTTATGAATGTCTATTAAGATTATTTTATTAAAAAATGTAAGATATATCTATTTTTTTTTTTCCTAAATGATTACATCAATGTATGAGCAATGACTATATAACTGCACTTGTATGTTAGCCTATAGGATGGCTCCTTGATCTACTGCTAACTACCCAGTATATAATAGGGCTAAATAAATGTTAAACAAGCGTTCAAATCTACCTACAACTACAGACTGTTTTCTCACAGACGTGTTGTTATCTGGATTTAACATCCCAACCTCAGTATTTCAGTAACTTGGGGACTTTATCTGTATCAATCTGGGACAGGTGGTGAGCTGCCTAACTGCAACATCCCAATTAAGACATGTGGCATGATACCACATCCAGACACAATAACCTGACAACAGGCCAACCAGTCCTGGAACTACCCTTATATGCTGAGCACCAAGCATGTTGCAACTTCAACAAGGCATGTCTTCATTCCTTCAAATGTCCAGTGCCCACTGGTGGAATAGGGGATGGGATAAAACGCATCCAATCAGGAAATAAATGAGCTTAACTTTTACCTCATGAATATTCATGTACAATTTTACATTATGATAAATATAAATTAGCTGAACTTTTAATGGTATAATGAAACAGTGGATTTTCTTTGCTCTACAGACTGTGTAGAATTTGAGTTGCACTATTGAATGAGCAAAGACAGGAGACTTTGATCAGACAGCTCCTATTAGGTCTATTTCTTTGAACCACAAAAGAGGATAGACAATAAACTGTGGCTGGTTGACATTCATTACACAAAAGAGAACATGGTTTTGGTTTTTGAGCTGTTGACCTGATCATGTACAGAAAAATGATTCCCTAACAATCCATAAAGGTAGGTGTTAAATTTTCACTGAAAACATCAACAATGACAACAACAACAAAACCTGGAACATTGTAATGCAAACAACTGATATTTACATTATATACATACCTGTGTCAAGGGTGTTCATGAGACAATCTGTGTATCCCTCAGTGACAGCAGTATTGTATAACCTACGGAACCCCACATTCTTGTTTTGCTTCAGAGCATCTACTAAGTCATGCTGGCCCACTGTGTAGAACAACTGCCTGGAATTGTACATCAGAATCATTTAGGGTATCTCTCCCTTCAAATGTCATACATGTGTATGTCTCTTTGATAGTCCTATAATGTTCATGTAGATTAAATTGTACAGATAAATTTTCACAATGTTCCGAAATGTATCTAATAATGAATGAAATTAGTTTTATTCAACATTGTGTACAACCAAGAACTTACCCTTGTCTATATTTTTTAAAGAAAATTAAAAAATATTCACACAATAAAAAGTCAACAGTCTGTACTGCCTCATTCACATCATCATTATGCAAGCCCCTCCCCTTGACCTACCTCCTAGATTCTAGCTCCACCCTCAAGTCTGTCAGCAGCTGGATGTCCTTCATACTCATCCTGTAACTGCTCCTCCATCTGATATGTATATAACATTATCATATTCCATGTCATTTGCATCTTTTTTATATTATTTAAGGTGTCACAGGAGAATAAAAAGACAGTACTGTAAATTTCTTTCAGTGATTACATTTTTGCAGTGATGATTACATTTTTGCAGTGAATTAAATGTTTCTCAAGTTCTTAAAACCTATGTATTGGTAAGAATCTTAAAGATCAATATATTATGAAATATTATAGATAAAAAAACAGACAGACAAATGTAGAAAGATGAAGGCAGGGGCATTCAGAGTGAGAGAGAGAGAGAGACATTTAGTTTGAACTTTTTTATTTTATATCATATACAAAACATGTTCTCACAACTTATATTAATCACTTTCAAAGGCTCTGGTGGTGGAGTATGTGGTCATTATTATCGGAGGAAACTGGAGAGCCTGTAGAAAACCCACATATCTGGATGGACAACCACTGTACCCTCTCACATACATGTCTAGGTATCGAACTCAGGACACACTTTTGAGAAGCAAGGGTATTACCACAACTTGGAGAGATACACATACAAGGGACTAGTTAAGGGAGGTACAGAAAGATCTCAGTTACCTGGCCAGTATATCCTTGTCATCTGTGTCATCTATGGTCCCCTGGAGCCACAAGATCTCTGTCAGTCCAACTGTCTGTGTGGCGTGGAACACAGGGAACATCCGTGCTGTGTAGATAGTCTGGTCCTCTGTCTCCTGGACATGAACAAAGTTTTAACATTGAATATTCAAACTAATTCTACATGAAAAATAGCATACAGATTAAAAATTAAACATTTTCTACAGTTCCGTAATTTCATTTCAGAATGAAGTACAAAAAAATGAATCCCTCTATCAAAAAAAAAGCAATGAGACAGAACTTAACAATACACAAGACTCCTATATACCCTTGACCTTGTGAAGTTGGGATATTAAAGGACAGAAAACTGATTTTCAGTCATATCTGGCTTATTAATAATCTAGCCAGGTATGAAACAGCAGTGGTAAAGGTTTGAAAAAGTTCTCTTACCAGTTCTGATCCCCAAAGATCCTCCTTGACCACACCAGTCTTATTCATGAAGACCAGCCAGGGGAAGTTACAGAAACTGGCCGTGCTCTTCCACATGGGCATCTGTAGGGAGGAACCATACAATCAGGATCTTCATATCTATTATCAATTTAGTCCTTTACTTCATTAATATCCATGTACAAACTTGTGACTCAATGATAGTTATTTACTTAACTTTGAATGGTATTTGAAACTTGCCTTGCAAACTATGTAGAATCTGAGCTACAATACTAAATCAGCAAATAGAGGAGACCCTTATTCCTTTCAGAAGCTGTATTATCTGGAACTGCTCTGTTTGAAAGATGTCAAAAAGTGTTAGTATGAGGTAACCAATTATGAGATTTTAATGTTGTAAAAAAAGAGCACTACCAGATTTAGCGTTTTGAGCATATCTGGGTTTATTAAAATTAAAGAGATTTTCAAGTTATTATCATATGAGTAATAACACTTCTACATTTAACAATTTATTTACATTAAACTATAATCAGACCTAAGATTATAAGTATGTAAATGTTTATCAATGTACATGCATATATCAATATAACATTTAGCATTTAATTTATGTAAACTGATGAAATACTGTTTTCTATCATGAGATAAAAAAGAAAACATATCCCTCTGTGTGAGTTATATAGTTCTGCCAGAATGATTTTTGTTGTACTTATAAAGGATTTGTAGCAAAAGTCAGCATAAAATAGAAAGAAATTCTGTTTGTTTTGAGGGAATATGATATATTTCTCATCTCCAAGTGATTCAAATTTAACATTTTCACTCACAGTAAGCGCTAGTGAAAATATTAAACATGTTCACTTACACTAAACGCTAGTGAAAATATAAACATGTATCACTTCTCAATGAGATATATTCCATATTCACCCAAAACAAATATCCTTTATATATTCCTGATTTTAAAGTTTCTCTACTTCTCTGCTAGCTGTGATGTTTTACTCTTACCTTACTGTGACAATTACCAGATAAATCCAGGTTCTCATGCAAACCAGCTTTATATAAATATACTTACATCGACCGTGTCAAAGCGTCCATGTGTTGTGATGACACGAATGGACTTGTCGATCAGTGGAATATGGATAGTGTTGCTCTGTACAATGATCGAGTCAGCAAACTCTACCCTCCCCTCTGTCTGAAATGTCAGAGTAAAACATTCTCAACATCTGTCACCTTATACTTTAACTATAATTTCTAACAAAAAATGTGGTATGCAATAGTTTCTTATATACGCATGGTTCAAAGATGACATATTTATATGACGTCATATGACTCCTAACATAAAACGTAGTAAAATAAACTGATATATTCGTATCACTTTTAAAATTTTGCAGTCTAGTAAACTTGTAAGAATGGAAATGGAGTTTTCATGCTATATTGTAAAATAATGCACAGTGTTGCATTCAGATGGTTTGTTTTTAATGGTTCAGGCCTATGGCCTTTATAAGTAGATTTCTGCACATCTAAACTTAACACTGTGCTATTCTGTGATGTAGCACTCCTAAATTAAAATCAATGCTGGCCCCTGTGGCCATGTGGTTAAAGTGTGGTTGTGGGTTTGATTCAGGATGTTAGATGCTAAGGCTGGGAACACAATTCCCTGATGAAGATTGAGAATCTTTCAAGACCTTTCCAGACACAAGTACATGTTCAATAAATGCCAAGTAGTATAATTTTATTTGTTTTAGCTCATTCTATTTCAAGATGAATGGAAAACAGTTTCTTCCACCTTAATAACATCTGCCCTATAGTTTCCTTGGTTGGACCAGTACTTTGTGCCAAAGAAGATCTTGACTCTTTTTTTTTCCTATCAGCTTTTGATCTCACAATTTTTGGACCCACAGTAAAGTACACAATCACTGGCCCATGGTCCAATATAAATCATAAAAGCTACCTCAAAAGAAATAATTTGATATGGAATTAAAACCAGTTGTACCTTGCCATCCACAACCAGTCCTGAGATAAAGGACTCCTTTCCGATGAGGACATCACCCTTTATGTTACAGTGAGTCACCACAGATTTGGCTGCTATGGAAACCTTCTCGGCCAGGATACTGTTGATGATGATGCAGCTCTGATCTATGGATTGTGTCTGTTCAAACAAGTCACTTAACTCTTCATAGGTTGTATAAAAAAATACAGTTGGGGCAATATTCATGATATATTTTAAGATTGGCTTAACCATGGTTAAACTTCACGAATCCAATATTTTCTAAAGTTTTTAACTCTCAAACAAAAATAGCTAATTTACCTGATGAATCTCACAAATATCTACAATAATTTGCATTTAAACAAACATTAGGAATGATAGAGCAGAAATACTCTCTATCAAAAGTTTCTAAATTTTGACTACAGTAAAACATTTTACTTAAGTTACTTAGTATGGTCCTTAGTTATGGTCACTTGTATTAAGCAGTCTGCCTGTTTTAAGAGACCCATATACGTATCTCCATTTAGTAACCATTTCAGGTAGGAAGTCATTCCTTTTTATTTCCTTTAATGACCACTTAAAACAAGTTTGACATTACAGGTAATGTACTGTTATCAAATTTAGCAATACACTTTATGATAATGAAAGAACAAGGCTGTGTCACGGACACGAAATCCCCCGCTGAATATATTTAGTTCATGAATGGGAGCTGTTTTTACAGAACATAAATCAGGGGCCGTAACTCCATTGTAAAAGATCAAACTGACGCAAAAAAACTGCCAAAAAACTCACTCAAAACTATATTCCCCTCCCTATTTCATGGGTAGGAGACAAAAATCAAGTATGAAAAATAACAAAGGGCAATAACTCCAAAATTCGGCTAAGGAGAGTTATGGTTCTTGTGCACTGCACTTCTCCTCAATGAGATCTGTCCACCTGTGAAGTTTCAAAGCAGTAGCTTGAATACTTTTGGAGGTATGCTCCGGACAAAAATCAAGTATGAAAAATAACAAAGGGCAATAACTCCAAAATTAGGCTAAGAAGAGTTATGGTTCTTGTGCACTGCACTTCTCAATGAGATCTGTCCACCTGTGAAGTTTCAAAGCAATAGCTTGAATACTTTTGGAGTTATGCTCCGGACAAAAATCAAGTATGAAAAATAACAAAGGGGTCCACCTGTGAAGTTTCAAAGCAGTAGCTTGAATACTTTTGGAGATATGCTCCGGACAAAAATCAAGTATGAAAAATAACAAAGGGCAATAACTCCAAAATTCGGATAAGGAGAGTTATGGTTCTTGTGCACTGCACTTCTCTTCAATGAGATCTGTCCACCTGTGAAGTTTCAAAGCAATAGCTCGAATACTTTTGGAGTAATGCTCCGGACAAAAATCAAGTATGAAAAATAACAAAGGGCAATAACTCCAAAATTAGGCTAATGAGAGTTATGGTTCTTGTGCACTGCACTTCTCCTCAATGAGATCTGTCCACCTGTGAAGTTTCAAAGCAATAGCTTGAATACTTTTGGAGTTATGCTCCGGACAAAATTCGGACGGACGGACGCACGGACACACGGACGCACGGACGCACGGACGGACGGACAACGCCAAAACAATATCCCCCTCCCGATTTCATCGGCGGGGGATAAAAAATTGAGGGTAGGTGAAGTGATAGTTGGAGAGGGGATGTTCCAAATACCATGCCCAAACCAAGATAAATTCCTAGTCACAACACAAGCTCTATTACTTTGCATGAAACTACACATTATACTTTCATGTTCTCTCTGTTTTCAGATCCTTACAAATTTCTGAGGACTTTACATCCCATGGTCCTTGAAAGACCACTGTATATATTTCAGATTGGGATTTCCCCTCAATTACTTATTTATCTTAAACTATCTAAACTCTAGATTCCTATAAATCTGCATAACAACCTATACGGCTGGTTGGAATGACTACAGATATAGACCACTCACATGTATGTTGGAGTGTGTGATGTTGTTCCAGGTAAGGGTATCCGGCTGGAAGCAGTCCTCCACCGCCCGGTCCTGTAGGTGCTTCTTGTGCTCCTGTACGTGTGGGGGTAGATACACGTCCCCTCCTCAATCATACCTGCCGCAATAAACAGAACATACACACAATACACATCAATAACGGGACAGATATTAATAACATAATCATAATCATAGGCATAGTTAATAGTAAACATCATTTTCCCCATTCAACAACATTATTATTGTAATCATCATCATCATCATCAAAAGTAGCAGCAGCAAAACAGTCATACACATGATCAACATTGTCCTCATCAGCACCACTATCACCATCAAGAATTATGATCTTCATCTCTGTATTTTTAGTATCAATGTTAGGTCATAACCAGTTACACTTATGGGCAAGTATACTGTATCAACTCACAAGCTTTGATTTTAAACTTATGCAGATCATTCCATAGTATAGTTCTTGCCATCCTCATGGTTTTGAGATCTCCAATGGCAACAGATTTTCCATATGTTCCACTTCTCTCCCCTGACAGAAAGTCTCTTGAATTAACGTCTTTACACATTGGCAGCATAACGTCGAAGAATAGTGAAAGCTGAAATGGTAAGAATTGATAAAACAGCAGTCATGATTTATCTGAAATCATCTGTTCATCAATAAGTCATATATTGATTTGAGCTAGGAAAAAATTATGTTTGTCTACTTGAGTTAAATGTCTCACAGCATTAATTTCAAATGAGAACTTTTGTCTACATGAGACAGATTTAGTGCTGACTCACAACTACAATGACTTTGATAGTCTGTAGAGCCATGAGAAGATGATTTCTGTTCTGAAAATGAAAAAAAAGCTTTTCTCAAGCTCAATGGAGGTTAAACATATAAATGGTCTTTTCTGAAATCTTACATCTTGTTGCTTAAAACAGGACAGTCGTTTAATACATTTGGCCATAAACACAAGTTTGACAGATTACCTTAATGGGCGGTTCCCCGCTGTCCACTCCGAAGTAAGTGCAGGCATCCAGTGGAGGCTTGGTGAAGAAGGACAGCAGCTTTTCAGACACGCCCACAGAAAAATACACCAGCCCACATACCTGATGAGATAAACAACACACCTTATTCCAGTTAACTTACAATACACACATTTCCTGCATTTTTCTTTGCCAAATTTTTCAAATAAAGCATATGAGAGAACTTTGGTCTAGTGTTAGTGTACATTGACTGTGTATCCAGTGGTTTCAAGCTCAATCCCCAATCACAGCATGAACTCTTCAGGACCTTCCTTGGTGCAAACTACAACTATCATTAAAGGTGATTAATTCCTCTGCATCCCGTCTTGTCTTCGTGTAATGTGAGAGAAAGATGGGACGTGAGATGGTGGGACATGACCTCTGTAAAGTGGGGGCATAATTACTGGTCCCTCCAAGAGGCATTACCATACTTTCTGTTTTTGGCCCTTGCTCTAGTTTCGTGACCCTATAAAAGATTCGATTTTCTGCAAGTGCCATTCTTGGAAACATATGGAAATGTAAGATAGTTGTGATGTTTGTTTTGAAAATAATTTTGATGCAGATATTTATTATATGTTAATAATTAGACAGGTTAAAAAGGAAAACTGCATGATTATCAAATTCAATCTATATTTTATTGCAATTGGCTGTTCATTGTTTATTTTGCCAAGATTTTGATGTTATTTTTTGTTTTAAACCAAATATTATCTGCACTTCCGTTATAAATAAAAAATATAAACAATGGCAGCCATTTTGTTTTGCGTGTTAAGTAGAAAAGCCCAAGTAAGGTCAAATGAATTGGGGAGAAACTGCAGAACAGGCAAAAATAGCCTTTAAAAGTCTGTTATAAAACAAACTGAATGATATTTTCAGTAAATTTTCAATTCTATTCACATATTTTGAGTTTGTTTTTGGTTTTATTAAATAATTTGTTAAAAAGCACTAAAAACCCAAATGTGCACTTAAAGGTCATGAAACTAGGACCAACCATGCTACAGGGTAAACATATTTCCCAAAATTAATAATATTAAAGAAACTAGAACTATCATTGAAGATGATTAATACCCCTGCTACAAGATGATTCTTTTTACAAAAAAACAAATAAAAAAACACAACAACTGAGACTAAAATTGCCTTCTTGTAGCAAGTAAAACTTTGGAAGTATCCGATAATCTGTGGAAATGAAGCAAAATATTCAACAAAATAAATGTGTAGTACATACAATTGGAAGAGAACCATCAATTCTCTCACAAATTTCCATCTTTCTGACTGTTTCCTTGTAAAATATATCTTCTACGAAACCCTGAAATTAAATTTACAGATGAGTTACAATAGTTAATTCAATATATAGCAAAAATGCATGAGGCTTTAAAAGAATTTAATTGCTTGCTAATCATAAATCTTTTTCTGCAATAATAAACTTAAATTAAGCCATCATCCTTGAAAGTGTAACTTGTCCTTTCAAAACTTTTTAAATATGAATGATATTTATATAGGTGTATACAGTTGGACCTGTTTTAGAGGCCACCTGTATTAACTCAACCTGCGTTTAGCGGTCAGTTTTGATATTATTAAACTAGCATTTTGTTTTATGTTTAACTTTCATTTAGCAATCATCTCTGTTAACCCTTTCCCTCATAGAGGAAACCATGAAAAGACCTATGCGAACAACATACAAGAGGGCCAAGATGGCCCTAGATCGCTCACCTGAGAAAAGTATCATTCATTGCCTGTACAAAACAGATTGCTTTAGAATTAAGATGATGAGGTGAAACAATGTTCAGGAATTTTCTGACCCCATCCACAAAAGATATCATCATGACAAACATTCTGCCAAAGTTTGAGGATGATTGGACCAAAAATGTTGCCCTCAGAGTATAAACAAGATTTTTCTAAGATTTGACCTACTGACCTACATTTCTATCCAGCCCCACCCATTTTCAAACTGGTTCGAGATATCATCATGACAAACAATCTGACCAAGTTTGAGGAAGATTGCATCAAAACTGTGGCCTTTAGTGTGTAAACAAGATTTTTCTAAGATTTGACCTATTGACCTACTTTTCGGTCCGGCCCTGCCCATTTTCGAAAGGGTTCAAGATATCATCAAGACAAACATTCTGACCAAGTTTGAGGAAGATTGGATTTAAATTGTAGCCTCTAGTGTGTAAACAAGATTTTTCTAAGATTTGACCTACTGACCTACTTTTTGATCCAACCTGACCCATTATCGAAAGGGTTCAAGATATCATCAAGACAAACATTCTGACCAAGTTTGAGGAAGATTGGATCAAAATTGTGGCCTCTAGTGTGTAAACATCAAAATTGTTGACGGACGACAAGATTTTTCTAAGATTTGACCTACTGACCTACTTTTTGATCCAACCTGACCCATTTTCGAAAGGGTTCAAGATATCATCAAGACAAACATTCTGACCAAGTTTGAGGAAGATTGGATCAAAATTGTGGCCTCTAGTGTGTAAACATCAAATTGTTGACGGACGACGGACGACGGCCGACGGACAATCAAGTCTCCCAAAAGCTCACCCTGAGCTATGCTCAGGTGAGCTAAAAACCAGATCAGCCTGCGAGTAACTCACAGGCTGATCAGGTTTTATGCTGTTCGCTGCTCCTCAGTGGTCTGGAAATGAGGACTTTATAATTATATTTGGTAAGGTTTAACTGTGGTTTTCTGCAGATCAGGCTTTATGTGTAACCTATTGAGTGCGTCAAAATGAGTCTACATGAGGGAAAGGGTTAAACACTCCCTTTTTCTTTTTCCTTTGACGGATTGCTTAAGACGGGTTTGAATGTAGATGAATATGGAAAATCATTTAAATTTCATTCGATAATAAGTTTTGTTGAGTAGGTAGTAAAGGGAATTTCATCAGGACTGTTTTGTGGATTTATGTTCTAGAAAACATGAGGTCTATGTAAGGAAAATATTTTTGTGGGAATTATTATTCACGAATGAAACCCTACAGGGAGCAATGATTATCAGGGTCTCACAAAAATTACTGATTTCGCAGAATATCTTGGCCTTTTTCCTACAAATGTGAAATAAGTATTCTATCAAACACTGTACAGACTTGCATACCTCCTTGTCCAGCTTGTAAACACCATGCTGCCGGCAGTACTGCGGTGTGGACGGAACAGTTATGGCACATGCATCACACTCTACCCATGGTATATCTGTAACACATAGTTCTTGCATGTAACTGTATAAATATATCATACACAACATAAAACATTTCAGTTGTATAAAATTGTGTGCGGTCAAACCTGTATGAGTAGTCCCCAGTGAATAACAGCCATAACAGCAAGAGACTTGATTCCAAGCACTGACTTTATAGAAATGAACTTCTGAATAACACCCACCTCTAAATAAAGGCAAGTTTTCATTATCCCCTGAGTGGCCATTGTTCACAGGTATAACTGTACTAAAGTGACATTCATATATACATCTCATTCTACAGATCTATTTGTATTTACAGAACATGCATTTAGCAAGGTATGTGACAAGTCTGTTGTATTTTGTATATCCTACCAGCTGGCATGAGGTTGATGATTGGTTCTACCCAAATGCCTCTATAATTAGCTTGCCATTGCTATAGGATTGAATGACTGTCGCAGCTATAATAGACTCCAGCATAGCAACCTATATATAGTAATATAAACCATATTTACATGCATTTCAGTCTTTAGCCTATCAAAATGTTTCGTCAAAGAGATGAGAGCCAGTATTTTTTATATACTTTTTTGTACACATAATAATGTCAAAAGAAAGTGTATAAAATAATACACAAAGGAACATTTTTAAAAGTATCTATGTAGTCATTAAACTGTTGTATATTATTCTAACATCCTGTTTCTGGAGTAAACCAGCACTGAAGACTGCCTGAAAGCAACTGACCACTCACTAGTATCAGAGGTCAGAGACTTTCAAAATTCACATTACAGTCTTGAACCAAGGACCACCAGCTCAATGACGTGGCACCATTACCTCCACCACCACCATGGCTGCCTATGCTTTAAGATGATGACATATTTGATAAATGAAATACAGTCAAACCTTGATTAGTGGTTACCTCTGAATAACAGCCTGATCAAAGGCTAGTGACTGAATTCCCAACACTTCATTTATAAAGAATTCATCCACTGAATAACAGCTTCCCTTGCATGGTTTTTGTTTACATGTTTTACTATATCTTCAACATAGACAGAGGTTAGACATTACCTGTGCCCCTGGGTAAGGTCAGAATCATGTCCATGCTACTGACCCACACACCTGGCCCGGACTTGACCGCTATCTGTAATGTAGACACACCACTTTGATATGGGTTAATTTGGAGTATATCCTGGTATATTGCATTAAATAAAATTTAGATTTTACCTGGTACATTGGGAGTTGGTTAATCATATAATCGGGATTATGAATTTGTCATAATCATCATTTATTTTGGGGCTGACAGCAGTCGCCGTTTGACATTTCTTGTTTCTTAAATTAAATAACCAAATCTTTATATTTATTAGTGATTTACTTCCTGGTTATGCGCTTAAATACCATGATCAAACCACCGTCTGGCAATGCTTGCATTGTCAGTATGATTTATATAAGCATCTATCCACAGGCACTCAAGTGAATAGGAGGAATTCTTCGGAACTGCTCAGACTTTTCCCATCCGTGTTTTCATCTAGAGCTAAAAGATCTTATATGTTATGGATCTGGACAGAGGAGGATTTTAATTGGAATGGATGAAGACCAGATACTGGTCAAAACTAGTCGATTAATAAAATGTGTCCATTATACCGATGTTTGGTTGTGTGTTCCACTTACCATCTCTCTCTATCTATACTTCTACTTTAATAAAACTGCTTGCCCATCAATGAAGTTACAGTCATAGACCTGTGTGTCTTGACATGCACAATACCTGATCATCAGGCTATAGTCTATTTCAAACCATATGACATTCTGCATCTATTTATTCTTTTCATATCAAGGTAATCATGTAATAATTTGCAATACTCACTGTTTAGATTTGAAGGAAACTAATATTTGATTTATAAGAAAGAGTGTTTTTTGGGACACATGTGCCACCTGCTGAAGTGTGACGAAAAAAGTGTGACGGACAGACAGATGGACGTATGGACGACAAAAGTGATCCCTAAGTGTCACTTCTACTTACAGCAAGTAACACAATAACTGTTCAGGGATAGGGTGCCATTATCATGAAACACAAGTACCTGTTCTGTGATAAGACCGAGGAGAGCATCCACCATACACACCAGTCCATCGTGTTCAGAAGTGGTATACTTGGCTGGCAGGGTGGTGAACGGTCTGCCACATGTGTCATATGCATATGGGCGTCCCTGGAACAGTCATTGATACTCAGTCAAATATGTATTAGGTCATATGTAATCATTTTGGAGAAAATTACAGACTTTGATAAACAGGCAAAAAACAAAATCAGATTTTCTTCTGAATATCAATACTTAGAAAACTTGGCCGTATGCTTTGCATTTATTTTGCACTATGCTTTTTTATAATTAACAGGAGATAAACAAAATTCAACTGGATACATATAATGAGCTTTTCATACATATATACACAGTCTAATGCCTACAAAATGTATACTGAATTATCAATTGAAGCCAATTTTACAAGGTCATGTTAATATTTTTTATAAAAATTTTGAAGTGGAGTTTTTCCATCAAACTCAAGTATTTTATTTTTTTCCATTGTAAATAAGAACAAAGAGTAAAACAGCAAATCTGGTCTTCATTTTAAAGTCTTGAGAGTCAGAGTATCAATGAAACTTCAAATTAAGAATCCTTTAATATCATGCTCAACTCGACCATTCTAGGATTTGTTGATTTCAATCTTGAAATTTTCCTAGTATAGAGGAAACTTTTTGTATGCCCAAAATATCTAGAATAAGGAAATGTGTCTCTGTAACACTGATGCCCAGCTGCCATACATTGGTCAGAACCAAATATATGCTTATTTCATGAAGATGTGAGGTCATTTTCATAGAAAAAAAAGCTTAACCTTTTCCCTCATATAGACTCATTTTGACGCACTCAATAGGTACCACATAAAGCCTGATCTGCAGAAAACCACAGTTAAACCTTACCAAATTTAATTACAAAATCCTCATTTCCAGACCACTGAGGAGCAGCGAACAGCATAAAACCTGATCAGCCTGCGAGTTACTCACAGGCTGATCTGGTTTTATGCTGTTCGCATAGGTCTTTTCATGGTGTCCTCTATGAGGGAAAGGGTTAAACACAAAGGTAAACCTGAGGTGTGACAGCCGCACAAATGAATAAATGAATAAACAGACGAAACATGTACAAGTATATGCCTACGATGCAGCTGGAGGGGCATGAAAAGGTAATTTGGTAAATACTAGTCTGGTGGCGGTCTTGTCAATGGAACTTTGTGGAGTATCAATACTTACATTGTGTAAAATAAGGATGTAGGAATCCTGTAGAACAGACTCGTTCATCACCTGCAAAGAAATGTTTTATCACCAACAGATAAAGTGGGTGAGCAAGCTCATAAATTCATCAACCCCCAACCCAATGGTACCTATTTTCATAGGATATATCTGTTAGTCAATATCATAGTTACACTTGGCCCCATGTGTTTGAAAATAAAAATGGTACCCGGTACTCACATATGATTTTCATACTCAAAACTCAAACAAAGCCAATTAGTTTTAAAAGGGATTTGAGTATCATACTCAAATTTGAGCCTGAGATCATCTTCAACTATCTTTGAGAACACAATGCCTCATTATGCCATTCATTTCAAAATTAGTAACTTCTTAAGATAATATGAACAAAATGTGGTAACTATATACTTTAACACTCCCCTCTCAGTAGACCCTACCTCTTTATATACATGTGTCATCTAAACCTTTACTACATCAGAGAGAGCAATAATGGAAGGACCAAATTCCAATGCTACTGGAACTACCAGGCTGTCATGTTTTATACAGTTTGGCACTCTTCAGTACTTGAGAGATGAAGAGTGGACACTGTAAAATATGATGTAATAAGATGTAATATACTAATATGGCATAACTGAGAAGTTAAAGGATAAAATATAACATTGATGCTACAGATAAGCTGGGGCTATTTACTGTATATCCACGCTGCGCACTAATGTATTCAGTGACAGTCAGAAGCGCGTTAATGGTGGCTCCCCCACTTCCAACATCAACCTTAGGGTCCTCCACAGTCAGCAGGAATACATCGGGGTCTATATGACCCTTGGCTTGCCGAAGCTCCAACTCTGTAGAGAGTATAATACTGTTACTCTTACTTTATTTTTAAATATTGGAGTTTAATTAAAAAAAAAAATCCTATGTACAAATGAAATTTGACATATGTGTTTTATTTTTGGTTATTTTAATGTATAGCAATAAAAACATGCATGTACATGAATTAAGAGCATAATACTGAATAAATGTATACTGCTGAATATTTATTTTTTATATTATTACTGTCAACAGTGTTTGAAAATACAACTTTTCCAATAAGGCAATTGATATTTCAATTATGATGTTGACTAATGCAAATTATGAGACACTGGATTAGAAAACATCACAGACCTACAAATGCAAATACTAGCCTACACTGACAGCATGTATTACCTCGCTGAAGTATCTGTGCCCAGTCTGCAGAAGGGCATGTCATCACAATGGCTGTCCATTTCACCTTCTTAGGCTCCATTCTCAATTGAAGTAATGGCGTATCTTGATATTCTATACCTGGAATGAATAACAAGGAGTTAATTGTTGAAAGGAAGGTACTGAAGTTTCAGTCTGTGAAGTAATGAATACAAATTGGGACAAGGGTTTTATTTTTACCATCCAAGTTAAATCTAGATTCATTATCTGGAATAAAGAGATTGTGATTAGCTATGCTGACTTATCACTGAAAACAGCATCTCTCTGTATTATAAGAGAAAAGTATACCAGTTGGTTAAAATATTCCAATAATCTCCCAACACACATAAAACGTCATACAAAACAACAATAAACAAGGATTAATGTCACCATGAAGACAGGATAAACACAAAAGCATAAATCTTCATAAATACAAATTACACTCACTACACCACACAGATATTGTCATATACATAAGTCCATAAGTGAATATTGTGTAACAGCTTGTGTTGAGAATGTCAAGACCAGCAGGGAGTTCAAAGTAAAACAACAAACATTAATACATCATTATAGCATAATGCAATTTAGTGTCTGATAAAAAATGTACAGGTGACAATGTTACCACCATATCAATGTGGTGGGAACATTGATATTGGCCAAGTTGTCTGTAAATCCATCTCTTTGTTTGTCAAATTTGACTCCTGGCTGAAAGTTGGTAAACTGTGCACAAAAAAAGACTTGACTTTGTGCAAAGTGAAGGTTTTGGTCATGTGAGTTGTGACCATGAGGTCAAGTTCCCATATGACAGACTTACGCCAGTGGGGTTTCACACCCTGGTACTGACACGGAAGCTGGAAAGGTCTTGTCTAGATGGTTACAAAACAGCAACTGGGTCTTATTCCTCTTTTCTCACTTTTAATTTTTGCATCTTGACCATTACTATCTCCTAACTTTTACTTTTCTTTCAGACACCTTATAACTTATTCTTGTACATCGTCAAAGTAATGTCAAGTTTGACAGATTGACGTAACCATGTAGATGTTCACAGCAAGAGTTTTAAATTGACATTGGTGCTATATTGTGCCCATGGTTACTGACAAATTCATATGCTATGGCCGATCTGTTCTTGAAGAAAAATACAGCTAGTTTATCATTCTAATTTACTATTTTTTGATATTGACTCAATTACAAGCATTACTGCAGAGTTGTCATTAAACTCAAAGTTATAAATGAAATTTGGTCACTGTTCAAAAGTTAAATCTTGCTTTAGGCAACTGATTGGAGATAAAGTGATACTTCAGAAATAGCAACTTCCTTTAGTTTTTTAATACCCGTGTATTTCATGTGACTTAGCCCAGTTCAAAGAGCATGGGAATAAGGAAATACAGTTACTTGCCAGACATTTCTATCAGATCAACTTAAGACAGAGTGGGTGGGATACTTTGAAATATAAGTTACCAAATGATCCAACAAGCAAACGGTGGTGTTTAATACAAGCAGTTCTTCCCTCAGATATGTTTTATTGCAGAAGCTGCAGCTTCACTTCCTGTAACAAATGCATGGCCAGAGAGGGGAGCAAAAAACAACAACATAAAAACAACACACAGGAATAGAAAATCAAATGGCATGTTTGAATTTCTTCTGAAGGTGACTATTAATGACCCAAATTCTGAAAACATTTTAAAATTTAAAAAAAAACAACCTTATACTAAAAATAAATCATATTCACAAGCTGTAAAATAAAAGAAAAATATATAAATAACTAGATGCAGAAAAACAAATGAATATAAATTCATTTTTGGATTTAGGCCTCTATCTTTATAAAACAGACTGGCAAGAGTAGTATCATAATATGATGAGGATATTTGTATGAGAACCAGACTCAGTGAAAGCTTAATCAAAGTGTTAGTTTTTCATAATAATTTGAGTTAAATTTTATTAGTGTCTCTTTACCACCAAATATCTTAAAACTGTATGTGTTATAGATCTGCTATGTACATACATAAGACAATAAGAAATGTATTGTTTTATGTATTGTCTTTATTTGTATGCATTTAAATCAATGAATTTATGTGAGTAGTCAGCTGTAAAAATATTTGAGGGCCTACAGCACTTGTATCTAATAAAATAATTACTTAATGTTCGTTTATAATTTGTAGTTATAATACAGTTAATGACTTTCGTTAATTTCAAAAGACACAATACACAATCTTAGCTAGATATTTATAAATTAATTGTTTAGTGGATAGGGAACAGATTTAGCATTAAAGAAAATATTGTAGATTTTCTATTGTAATGACCAGCAATCATTTTCTGCTTATTAAGGCCATATTGTCGACGTTATGGTCAAGGATTACCAATGTGTGGGTTCTGTTTTTTTTTTTTTTGCTAAAGAGACAGCATCTGAAGAGACAGCATCAAAAGAGACAGTGGTAAGATAAAAGGGTGTCCGGTTGCGATACCCAGTCATTTTGTGAAAAGACTGACCCCTTGGATCTTTTACATGCCAGATGAATAGCACCGATACACAGGAGACAAGTTCCTGGTAAGAACCAATACTGAGCACTCCAAGTTCCCACAGCAACTTCATTTTGCTTATTGCCTGGCATAGGTGCATCTGGTACCAATTTTGTCTTTGGTTTGTTACAGGCACAAGAGGAAGTGTTCAAGCTTGGATTTGAACCCCAGACCTGCCAGATGCACCACTGAGCTATTGCTCTATTAAGCTAGATATTTCCCCTCAATATGTAGGTAAATATTCTGGAGAAGAAAAGTACAAGACATGAAACATCTATCAATCTAGCTATCTATCTATAAGTCCCATCAATGAGCCGATTAGCTACCCGCTCAGCCAACATGCTATTTTTGGTACTGGTTGTAACGCCTCTGTGTCCCGTAGGGGATATAGCTAAATTGAAAGTAGAACGATATCACAAATTACGGGTACACAAGTGTGGACTAGGTTACAACTTGTTCTGGTAAGTTTTTCCACAGAAAAGAAAAGAAGAAGATTCAAAACTTTGCACTAGCAAAAAAATGCGAGGAACTAGAATATAAACTTGCAAAATTCATTTCCCACACACATTCTGTGAGTTTGTGAGTGCTAAATTCGAGCCATGAGTGTGGTGGTAGAGACTATGGGGATGACACTATAACCTTACTGGGACTTCTAGATATGGGGGAGGGAAATAGGTACAAGATTATAGATCTGTTACTGAGAATCATCAATATATCAGACTCAAGTTAAAATGATAAATATTGCCTTACTGAAATTATAATATCTATCTTCTAAATAGATATGTCAAAATATCAATTAAAATGGACCACATTAAATAAAATAGCATGTTCATTTAATTATGGGCACGGGTGTCATATGACCAAATATGGGCAGTGGCAGCCAGCCTCTGCAGTCGTAAACATGTGCTCTGAATTTGCTGAAAACTTTGGGTTTTAATGTTGCTTTTCCGCTGTATGTGTAACGAAAAAGAGTATATAATGGTCACGGCGAATGATACATAGTATAAGGATGTAAAAATATGCAGGAACAATTATTATTAATGTTACCTTGAAGTTGACGCTTGATTCCGTGTCAAAATTGTTTTGATTGTAAACCTTCTTATTGAAGAGTGCTAATCAGGCAGGAGTTGTCTTTCTTGCATGCAGGACCTACTAAAAGACGGTCTCCAAAAATTCGTCGGTCCCCGCCGGTCTCCGAGACCGTAGACCTCGAGACCGGGAACATTTCAATTGAGGTTGACCATGACGACGCATGCATATGAAAGTAATGTGAAATTCCCGTCAATCAATCGATTACTATGATCATTATATTAAATCGGAATGAACAAAAAATACATTGATGTGAATTATATTCAGATGGTCTCACTATATGAAGTGATTAATTTGCAATGTTCGATACATTTACTAAAGAATTATCAATTGTAAAGATTTTATCAGTTTGTGTTTTATTAAACATGTTATCCAAAACATCAATTGTTAACGCATTTCGATTCAGTTTCGACTTCAATAATGTTTTAACAACCATAAAAATAACATCACTGCCCACAAAGTGACAATAAAGAATCGTTTCCACGATTCAACGTCGCCAAGAGGCATGTGTCAAGGAAAATTATGAAACTAGAATGTGCGCGGGGCATGTTTAAAACACAACACAAAACAAGGCGTTAAATTATCACTATTTATTTCAAACAGCATTGATTTTCATAATTGTCATATATAGTATTTCACCAATAACAATTTTGAAAATAAACAATGGAATCATAACTAAGACATAAAAATGTTAACATATCAAAAACTGTTGGACCTGATAAAATTCACCATATAATGCTATTTAAAAGAGTGTTCTGAAGCCTAAAGCCATGTTTTGAAAATCAGTTTTGAAAAATCAATAACAACTACCCAACGAATGGAAAGAAGTAAATGTAACAGCAATCTTGAAGTCTGGAAATAGAAAAAAATATGTATAGACTAATCAGTATCACGTCAATATGATGTAGAGTAATGGGGATTTTACGTAACTGTACAGTAGAACACATAGAAACAAACAACAATTCACTCATAAATATGAAATGGCTTCAGAAGTGGTGTCCTTAAAGGGAATGCAGGCTCGGATCCAGATTTTTTTTCAACCGGGGGTGGGAGGCAAAATCTGAATGTGACGTGAGTGCTTAGGTGGGTCCGGGGGTATCACCTCCCCCCCCCCCCCCCCCCCGAAAAAAATTTTCTTCGTATGATGGAGATGCATTCTGAAGGGTGTGGATCTAATGCCAAGGTCCCACTGGGGAAAAGGGGAAAATCATCGGCAATATGGAAATACATAAATTTTATCCCGATGGCTCCCGATGTTTGAGCCAGAAGAAACGGAACAGTCCCATGAGAAGTGACACTGATTAGGCTTCGGGATTGGTCCGTTGAATGTTCACTGATGTTTAGGCTATGCATGGTCAAAAAGCTTCTAAGAATGAACCTCGCACAATGGTTTTGAATTATAGGGGTGGCTCCCGATGTTCGGGAAAGCTCCGGGGGACTGTCTCTGACGATCGGCAAAGCTTGGGCTTCACCGAATTTGAAACATCCCCGTAGGTTAGGGAATGTATCGTCGAGTACTTTCGAACCATCTACTAGGTGCCTCGTGGAAGATTAAGGAGATCGTGAGAATTTGATTGTGGAATTTTTGGGGTTTATGAGGATGCCCCCAGCAATGTGCAATGGTCTTTTTGACTGTTTCAGTCTAAAATTGACCAAAACAGCAACAAATTTTAGAGTGCGCTTTTCAATCATCGACGAAAATTTGGCGAAATATTCTGGAATTCAACCAGAAGATTGGGAATGTGTCACAGAAAGGTCGCCAAACATTTGAATATTCCTGAATGCTTCCCCTCCCCCACCCCCGATACTTAGGTGAGACAAAAATAAATATATTTCCCGGAATTTAAGCTCAGTGAATGCTTCCTCGTTGCTCTGGGAAGCTCCGCGGATGTTTTCCCCGCCTGTTTTCCCAATAAAACGCCGGAACACATCGAGAAAAAAATCAATTGATTTTTTTTGCAGCTCTACCGAGGCCTCCCGATGACTTCACATGGCTCCACATGGCTCGTGACGCTGGCGAAGCTTCCCAGGGATACCGGGGAACCTGTTCCCGACGGCTCCGAGGTTTATCAATTTCCATCGGGAGTACATTCATCTCCGAGGCAAGAAATGCCAAGAGGGACCTAGCCTAGTCTTGAGCGATATAATTTTATTTTTTACTTGCTCAAAGTCATGTTATTGAATAACTGCTGTGAAATTGTACTTGACTTCAAATGTATTTACGGGCAGACTTGGACACTGGTATTACTGAGAGAGTATTACTCCCTTCGTTAATGGGGGATAGAGGGACATCCGCTGGATTTCTCGTGAATTTTCAAATATCTAAGAAGTGTTTTCTGGACCCCCCCTTAAAAAATTACTTGTGTACACTATCATTTAGTGAATGCATTGAATAATCTTCTGTTTTGAACTCAACAGTATAAAAGACAGGTTTCTTTAAGACTGAGAAAAAAACAACATATTCTTCCCTGGCCTCAATGCCACCCAACTTAAAATGAATTAAAGAGCTACATACAAAGTGTGGTGCAGCACTGATATAAGAAGTTGTTCATTTAGTCGAAGGGTCGTTGCGTGACAAGTGGAATAAATTACCAGAACATATAGTAGCGGTGTCATCTATCACATAGATCAAAGAAAAATTGGGTTTTGGGGCCTATTCCAAATTGCCTAAATTGATCATATCAACAAACTCAGGGGACCGCCGTGGCCGAGCGGTTACAGTCGTGGACTACAAATCTCTCAGCCCCTCATCGCTGTGGGTTCGAATCTCGGTAGGGACTTCGGATTTTTCATGTGAGGAAGCCTTCCAGCTGGCTTGCGGTAGGTCGGTGGTTCTACCCGGGTACCTCTGTGTACTCGGGGTCTTCCTCCACCTGTAATTAGCTGGACGTCGCTATATGATTGAAATACTATCGCAGCGACGGTAAACCCCAATACAACAACAACAACAAACTCAGTCCTAAGTGCCTATGAAATTAATGAGTAAGCTACAACTTAATTGTGGCTATTTTGTGCAGTGAAATTCTTGTGTTTTTAAAATAAATGTATATATTTTTTTATCGTATCAATATTGTACACGTAAGTGTAGTACTTATACATAAGGAAAGAATTTGAACCGGAAGTCAAAGGCAGAGTAATTTCGTGGTAGGCTACTGCAGTAGCTGAATTAGGATACAACATCGATAAAAATGGTCAGATAAACCACGCACTTGTATGGACATGAACCCATATCTGGCTGAACAACTTGGTGAAAAAAATTGAACATGTAAGATGCGTCATGGAAAATCCGGTATTAACGACTTCTGTATGTCGCGACCTGGGATCAAACCCACGAACGTCTTATCCGAGGTTTAAAGTGCCCTTGGGTATACAACAACAACAACACACTTAAAAAAAAAAAAAAAAAAAAAAGCAGCTCGAATTTAGAGATACCCTAGTCATGGATATTGCGTGTCTTTGTGGTAAGCGTCTTTGCCGCATATCTGACATTTGGCGGAAAAAAAATGCGGTCTTTACGAGAGTTTACGGAACTTGTCGATCTTCCAATATCGACCCGGAAATGGATTAAAATATTTCTCCTCTGATTAGTTACTTATTTTGACCCGCAGTTTCTCACAAAGCATATATGATATTTAGCATTTGATCTTTTAACTATTTTTTAACCATCTAAAATTGAAAGGCCGGAACATATCGGGTAATTCCGTCACCCTTGTCACTGAGGTGTTCCGATTGCAAAAGGTGAAGGCCGTTTGTGAAAGTCACCGGTAAAACCAAAACAAACCCTGTCGGTTTTGACATTCATTTCAAAATGGCCAGCGACAAAAAACCTTTGTTGACATCAGAGTCATCCTGGAAAAATCTGCAGAACTATTTCGATCAATATGGATCCAAAATTAACATGCTGGAAATGTTTAAAGCTGACGGAAAGCGATTTGAAAAGTTTAGGTAGGTCCACTCAATTTTACCAGGATACACTTGATACTTGATCAGATATAGTTTTGCACAGCTGACTGCTCAAGCATCCATTTTGTAAAACATCGAATTGGGATATACAATGAATCAGTTTAGATTCAGTTTATTTATAAACGAGGATCAAATTTTCTAGCTATGTCATTAAACCTGTTTTAACCTTGTGTCCTGCATTTATGTTTTAATACGGACGTAACAGGGAATTTCAAGACGACTGGCACCAAACCAATATAGCAAAATATTTTTTTTTTTTAAATACTACAGCGTTTTATTTCCAAAAAATTAATGATACTGTCATAAAATGTTAGAATGTATAAATATCTTGGATATTATGCTAAAGAAATACAGACTGCAAATTCCCATGAAATGAAGTCCAGGGGTTCCCGGACATAGAATCCCTGATGCCAATATTCAGTCAGGACCTGCATAAAGGTTGCTATGTGAGTCCCGGGACCTGAAATGGAAGTAATTTGCACTGGGCTTTCTTTTTTTTATATACATTCTATACTAACAAGTTTTCTACTCGTTCTGATGGATAATGGAACTAACTGGTTTAAGGTATTATCATAGGTATCATGGGTATAATCTTTGAAGGATAATTGGCATTTTAGTTAAAAAAACAACAGCAAAAGACTTTTTTTTTTCAACAGTGTGACAGGTAATTCACCTGACAAGAACAATAATTATATTATCAATAGTGACAACTCCATTCATGAAGCAGCACCCTGTGAATCAGCATCCAGTGAGACCAATTTTTCTTCTTGTCTTTGACTTGTAAGTTCAGTTGTCACAGAGTAATTGTCACAAGAAAAAACAACAACAACAACTCACAATTCTAGCCTGATAAAATATTTTAGACTTCATCATAGCTTTGAAATTTGATTTCCACTATAAAATGAATGTTATGTGTTTCACACTTTGCAAATTATTGCATTCACTATGTTTTCAATGCAATACAGTAATAGTATTATGAAGCAAGTGTACATGTATGTAATTTCAAGTTTGGTATCCAAGGGAAGTCACAGCAAAGATGGTCTCTAAGGATCATTCAATAAAAAGTCAAAAGTCTTAATAATGTTATTTTCTTTGTTCAAACATTCAAAGGTAAATTTTCTATATCGGACACTCAAAAATCTCCAAGGACCCCATGCACTATGAAAGTCCTGGGACTTCCAAGGTTAAAAGTTCTCGTGTAAAACCTGGGAATCCATTTCATTTATATAATGATAATGATTCTCTAGTTCATAAATTAATTGATTTATTGTTAATATTAAACAATATTTAAAATAATTTTAAATGGTTAATGTATTGCTGTGTCTAGTGCACACTGAAGAAATGGACCAAGAATGCTGTTATGGAGAAATGGACTTTTTAGCTTGACTATTCAAAGAATATTAAAGCTATTGCATTCACTCATGCGTTAGTGTCAGTATTGTAGCTTTTGGTTAAAGTTTTGCATGCAAGTTACTTTTAAGCTTATATCTCAATAAAGTTTTGCATGGAAAAGAAAATTTGGTTGAAGTTTTGCAGGCAAATTTCTATCTAGCTTATGTCTCAAAAACCGTTTATGGTATTGACTTGAAAGTTTATCAATATAGTTAGAGGCATCAGGCACCCAAGGTAGATAACTCTTGATTGAATATAATACAAATTATGGTCACCTTTTAAATAGAAATTTTGGTTAATGTTTGGCATGCAAGGTACTGTCATGCTTATATCTCAGTATCCAGGCATGGGATTTATTTGAAACCTCTTAAACATGTCCAGGGGTATCTTCTATTAAGGTAGATAACTTTTGATGAAATATATTACAAATTATGGCCCCTTTTTAGCTTAGAAGTTTTAGTTAAAGTTTTGCATGCAAGGAATGTCATGCTTATATCTAAGTAACCAGGCAATGGGTTGATTTGAAACTACTTAAATATGATCAGTGATGTCATAGAGACAGATTGTCTTTTACTGAATATAATGCAGGTTATGGCCACTTTTTGGTTAAAGATTTGCATGTAATAGAAAATTTATTTAAAGTTTTATGTGCAAGCAACTATCCAGATTATATCAATGAAATCATTTATGGTATTGGCTTAAAAATTTATGAGTGTGTTCAGGGGCACCAGAAAACCAAGGAGCTGGATAACTCTTTGACTGAATCTTATACAAATTATGGCCCTTTTCAAACTTGGATATTTTGGTAATGTTTTGCATGCACAGTGTATTATGCTATTAGAACTATTTTAGTTATAAACCTATTACTTCATATGTGGTTACATCTCATTGAGTAGAATTGCAGTGCATAGGAACTGTAACTCTGCACTTCATAATTTTAGAGTTATTCTCCTTTGCTATTTTTCCTATTTAGTTTCTGTTTTGCCCATACCTCTAAAAGTATTTGAGGTATCAATGTTAAACTTCATATGTGGTTACATCTTTTTGAGTAGAAGTGCAGTGCACAAGAACTGTTAATTTTCACATCAATTTTTTTTCTGACTTTTGAGGTATTGCCCATTGTTATTTTTTCTTACTTTATTTTGTTCGGAATGTAACTCAAAAAGTATTTAAGGTATCAGCATTAAACTTCATAGTGCATAGATGTCATTGAAGAGTAGTGAAATGTTTTTATTGCTTACTTAATTTGCATTATTTGGTTGGGAATATAAATTCTCTGAATTTGCTTGTTATTCTTATTTTGCATTCATGTTCTCATAAGAAACACTACATTAGATTTGTTTCCTATCTCAGACTTGTCACAAAGCAGCCATATGTTATAACATATAAAGTTTATTCTTAAAAGAATTAAGTGTTGCCAATTCAGTTAGAGTTTTTGTGCAAGCAACTATACAGATTATATCTCAAAAATCATGGTATTGACTTGAAAGTTGATGAGTGTGTTCAGGGGCATCAGAAAACCAAGGAGGATAATCTTGACTAAATTTAATACAAATTATGGCCCTTTTTTAACTTGGGTATTTTGTTTAAATCATTGCAGTGTATGCAGTGTTATTAAGCATAATCTCAGTAACTAGGCATTGGAATGATTTTAGACTTCATAAACATAATAAAGGGGTATCAGACTCTCAATGTAAATCATTTTTGACTATTACGAGATTTCATTTAATTTACCAACAAGCATTTCAAATAGTCAAGAGCTGTCTTACAGACAGCTCTTAGTTTGCTGAATTGCTATGTGCATTTTTATGCCCCAGAATCAATAGATAGGGGGCATATTGTTTTTGTCCTGTCTTTTTGTCTGCAGATCAGCAACTTTAATCTCAGCCATTTCTCAAAATCTATACAAGGTATTGACCTGAAATATTCACTGATGGTGACTAGGAAAAATGCAGTGGCCAATTTTTGAATTATCTGCCAGTATAAAATTTTAATCTCCCATACTAGGAGAAGTGCAGTGACCAAGAACCATAACTAACTGGTCCCATTTTACTTGCATTTATTAATGTATTGAATTTTCATGTTTACAGTCAGCAGCTGGCTAGCAAGGATGGAGACATTTTGTTAGATTATTCCAAGAATCTTATAAATGAAGAAGTTATGAAGCTCCTCTTTGACCTGGTAAGTTGACACAATTATCATATCATCATATCCCTGTCTAATAAAGGAAAATGGGGGTGTAGAGGAATCCTGCATATTGTCCTTTTCAGTTGTGTCACAGCCCACTGAACATAAGTTTTATAATACAACAAAGTCAAATTCTCCTTTCTGATTGGTCATTAAGCTGTGGACATAATATCCTGTACTCTGGGAATATGTATACGGTGCATTATCAGTATTAATGCAGAAAGCAGTGTAGGAAATTCTTTACATAAAAACTGTTTTAACAGTTTAACTAATACTGTAACTGTTGAATTGACTAATACTGTTTAGTCATAACAATGTAAGTGGTATTCATTACCTTCAGTGTGGCTGCCAATACAACACAGACTCCTAACTTTTTTTTAGTTTTTCTTCATCTTTGTGATATTCAAGGCTCTCACTAGGATTATGAAAGTTAGAGTCCCTTACAAAGATTTGCTTGGGGTGCTTTTATATACAGAATCTGCTTAGAAAATTCCCCAATATTTGGATCCAAGTCCCCCAAATTAGGAGTTACTGAGAACTTTGATATCGTTACAATAGGATCCAATGTAATATAGTTTAAAGTTTTGACTCCAAGTACTGAGTTATAATAGAGCTGAAATGTATAAGACAACAGATAAATTTGTTGCTTCATTTTCTTGAGTATATCAATAGTTTGATTTATAGAAAACTTAATATCATTACATCAAAATGTACTCAATGTAACTGATAATGCACAATGCCAAATGTGGATACCATGATATTCTACCATGCTAAATGTAGTACATACTTCTTGTAGGCCAAACAGCGAAAGGTTGAGGAGATGCGAGCAGCCATGTTTAGCGGAGAGAAGATTAACTTCACTGAGGATAGAGCCGTTCTGCATATTGCGCTGCGCAACAAATCAAATACACCCATTCTTGTAGAGGGCAAAGATGTAAGTCTTCAGTGATATTATCTGGCAAGGAAAATGTTTGGGGAATTACCTGTGACATCAGTATGAAACCAGAATAACCTTGAATATGTTTCTGATCAATACCTTCGAGATAAGAGGGTAACTTTGTAGCACCTGATCTAACTGAGAAATGCCTTTAATCGTATCTAGCATTTAATAAGTGTTGTGTTGCTTAGTAAATCGATGTGTTCACGAAGCTTAGATTTGGTCTATTTTAAACATATGATAACTGATAAAATAGGGATATCCTCAATTCAGACATTTGAAGATCATCTTTTATTAACAGAAAACAAAATATTTTGCATACATGTTTTTAATGATATTTTCTCACAGAGACTTGCTTTCATTGTCTCCAATACTTTTTTGATTTAAGACTTTTGAGCTGAGGAAAATCTCAATTTGAAATGTTTTCTGATACCCAGGCCAGTATACAGTTTGACATCTATCAATTAACATGTTCCATCACTACTTTCAGCATTTTGGTTTTACTTTTAACCCTTTTCCTCATAGAGGACACCATGAAAAGACCTATGCGAACAGCATAAAAACAGATCAGCCTGCGAGTAACTCGCAGGCTGATCAGGTTTTATGCTGTTCGCTGCTCCTCAGTGGTCTGGAAATGAGGATTTTGTAATTATATTTGGTAAGGTTTAACTGTGGTTTTCTGCAGATCAGACTTTATGTGGTACCTATTGAGTGCGTCAAAATGAGTCTATATTAGGGAAAGGGTTAATCAGCAAAATGTTAGTAAGACTTAAATAAACCAATTCATGATATAATGATATATAAATATTGGAACAACCGTGAAGATGATTTTAAAAAATAAGAGGTAAAGACATGTATTAATTGAATCACTGGTCTCATTGATATGGCCCTATGCCCTAACAATCCTATACTAAAAGTCTGTTTCTCTTTAGCTCTGATCCTATATTTGTCCAATATTAGATGCAATTTCTACCTTGAAATAGGATAGTGTAAGGTGTATGTCAGCATACAAGCTTAATTGGTAATCAGGCCTTTGTGTGTAAGACCACACACTGGGTACACTTAATACTGTGCTTTCTATTCAGGATGAATTGTACATTTTAAAGGTTTTACAGTAATTGGATTTTAGAGTGTAAAGAGGCATCATTATCTATATTGCAAAACTTAAAAAAGGGAAGACACAGGAGAAACAGGTTTTAACATGGTGTATAATTACATAATTAAATTTTAAAATTGTACTTGGTTTTGCTCATTTTCCTTTGTTACACAACCCATATTTTACCCTTTTTCTAATTGTTATAATTACAATACTTTCCCCGGTATGTATAGCCAAGTAAGTGTTAAAACAACTGAAATCTTATCAGTTGTGTATCAGGACACGTTGTTTAATTTTTTTTTGAAAGTGACAAAAACAACAAGATAAACACTTTTTGGACTGACCCATTTACATTTGCTTCCACCTTTCAGCGGTCTTAAGGATTCAGAAAATGGAATCCTTGCCCAAGATCAACGTTTTGTTTAGGATTAGGTTTCTTTATTTGAATTTCAAATGAAAACAAAGCCTCTCCATGCAGTTGTCCCACTGAATATTACAGGATGTTAATGGTAAGAATGCAATACACTGAATGTAAAACTTAGGCCCAAGTTCATATCTTGTATATGATGATTCTGTTTGTGATAGACAATCTAGACCTTATTTATTTAGGATATTAGATTCCATGTAATTAGGAAAGTGTACTGTTGTGTGTACACTATGTTACAGGTGATGCCGGATGTCAATAAAGTTTTACAGCACATGCGGGAGTTTGTTGGGTCAGTACAGTCCGGTCAGTGGAAGGGATACACTGGAAAGGCCATCACAGACGTGGTCAACATTGGTATTGGAGGATCTGATCTGGTCAGTGGTGTAGAGCCTTGTGATGCAATATATCTGTAAATAATGTCTGTATACTTGGGGGATGATACTATAAAGATTTTAGTGTTAACTAAATAATCATTACCATATATCCTGTATCAAAATTCAGAAGCAGTAATGATTAATATCTTTAAAAAAAAAATGCACATTTTTTACATTTTTCTCTTCATGTAAATATCATTTTTTTTTATATTTTACCCTGAAATCTGAAGTGTCTTTATATACAACCCGAAACATACACTGCTGAAATATTGAATACTTTTTCCTCCATGTATTTATGGCAATTCAACATTGTTTCCATGGTGATTGCAGGGTCCACTGATGGTGACCGAGGCCCTCCAGCCATACCAGTGTGGTCCCAATGTCCACTTTGTGTCCAATATTGATGGTACTCATATGGCCAAAACCCTGAAGAAACTGAACGCAGAAACCACTCTCTTTGTAATCGCTTCAAAAGTGAGTAATCTTGTATTATGAATAATAGTCAAGTTCAGAAGTTATTGTTGTTTGATGTTTTAAAATTATCTAGATGATCCTCTAAAGCTTATTTTGATGAATGACAATTTTCCTTCTGTATTCCAGACGTTTACTACCCAAGAGACCATTACCAATGCCAACTCAGCTAAAGCCTGGCTGTTGGAAGCAACTAAAGGAGATGTAAGGATATATGACTTCATAGTTATAAGTATAATTATGCTTCTTCAGATTTTGCAAGAAAAAACCCTAACTTTGAATGATGTAATGTCAGTATTGACTATGTAACTCTGTTTAGTGCTAAATTATTTTGTGGTAATTCAACAAAGCCTTGTTACTCAACATAAGAATGTTCTTGCTTTTTTAAATTTTTGTACATTTATTGTTTATATATATTTAATATAAGTACACTTCATTAATTTCTTTTAATGGCTGCAGGCAAAAAAAAGGAAAATGAGCTATTTAGAAATAAAATGATTTATACAACAAACAAGTTCATGAAATGCAGGTACAAAAAATAAGTTCATTGGGTGTCTCTAGTCTATATGTTGTCCAGTTACCTTTGTCATCCAATTAACCCATAAACATTCCTGGGAATATATATTTGTATGAATTAAACTTTTTATTAATTAAAACTATTAAATTATAACTAATACATATATTTTATTGCTTTCAGGAGAGTGCAGTAGCAAAACATTTCATTGCATTATCAACAAATGCTGTGAGTATCTCATTACAAATGTTTATTTTTTGTCATCTAAAATGAAGACTTTTACTGAAGAAGTTGATGTAGAATAACATTTTTGAACATATATGAATAATACTCAACTTTTCCCTTTACTTCATACAGACATGTTTAGACACAATTTCAAACAAAACAGACACAGCTTTCCCTCTGCTCATACTGCACAGTTGCTCAGATTTTACACAGTCTACACAGTATGGCAAAATTTATTGGTTCATGAATATTGATGAGGTTAAAGGTTAACCCTTTCCCTCATAGAGGACACCATGAAAAGACCTATGTGAACAGCATAAAACCAGATCAGCCTGCGAGTAACTCGCTGTTCGCTGCTCCTCAGTGGTCTGGAAATGAGGAATTTACAATTAAATTTGGTAAGGTTTAACTGTGGTTTTCTGCAGATCAGGCTTTATGTGGTACCTATTGAGTGCGTCAAAATGAGTCTATATGAGGGAAAGAGTTAAACCTTATAAAAACTAACAGGAGGATCACAAATATATCCACCTAAGGCAGCAATCAGTCTGTAGTTTTAAAAAACATCTGGAAGTTCTAAAATGTTATATAAGATATATGTTGTAAACAGTAGTTTATATATTTGCACTGTGTATTACTTGTTTTTATAACTCCCTTTCAGAAATTGGTGAAAGCATTTGGAATTAATGAAGATAATATGTTCGAATTCTGGGATGTAAGTATCTAAATTAAACTTGAGACATTCATACTGTAGTAGTTTATACATTGGAATAGAAAGCAGTTTGATTGATTTGTAATTGTTAGTGAGATTTGATGAGTGTTCATGAAGTATAGATAAAATTGCTTGATAAATGATAGCTTAAAAAAGAATTGCACACATTTTTTCAGAAGAAAAGTTAAGACTGCAATAAATGGAGAGTAGCCATGATTATGATTAGCAAATAAATACTTCCTGTATCATAGGTATGTCTGGTCCCAAATTCTCAAAAATATAAACTGTACCTTAATATGAGTTTCATACTTAGGCACCCCCCCTTAAAAAAAAAATGTTTTTAGGGCAACGGTCTCAAAAAAAAAGTTAAGGTATGGTAGGGAATTGATTTTTTTTAAATTTTGTTTTTTTAAAGTCCAGTCATAACAGTGAATAAATCGCGGAAAATGGCAGTCCCAAAGTGGCTACTAAAAGTCAGGCCACCCAAAACAAAGAATTATTTTTAGGCCTTAGACTAATATCTGCCATTTAGATACAACAGCAATTTGAATACATGCAATACTAGTACTTGAGTTTGAGTCTGAGATAGTACGTACTTGAAGCCTGACATTGATATTAATGAAGGAAACTTAAAGTTTGAATCTGATTCATAACTGAAAATAACTAATGGTGTTATTTAATTATGCCACACAAATTGTTGCATAGTTTATATTGATCCTATACAATGCAGCTTTATTATAGAATTGTTATTTGAGGTTCAAGTCTAGATACTGCAAAATAATGGATTTTCACTCTGTAAAATGCACATTAAGGTAATCCATCTATCATTTAATTGTGATCACTGTCATTAAGTGATCAAGGAATTATAGTTATCACAAGACTTTATAGACTTAGATCAAAAAGCCCATTAATCAAAGTCAGTAGGTGCTTGCATCTGTTGTGAAGTCTTTGTAAGCATTTGAAGGACCATGATTATATTTTAATGATGGATGGATTACCTGAAGTCATCAAAACAAATCACATTATCAGTTTGTTGCGTGATATTAAGTGCATCATAATGGATCAACATTGTACAATGAATAGAACATTGCTGAGAAATGCAATGAAAATGTTAAAACATTATTATGGCTTTGTGTTATCCACATGTTGACATTTTTTAATTGTATTCCAGTGGGTTGGAGGCAGATACTCCCTGTGGTCAGCTATTGGAATGGCTATTGCCTTGTTCATAGGTATGTCATTTAGGCGCAAGAAAGTGTCATTGTTAAACATTTACAGTAAATTTGTTATAATATACCCACTTCACAGATTAAATCAGGTCAATGTAGGAACCAGTATCGTACCTTCCCATTTCGGCCAATCTGTAACCACTAGATTAAAAGCTCAATATCTTTTCATATCATTGAGTCAAGACAGTGTGGTGGGGTATTAATCACCTTCCATGATTGCTTTAGTTTGCAGAGGGTGTATTAATGTCAGATGGTCAGACAGTTAGTTTAGAAGTCTGTTATGATGCACATTTTGGTGCTGACTGCTTCAGTTGATAAGAGATTGTAACAGTTTTCAAGGAATTGTCATAAAAATTGGTACACATTGTCAGGAAAGCAAAGAAGTGCTTGATACTTTTCTGCAAACTCCACACAGGAGTTACTTCCCTTATACTACAGTAAACACTCTCACCATGAAAATCATGTGGTGATGTTCAAATAACAGAACTGTGGAACTGACATTGAAAGACGATGATGAATGATGTCCTCTTCTATTGTATACCCCCCTAAGTGGGGGGCTATATAGGAATTGATTAAATTCAAATTGATATATCTTTCTCATGAAATCTCATACATCTGTTTACTTATACTTACTTGTAATGGGAGATAACTGCAGGAGATTGTTGTTTTGTACTCATAATGTTACAAAGTTATGTTCTCTTTGAATAATGTAGCCATTTTGAGATCTTCAGGCACATGTTATAGGTATCCCTTGGACTTTTCCTTACTTAAGTTTCCAAGAAATGCCAGAAAAAATTTGAATAATAGCAAATGCTTTATTTGTTTGTCCTGTATCACTCTGTCTGAAGGGGTCTGTTGTTTTAAACTCTAGGCGTCCGTCAGTTTGTCAGCCTGTCAGCCTGTCCCATATTCTTTAACTTCCACTACAGTTTAAGTTGTATTGTAACTAATCCTTGCTCCCATTATTTTGACTACATGAGGATGTGCATCATGGGATTGGTTTTGTGATTGGACTCCTTGTTTCATCAAACCTGCATTAATAACCTTGTTATAATAATACATGAATAATTTTTAAATTAATCCTCATGCAACAAGTAATTCTTTTCCAATAATAAGCATACTTTATAGACTGACTCAAATATATATGGCATTGATGAGGATTTCTGTTGGAAAATCCATCAATTTTTTATATGAATTTTATGATAATGAATGATTCAATATACTATGTACTTTCTGCATAAAGGAATGGACAACTTTGAAGACTTACAAAGTGGTGGGCATTTTATGGATCAGCATTTTGTTAATTCCCCTCTTGAACAAAACGTAAGTAACCAATTAATCACGTTAAACTTATTTATTAATCAAATATGACCATGGAACGAAAATCTGAAATATGTTTTTGTAAAATGATTTCTATAGTATTACCTTATAAAAATACCCCATAGCATTCACATTTATGGAAGTGTCTGAGAAAAAGATGATAATCACAAATCAAATTTCACCAAAACTTAGTATAGTCAAACTCAATTAATACACCGGTACCATGTGGGACATATATAATACTAAAATTTAAATAACACAATCATATTTTATCATTTCTGTTTTACGAAATATTTAAGGAAATGATAAAACTGAAATGAATAGTTACCATACAGTCCAGCAATTGATAGGAAATGAAATATTCAGGTATTTAAGTAAGGAAAACAGTTTGTATTAAACACCTTTAAGTATTTAAGTATTACTTAGCACTTAGTAAAGTTGATGGAATTGATGCCAGATAGGTTGTAACTCTATCATGGCGGGTGCTGTGGTCCAGAGGTGGTGTACATGACTGCATATCTGAAGGTTGTGGGTTTGAAACCAGTTTGGGACAAGAACAAGGCACAAAATACTGCATAAACCTAGGAACTTATTTATTTACGTTTTAGGTACTTATTTCCAACCAGTGAACTGTCATTCTTATTATGTATTAATTTAATATGAGTGAATTGTTTGAGGTGATGTTAATACATATGCACCATTTAAGTTTTTCCTGTGTCGCACAATGTATTGTCTGTGTTTTTCAGATTCCTGTGATCCTGGCATTGCTTGGGATCTGGTACAGCAACTTCTATGGTGCTGAAACTACAACACTGCTGCCATATGACCAGGTAAAGTCAGGTTAAAGTTTTTTATCACTGCTTCACATTTTGAAATGGGGGGCTTAATTAGGAATCATAAATGCTGTGTCCATTAGTAACCTACAAGATGGCAGTTTCAAAGATTGTGGCTTTTAACCTTATTGAGGGCAACGATTGTTCATGGCCATGACAGACACAGAGTATTGGTCCAGCCCAAGAACCATCAAGAGGGGTTAGCATAAGTTGTAAGAGCTAAGTCTCAAATCATTGTAAAAATAAATAAGTTGAAACATAGGAAACACACCTTCTTGTCCAGTTACATCATGCCCTCTTTACAATGAAAAAAAAATCTTTTTCAGTTTTTGAGTAAAGGCAATGAAGTGAAGGGTGTTGTCACTTTGTGTAATCATTAGAAACCAACACTGAGTTTGTGTATGACCTGTTACAGTACATGCACCGGTTTGCAGCCTACTTCCAGCAGGGAGACATGGAGAGCAACGGTAAATATGTCACCCGCAGTGGCTCGGTTGTCAACTACAAGACTGGGCCCATTGTCTGGGGTGAGCCAGGAACCAACGGTCAACATGCCTTCTACCAGCTTATACATCAAGGTGGGGAACCAGCCTTTGTCATAAATGCATTTTGATTATTTTGGGGGGCTTTAAAACATGTGTAAACTGTCATCATAGAACAGCTAATACCTTTTGCTTTTTGGCAGTTGCAAGAATCCCAAGTATTGCCAGTATATCAGATACCAGTCAGTAACAACTTTAAGTGGTTCAAGAATATTGATTTTATCGAATTAATATATAATATTATAATATCAGAATAGAATATGTGTCTACGGTCTTTACATTGATTTTTTTTTGATATGTGTGTTTTATTTTTATTTCAGGGAAAAGGAGTAGTCTCTCTTGATTTTATGAATAAAAATAGCATTAGCATATAACCCTGAAAATACTTATGTAAATGCTCAAATATTTTTTATAAAACCATTCTTAATAATTCAATGTACAAATATTTCTAGAACAAACATAAATGTGTTAAATATAAACTTAGTGTACAATGCTGTCTATATATTTGTTATGTATATGCCAGGAACTCGTCTGATCCCCTGTGACTTCCTGATGCCAGTACAGACACAGAACCCCATACAGAATGGCCTTCATCACGAGGTGGGTGAGCTCTATAATGCCAATTTTTAATTTACCTACATCATCCTCATGTCAAACAGTGCTGAGCAGTCAAGAAATAGTGAATATTTGATAGAAAATGTGATTAAATGTAATAAATTTACAAAATTATGATCCAGTACAGTTGATCTCTTTGGCATACTGTTACTTTGCTTCCTCTTAATAGTTTATGTAACCAGCTAGTGTTCCAGAGGTGGCAAAGAGATAATGTTATTTTTCCTGTGCTACCTAATGTATATGATAATGGTTATTATTTATTTCCACCAGATCCTGGCGGCCAACTTCTTGGCCCAGACAGAAGCTTTGATGATGGGCAAAACAGTTGCCGAGGCCAGGGCAGAACTGGAGAAGTCTAACATGCCCCAGGCTGAGCTGGAACATATACTGCTTCATAAGGTGGGTGTTACTTGATACAGACCCAGGTACCTGTCATTTATGGAGTAAGATATTTAAAGTTTGAAGTTGTTTGCCATTTTAAACAATAGTAAAAATATTATTGAAGTTTAACATGGAAATTGAATGAAGTACTGTTATGGGATCATTGTAGAGAATTTCATATTTATATCATTTCTAAAATGATAATGTAGGCTGATAATTAAGACTCCCAAACGAAGTTTGGAGACTTACTGTTTTTACTCCGTTTCTTCTTCTTTTTCTTTCTCAAGCTAGCAACTTTGTACAGGCCATATCTTGGAGGCTGCTCTACCTATCTTTACAAAAATTCACACACTAATAGTCCACAATGAGTAGTGGGGCTTCCTTGATTTTTGTAAATAGGGGTTCCCTGGGGGTCAGGAACTGCCCCCCTCAAAGATGGATTTTTGCATCAAAAATGTACTTTGATTAAAAATTTTCAAATTCCAACCCTAACAATATATTCTGTTCCTCATGAAACAGATGATGCACTACTTTGATGTCCCCCGAGGTCACCAAGGGGCAGGACCCGTCCCCTCAAATTTACTTATGACCATATATCTAAAAAAATCTTCAGATCCCAACCCCTAAACCATATATATCCTTGTTCCTCATGATGAGACAGATTGGATGGCACTACTTTGGTGTCCCCCTAAGTCACCAAGGGGCAGGCCCTGCCCCCTCAAATTTACTTATGACCTTATATCTAAAAAAATATTCAGATCCCCACCCCTAAACCATATATATTCCTGTTCTTCATGATGAGATGGATTGAAGGGGGGGCCCCCAATTTTTTTCTCCACCCCCAAACCATTTATATTCTTGTTCCTCATGATGAGACAGATTGAATGGTACTTTTTAGCTCACATGAGCACAACGTGCTCAAGGTGAGCTTTTCTGATCGCCTTTTGTCCGGCGTCCGTCGTCCGGCGTCCGTGCGTCCGTGCGTGCGTGCGTGCGTCCGTGCGTCCGGCGTCAACAATTGCTTCAAACAACATCTCCTCCTAAACGGCTTGGCCAATTTGAAAAATATTTTGCAGGAATGTTCCTTGGATGAAGCTCTACTAAAGTTGTATAAATGGTTCTGATCCATTGCATAATTAGGTCACAGGAGCTAAAAATAGATTTTAAAAATGAAAATTTAAAAAATCTTCTTCTCTGAAACCACAAGGCCTAGCCTTTTGATTTTTGGTATGTAGCATGATCTTATGACTCTCTACCAGGATTGTACAAATTATGACCCTGGGGTCAAAATTGGCCCCGCCCCAGGGGTCACTTGATTTCACATAGGCTAATATAGGAAAAACTTGAAAAAATCTTCTTCTCCGAAACCACAAGGCCTAACCTTTTGATTTTTGGTATGTAGCATCATCTTATGGGCCACTACCAAGATTGTACAAATCATAGCCCTATGGTGATAAATGACCCCGCACCAGGGGTCACTTGTTTTACATAGAGTTATATAGAAAAATCTTAAAAAATCTTCCTCTATGAATCCATAAGGCCTAGAGCTTAGATATTTGGTATGTAGCATCATCTTATGGGCCACTACCAAGATTGTACAAATCATAGCCCTATGGTGATAAATGACCCCGCACCAGGGGTCACTTGTTTTACATAGAGTTATATAGGAAAATCTTAAAAAATCTCTTCCATGAATGCATAAGGCCTAGAGCTTAGATATTTGATATGAAGCATCATCTTATGGGCCATTACCAAGATTGTACAAATCATAGCCCTATGGTGATAAATGACCCGGCACCAGGGGTCACTTGTTTTACATAGAGTATATAGGAAAATCTTAAAAAATCTTCTTCATGAATGCTTAGATATTTGGTATGTAGCATCATCTTATGGGCCACTACCAAGATTGTACAAATCATAGCCCTATGGTGATAAATGACCCCGCACCAGGGGTCACTTGTTTTACATAGAGTTATATAGGAAAATCTTAAAAAATCTTCTTCCATGAATGCTTAGATATTTGGTATGAAGCATCATCTTATGGGCCACTACCAAGATTGTACAAATCATAGCCCTGTGGTGATAAATGACCCCACACCAGGGGTCACTTGTTTTACACAGAGTTATATAGGAAAATCTTAAAAAATCTTCTTCTATGAATCCATAAGGCCTAGAGCTTAGATATTTGGTATGTAGCATCATCTTATGGGCCACTACCAAGATTGTACAAATCATAGCCCAATGGTGATAAATGACCCCACACCAGGGGTCACTTGTTTTACATAGAGTTAAATAGGAAAATCTTAAAAAATCTTCTTCTATGAATCAATAAGGCCTAGAGCTAAGATTTTTGGTATGTTGTAGCATCTAATGGTTCATTACAAAGATTTTCAAAGTCTTGGCCCTACGGTGATAAATGACCCTGCGCCCAAGTCTTCTCTGAAACCATATGGCCCATTGCTTAGGTATTTGGTGTGTAGTATTGTCAGGGGTAAAATGTTTTAGATTAAGTTATATCAGAATCCTTGTCTGTTTAAAAACCTTGACATCAGTTGAAGCAATGGTACTCAGGTGAGCGATTCAGGGCCATCATGGCCCTCTTGTTTAGTGTCCCCAGGGGGTCACAAAGGTGGTCTGGCCCCACACTGTCAGTTTTACTTTTGACCTTTATTTAAAACAACAAAACCATTGAGATCCCCACCCAGTAAATCATAAAATATATAAATATATATTTGTGTTCCTCATGATCAGATGGATTGAATGTTGATGTTTTGATGTTCACATGTGTCACCAAGGGGTCAGGCCCCACCTCCTCACTTTACATATGACTGGGTTATTTCTTAAACTTTGTTTGGGAGACTTAGTAACAGTTCACTGTTACAATTATTACTTTTTGATGCATAGCACACAGTATATGAAAGTAAATGTTTATGTGTTGGAATGTTTTAGAGTAAGCATATTTGTAAATTGGCCATTGACATCAGATTTGGGAGGTCACACAAATTTTTCTACAAGACAGAAGAAATAGCAGTGGTGGGCACTATCAACTGAAAAATGTTAAAAATGCTCCATGGTCTTGTAGTAGCTGATATAAGTGTATTTTGAATGTTGTGGATTTGAACATCAAATTGGGAAATGCTCTTTAGTTACCTTTTGAGGCACAAAGAACTTGTCCAAGCCAGGAAGTGTTTAGAATGATTAATTTAGGTTCCAAAATGACATTTAAAATGTTTAAATAAGAACTTGCTTCCCATTGACAATTAAAAAATGTTTAAAATAGAAATAAAGTATTTTGTGTTAGTAAATATATTTTCAATAAAATCTGCTCTATTTTTTATTCTGTTGAAATTTTTATTGAAGCATGTTGAAGCTCAGAAAATATCTCTACCCCTGCTTCACAAAAGAGGGGCTATATATGGGGTATGATGCTCACCACATCCTGTCAGATCCTGTCCTACACCCATATTACATGAAGACAAATTTGACTTGACTGACTTGACTTTTTGAGTTACCGTCGCTCCAACAGTATTTGAGTCATATAGCGACGTCCAGCAAATTACAGGTGGAGGAAGACCCCGAATGCATGGAGGCATCCAGGTAGAACCACCGACCTACCGCAAGCCAGCTGGAAGGCTTCCTGAAATGAAAATCCGAATGACCTTGCCTGGATTCCAACCCATGCGGTGAAGGGCTGAGTGAGTGTTAAAGTCAGCGACTTTACCCTCTCAGCCACGGAGGCCCCCAAGACAAATTTGGTATGTGGGGATATTTGTCACCTTTAGTGATAGTTCTTGTATAAATTAATTTTCTAATGAGTAAATAAGAAAGGTTTTTAACCTATTACACTCTTTGTCCACCAGGTATTTGAGGGAAACCGTCCCAGCAACTCCATCCTGTTCCAGAAAGTGACACCTTTCACCCTGGGTGCCCTTATAGGTAGGTGGATAGTGCTGATGTACAGTGTCATGGTTAAAGCAGGAGGTGTTTAAAGGAAGAGGTCTTCAACTTCCAAATATTTAATAAATTGAAATTCAAATATTATTCTTCACTTTGCCCTAGTAGCCAAGTGGTTATGGCATCTGCCCTGAACTGGGAAGATGTTGGTTTTATCCCTGGCTGTGACCTCAAAAATGTTTATAAATGGTACTTTTGTGTCTCCTTTGTGCTTGTCACTCGGCACATAAAAGTAGTTTTAGGATTGGTTGGCCCAGTGACAGGATAATATGATTGTTGTGGTACCATTGTCTACAACATAACATGACAGTCCCCAAATGACTGAAATATTATTAGGTGAACATTAAACCCTTGCAAACAAAAGAATACTTTTCTTATTCAAGTTACAGATTAGATTTTATGAAGCAGAATTTACAAATATTCTAACTTTCCTCATAGGATACATGAAAGACTATCGAACGTAACCAATCAGCCTGCGAGTAACTCGCAGGCTGATGTTTTATGCTGTTGCTGCTATCAGTGGCTGAATGAGATTCAATTAAATTGGTAAGTTGAGTTTGCTTCTGCAGATCACTTATGTGTACATGAGTCACAATGTCTTGAGGGAAAGGTTAACTTCGATGTATGATCAGTAAGTACATGCACAGAATAACACACCAACATTTAGAAATAGTCTTCCATCTTGCCAAGTATAGATACATACTTTCACAGCCAGGGATCTGAATGAATGTTAAATGCAAATAGGACCTCAAATTGTACTTAAAAAGTCTGTGTCAGGAAACCCAACCTTAAATTTTATAATGTATTCTAGCAAGTTTTAAAAAACAACAACAGCAACAAAACAAACACCATAACACTGCTTTTTAAAATTTACTGTTCAAAGTTTGCATGTCAATATATCTGTCAGTGTTTGTGCATGATGAATTTTATCCTGTCCTCAAAAAATGAATACATATTATATTAGGATGTTACAACAGTCCTTCTTTTGTATTATGGATGACTTTATCTTGTTTGTTTCTTTACAGTTATGTATGAGCACAAGATATTTACGCAAGGAGTCATTTGGGACATAAACTCTTATGATCAGTTTGGGTAAGTTGCCATTCTCTTACATTATTAGCTCGACTATTCGTAGAATATGAGAGCTATTGTAGTCGGCGTTGCAGCTTTTGGTTAAAGTCTTGCATGCAAGTTACTATCAACCTTATATCTCAATAACCATTTATAGGTATTGACTTGAAAGTTTATAAATAGTCAGAGATCAGACAACCAAGGTAGATAACTTGACTGAATTTATATGAATTATGGCCCCTTTTTTAACTTAGAAATTTTGGTTAAAGTTTTGCATGCAAGGTACTTTCATGCTAATATCTCAGTATCCAGGCATGGGATTGATTTGAAACATCTTTAATACGTTTAGGGGTATCATACTTTCATGGTAGACAACTCTTGATGGAATATGTTACAAATTATTGCCCTTTTTAACATAGAAATTTTGGTTAAAGTTTTGCATGCAAGTTACTTTCATGCTTATATCTCAGATCCAGGCATGGATTGATTTGACATATTTAATATGTTTAGGAGTATCATACTATCAAGGTAGATAACTTTTTATGGAATATATTACAAGTTATGGCCCCTTTTTTAACTTAGAAATTTTGGTTAAAGTTTTGCATGCAAGGTACTTTCATGCTTATATCTCAAGAGTCCAGGCATGGAATTGATTGGAAACATATTTAATATGTTTAGGGGTATCATACTATAAAGGAAGATAACACTTGATGGAATAAATTAAAAATTATGACCCCCCTTTTGACTTAGAATTATGGTTAAATTTTTGCATTCAAGCTACTATCCAGCTTATATCTCAGAAATTGCTTGTGGAATTGACTAGAAAGTTAAGGTGTGTCTTCAAGGGCATCAGAAAACAGGAGGATAACTTTTGGACTGATGCAAATCATGGCCCTTTTCTAACTTGGATTTTTGGTTTAAGTTTTGCATGCACAGTGTTATTGTGTTTATGTCTCAGTAACTAGGCATGGGATTGATTTTAGACATCATAAATATATTAAGGGGTATCAGACTATCAAGGTATATAATTTTTTACTATTACTATGAAGGGCAAGAATTTAAATAGATTTCATTTGATTTACCAACAAGCATTTTGAATAGTCGAGCGTGCTGTCCTCTGACAGCTCTTGTTTTCTATTTTACAACCACAGTGTGAATTAAAAGTTTCTGTTAATATTAAGAATTTCATAAACATCTGAAATGTATAGACATAAATTAGTTACTTACTATATATTAATGATATAAAAAGTATTATTCCAGCAAAAAAAAAATAAAAAAATATTGCCCAATCAACATTAGCTGATCATTTCGGATGAGTATTCATAGATAATAGTAATCATGAAAGAAAATTCCCATGGAAAAAATCATATTGTAACAGAATTATTGTTTAACCTGTGTAGTGGCCACTGTACTCAGCAGCCAACCATTTTTAAGCAGCCCGTTAAAAGAAATGACATTTTGAATTAAATGTAACCTCTATTTAACCCTTTCCCTCATAGAGAACACCATGAAAAGACCTATGCGAACAGCATAAAACCAGATCAGCCTGCGAGTAACTCGCAGGCTGATCAGGTTTTATGCTGTTCGCTGCTCCTCAGTGGTCTGGAAATGAGTATTTTGTAATTAAATTTGGTAAGGTTTAACTGTGGTATTCTGCAGATCAGGCTTTATGTGGTACCTATTGAGGGCGTCAAAATGAGTATATATGAGGGAAAGGGTTAACAACCACCTGTTCTAAACAACCACCTTTTAATTGTTCTCCTGACTGGTTGCCTTTGATAGGTTAGATTGTATTTGAAGAAATTAAATAACATTTCTAATTTTTGTGAATTCATGAGTTGAAAGAGTAAATGTTTGATTACATTGAATTCGTAAATTGATTGACTGGATGTCTTTGACTGGTTTAATACAGTAGTTCAATAAATTGTATAATTGATTTTTTTCTGACTGGTTACAGGGTTGAGCTTGGAAAACAGCTTGCAAAGGCCATCCAGCCAGAGCTTGCCAAGCCAGGCATCGTGACGTCACATGACTCCTCCACCAACGGTCTGATCAACTTTATCAAGAAGAACCAAGGGAAATAAAAACACTGCCTAACTATAGGTCCACAAATCTCCACACTAACGTGCTTTGTCTCCTGTTAAATCTAAGTCTCCTGCTTGAGTGATTGTTGGACTGAACAGTTCTGTGGATTAAACCCATGCTGGCATGATTTCTATCTGTTGAAGAGAACAGCTGATCCGCTCATAGATTTTCTGATAAATCTGTCAGTGAGAAACAGAATAGTTGATACCCAATATTTACATTTTTTGCCATAATTTGTTAATCCACCAGAATGATAACAATGTGTTGAGAATAATTGAAATTGGGCTCTTTTGACATACAGATGAAAATTCATTTAAGAATGTAAATAAAATGCATCATGATTTGCTATGAAGTCATGAAAATATCAGTACTGATGTATTTGATTGTGGATCTTTTTTTAAAATATAATGTGTAAAGTACAATCAAATACTAGTATTGAGACATGACAATTCTTATATTGCCCTGATGGATCAAAGTAAGAAAACTGAAGATGATTTATATAGACACTAGACATATAACATAGAGGCTGTGCCATACATATACATATATATATCTATTAGCTGCAAACTGTGAAGTACTGGCGATATCGTGGTTTATGTTGTTTGTGAACATATCGGTGCTGAGTGTTTAGTTCAAGCTTGAACATTTTTTTCTCTCCTATGTTTTGGGGAGATGTTTGAAGTGGACATAGTAAACACCACTAAGAACTTAGGAAGGTATCTGCACTTTGATGTAGTTGTACCTTTAGTATCCTGTTTGTTTTAAGATGTGGTGTGACACTTCCATATTGGATTTTTAGTTTTTCTTGACATTAGAACTTGGTAGATAGAAAAAAACAACAAAAAACAAAAAAAAAACTAAATGGCTATATGTATGAATAGGGATAATGAAAGAGTAATTAATAGTAAGAGTCTTATTTTCATGTATGTTTTATGTTAGACAAGAAATATGTGCTTTATTACAATGAAATATACACTTGTTTTAATGGCGGCTTTGATGCCTAAATATGTAAAAAAAAATGTTGTTTTCAATCCAAGCAACTGCCATGACATTATGTTGTATGTTGTATGTAATACTATTTAGATATTTAGATCTGACCATAACAAACATGTGCTACACCCAGTAGCTCAGTGGCATTTACTTATCAGCCTTTAGTCCCAGGTTTGAGACATGAAACAACAATGGGGATTATTGAAAGTCTATTTCAGATTTAAGAGTGAGTTGCTTGTGTTTTTTCTGCAGTACTGGGGCAAGAGTGTGTTTACTTGACCATTTAAATAAAGGTAATATTCAATCATAATTAAGAAAATTAGAGAAAAGGTGAAAGAATGTAAGTGTTTTAGAATGTATTTTATTACAAGTAATTGATTATATCTCACGATATGAACGTATATTGCTTATTAGTTTTTTTTTTTTCCTTTTGGAAACGGCTTTGCATTAAGAAAAGTGCTAGGATATTTGTTTTTTTATTGCATTAGTTGCTTTTTCTTATGTTGATCTATCGGGGTTATTTCTGGGTTTTGTATTTATGTTATATTACCACCCATTTAAGCAGATTTGCTAACTTCTGTTGCATCTAATTAGATATTTATATATTGCAAAAATACCAAAAATAAAATAAAGTACTTTAGTTGATAGTGTTCTGTTATTTTTTCACCAAGTGTTCCTTGTAGTTAAGTGGATAATGCGTCTTCCCCATTACCCAGATAAGAAGTCGTGGGTTTGATCCTTTGCCGCAATAAATGAAAATGGTTAAGATGGCACAGGTATAGCTTCCTTTGCTTGGCGTTTGCTCAGTGGGACGTTAAATTCAATCGAGTAAGCCTCTGTACACATTGCAATAAATTGATAACATGAAGAGGAAGATATTTTATGTTTAGCGAAATAAGAAAAGTTAAAAAAAAAAAGCTGTGCAAATGTGAAGAAAAGTTTTAAGTGGGCTGTCAATGCTAAGTTTTAATTCATCTGTTGTTAGTGTTATTCACTGGTTGAATAACTTGCAGGCATTACAGTAGTTATGGTGATGAAGTGGAAACCATATCTGACTGTACAAATAGTCTAGGAACGGTAAAACAGACCGCTATTCATTACCCTGATGTTTATATAGGTTTGCCGTTGAGTCGATGTATGCATTTGTTATTTAACCCTTTCCCTCATAGAGGAAACCATGAAAAGACCTATGCGAACAGCATAAAACCAGATCAGCCTGCGAGTCACTCGCAGGCTGATCAGGTTTTATGCTGTTCGCTGCTCCTCAGTGGTCTGGAAATGAGGATTTTGTAATTAAATTTGGTAAGGTTTAACTGTGGTTTTCTGCAGATCAGGCTTTAT
>CM037781.1:1533215-1583215 GCA_021229015.1 Solen grandis | reverse complement strand
ACTTTAAATAACCTCATGAATAACATTACACAAACATTCATAATTCACCTTCAATTAAAAGACGTATTAAAACGATAAAGTACGGAATCCAGTTAGTGCCACGTTGCCAGTTAGTGCCACGTTGAATGTTGTGCGTCGCCTACATAATTTTAAACGATGCTAACATTTATTCCGAATTTTCGTGAAAAAATGATAGAAAATCAACGCGATATTTGCGCGCTTTATTTTATTTGCTGTCATCTTTCATTTCATATTGTCGTATGCCATTTACAATTGTCGCACGTCGCCTTCATAAAGCAACGTGGCACAAACTGGATTCCGAAATAAAGTGAATAAATTTATCTGTGTTTACCGAGAGTTGTCTCGGAAGTCCCATTTTGGAAAGGGTGGTCGGCTATTCAATATTATCGCGCCATTATGTTTACACACATCAAAACATATAAGCATAGCTGTATCATGATAACACGGTTTTGGATGCCTAGGAAAAAAAGAAAAAACCTTATCATCCGACGGTTTTGAAGCAATACTTAGATTTATTAGAATTTTAGAATTTTTGGATTTTTTCTTATCGTATGATATCGCGCATACGCTAACTTCATAGGCTGAACTTGCGAAATAGCTACCCTAAACTGGTGAACACGCCATATTGCGGAACATAGCATAGTTTTGAGGGCTATATTAACGCACCATTATGTTTTAACACCTTTAAACTGAGGAAATCACATGAAAATATGCATAGCTGTGTCATAATAGTATGGACAGTAAATATTTATTCACCGTCCCCGGTTGCCGAGTGGTAAGAGCGTCCGCCTCGGGAGCGGGAGGTCTTGGGTTCAATCCCCGGTCGCGACATAGCAAAGTCGTTAAAATGGTACTGTTATAGCTCCCTTGCTTGGCGCTCATCATGTAAGGGTATTTGCAGGACTGGTTGGCCCGGTGACAGGATAATGTGATTGGGTGTGGTATCATGCCACATGTCTACGGCGTGATACTACAGTGTGGCAGCACTATATCTGTCTCAAGTAGACATCGCCTCCAAATTGTCGGTGGGACGTTATACCCAACAAACAAACAAACAAATATGTATTCAAGTGTGCGACATAAATCCCCGCACGACATTAGCGACATTTACTCTATATGACTTACATACTGTCGAGGCGAAATAAAAATCATAAAATCAAAACAGAAAAAAAAATGACACCAACAACAAAAGAAAACGTCATACATCTTCAAATGTAAAACAGATGCACGTAGAGTATTTATCCTAATATTTGTATATATATGATACTTAGACTACAACCAGGTGTCTGGTTTCCACAGCAACAGTTAGGCAGTACACATGGAAACGATTCCATTGCGGTGGGACGCTAGTTTTAATTGCGAATCATGACTAAAAACGCAATTATACGAATTTCGAAATGAAATAAAGTGGCATTTATTATGACCTGGAAACCTTCTTTAGGTGCGAATTCCTTCAGAAATTAGGACCAGAATGCTACTTCTAATTCCCAGATTCCCGTCTCTCTCTCATGAAAATTGCTTGGCACGTTTTCCTTTGTTTTTCTCATTATTCACATTTCATCTTATTTGTGGATATCTTATAAATAAAATAGGCGAATGCTTAAGGCGGTATATTCGACATTATAATTGTATGTACGTTTTAATTAGACCCAGTTCCGCTGAAAATACAGTACATATTTAATTTACCTCTCCCTAAATATAGGGGACCCCAGTTTCTATTTCACCCTCACGGCATTCCTCACCACAATGCAACATGCACGGAGACAAGTGGTGAGGGGACATGAACTGTACTGTATAATCATCTTATTTAAAAGTCTTTAGTAATGTTACATTATATATAATCGTTGGCGAAGTGGTAAGTGCCCGTCTCGTAACAGGGGTTTGTGGGTTCGATCCCCAGCCGCGACATACCAAAGACGTTAAAATGGCACTGGTTTTGCCCCCTTGCTTGGCGCTCATCATATAAGGGTAGATCCAGGACTGGTTGGCACGGTGTCAGGATAATGTGACTGGGTGTGGTATCATGCCATATGTCTACGGCGTGATACTGCAGTGTGACAGCACTGTATCTGTGTCATGATGACATCACGAGACTCATGCACGGCATGGTAACCGTTCAATGTCGGATAGTAATCCACTTGAGATATGCAAATGAAAAACAAAACAACAACAACAATAAACATGTCAAGACATTACGAGAATGATAAGCAATAGATTCAGCAACCTGTCTGTGTACTTCAGGCTAACACCAAGTACTAGCAGATAGGAAAAGTTTACTATTATTTGATTAAAATATTAATGTTGTCGGTAGGTCGGCATGAAGGTAATGTATTTATTTAGACGGTCGCCGTGACCGATTTTCATTGTTTTCTGTTATCGAGTCACACACACACACACACACACACACACACACACACACAGAGTCGTGTGGGGACAATGTTTTTTTGTATATATCAAAGCGCTCAATGCGCTGAGAGACGGCGGCGCGATTAACAGGAAATAAACATCCTCAAATATCTACTGAAAATAATGCTGGTTGCAGATAATGCTTTCTCCTCGGATATTTACTAAAAACAGATAATGCTGTCTCCTCAAATATCTACTGAAAATAATGCTGGTAACAGATAATGCTGTCTCCTCGGATATCTACTGAAAATAATGCTGGTAACAGATAATGTGCTGGTAACAGATAATGCTGTCTCCTCGGATATCTACTGAAAATAATGCTGGTAACAGATAATGCTGTCTCCTCGGATATCTACTGAAAATAATGCTGGTAACAGATAATGCTGTCTCCTCGGATATCTACTGAAAATAATGCTGGTAACAGATAATGATGTCTCCTCGGATATCTACTGAAAATAATGCTGGTTACAGATAATGCTGTCTCCTCGGATATCTACTGAAAATACTGCTGTCCTCAGATATTTACTAAAAACAGATAATGCTGTCTCCTCGGATATTTACTGAAAATAATGCTGGTAACAGATAATGCTGTCTCCTCGGATATCTACTGAAAATAATGCTGGTAACAGATAATGCTGTCTCCTCGGATATCTACTAAAAACTCAAGATAATGCTGTCTCCTCGGATATCTACTGAATAATAGCATCTGGTAACAGATAATGTGTCTCCTCGGATATCTATTGAAAATAATGCTGGTAACAGATAATGCTGTCTCCTCGGATATCTACTGAAAATAATGGTGGTAGCAGATAATGCTGTCTCCTCGGATATCTACTGAAAATAATGCTGGTAACAGATAATACTGTTTCCTCGGATATCTACTGAATATAATGCTGGTAACAGATAATGCTGTCTCCTCGGATATCTACTGAAAATAATGGTGGTAGCAGATAATGCTGTCCCCTCGGATATCTACTGAAAATAATGCTGGTAACAGATAATGCTGTCTCCTCGGATATCTACTGAAAATACTGCTGGTAACAGATAATGCTGTCCCTCGGATATCTACTGAAAATAATGCTGGTAAACAGATATATGCTGTCCCTCGGATATCTACTGAAAATACTGCTGGTAACAATATATGCTGTCCCTCGGATATCTACTGAAAATAATGCTGGTAGCAGATAATGCTGTCCCCTCGGATATCTACTGAAAATACTGCTGGTAACAGATAATGCTGTCTCCTCGGATATCTACTGAAAATAATGCTGGTAACAGATAATGCTGTCTCCTCGGATATCTACTAAAATAATGCTGGTAACAGATAATGCTGTCTCCTCGGATATCTACTAAAAATAAAATAATGCTGGTAACAGATAATGCTGTCTCCTCGGATATCTACTAAAAACAGATAATGTTGTCTCCTCGGATATCTACTGAATATAATGCTGGTAACAGATAATGCTGTCTCCTCGGATATCTACTGAAAATAATGCTGGTAACAGATAATGCTGTCTCCTCTGATATTTACTGAAAATAATGATGGTTACAGATAATGCTGTCTCCTCGGATATCTACTGAAAATACTGCTGGTAACAGATAATGCTGTCTCCTCGGATATCTACTGAAAATAATGCTGGTAACAGATAATGCTGTCTCCTCGAATATCTACTGAAAATAATGCTGGTAACAGATAATGCCGTCTCCTCGGATATCTACTGAATATGATGCTGGTAACAGATAATACTTTTTCCTCGGATATCTACTGAATATAATGCTGGTAACAGATAATACTGTCTCCTCGGATATCTACTGAATATAATGCTAGTAACAGATATACTGTCTCCTCGGATATCTACTGAAAATACTGCTGGTAACAGATAATGCTCTCTCCTCGGATATCTACTGAATATAATGCTGGTAACAGATAATGCTGTCTCCTCGGATATCTACTGAATATTATGCTGGTAACAGATAATACTGTCTCCTCGGAGATCTACTGAATATAATGCTGGTAACAGATAATACTGTCTCCTCGGATATCTACTGAATATAATGCTGGTAACAGATAATGCTGTCTCCTCAGATATCTGCTGAATATAATGCTGGTAACAGATAATGCTGTCTCCTCGGATATCTACTGAAAATAATGCTGATAACAGATAATGCTGTCTCCTCGGATATCTACTGAATATATGCTGGTAACAGATAATGCTGTCTCCTCGGATATCTACTGAAAATAATGCTGATTACAGATAATGCTGTCTCCTCGGATATCTACTGAAAATAATGCTGATTACAGATAATGCTGTCTCCTCGGATATCTACTGAAAATAATGCTGGTAACAGATAATGCTGTCTCCTCGGATATCTACTGAAAATAATGCTGATTACAGATAATGCTGTCTCCTCGGATATCTACTGAAAATAATACTGGTAACAGATAATGCTGTCTCCTCGGATATCTACTGAAAATAATGCTGGTAACAGATAATGCTGTCTCCTCGGATATCTACTGAAACTAATGCTGGTAACAGATAATGCTGTCTCCTCGGATATCTACTGTAAATAATACTGGTACATGTAACATATAATGCTAATAATCTGGTAACAGATAATTCTGTCTCCTCAGATATTTGCTAAAAGCAGATAATGCTGTCTCCTCGGATATTTACTAAAAATAGATAATGCTGTCTCCTCGGATATCTACTGAAAATAAGAGTATTTTTGGTGAAATTTGCAGTTTTTTAGTCCAATACTAAAATAAAGGCTCACATGAGATTCTAAACATTTGATAAATATGTTGGTTTTTCAAGAAAGAAATAATACAGTAAATAATTCTTGTTTTTTTTTCTTGAAAAAAAAAAAAAGCCAATTATTTCCGAAATATTGAAAAAGAGTGAATTTAATTGTCTAAACATTTAACCAGTCAAGTTCTTTTCTTTTAAGATGATAAATGGGTTGGCAGCCATAATAGTATTTAGTAATTATTTCCTAATGCATAAGGGAACTAGAATGAGACTCACTGAAATAGTCACAAGTAAAGTGAAATGTTACTTCAAAAATATCCGTTTTCTGTAGTCTGATTATATGAAATTCATGAATCATGGTCCTGGCCCCGCTTTCTCGAAATTACTCAAGTAGCAGGTCATCATGACCCCTTTCTTTTTAGACGGTTTCGTTGTCTAATGGAGCATCACTAGTTCAAGGCAATATTCGTATACTAAATGCTCATTTCCCTAGAGTTATAGCCCTTCATTATTTTTATTTTTAATGGTTGAGTCTTGGCGACTAGGCAGGGGTATAAATCACTTCCAGTTATTAGTCTGTTTATAGATTAATTTGCACAATATAAATATATAGAACTCCTTCCAATTTATGTTATTCCGTCTTTTTTCTTTCTCTCCTCAAAACTGGAGATACACGTATATTCGACCATATTCCATCAGAAAATCAGTCCAGGCATAACCTCTGTGGAAATTGCCAAATGAAAATGATGTGATTTTTACGTATATTATACGTTTCTGGATTGCATTCAAAATTAGACACTCATAAAATGAGGTTAAATGAATCTAACAAGAAAAAACAAAAACAAATGTGCACATCAAATGTTAAAGACAATTCTACGTTGTTATAGCAACAATGCAGCGCACTCTGAAATTTATCTTCCCATGAAGTAGCATAAACAAAGGAACTAGATATTTTTGGTTTCAAAGAAACATTTATTTTCTTTTTCATTTTCTTGAATGCCATCTTAATGTTTCAATAATGACGATGCACACTTTTGACACCGTGTGATAAATAAAAGAAGTTATTTTATTCCTTTTATTCTCGAAAAGTTGTGAAACCTCGTGACGTCGGAGGGATCTTGACAAGTCGTCAGTGTTGGAAATTAAAACTCTCTTAACCGACCGTTAAGTTTAGACCGCCGACGCGCCGAAACATGCAAAAACAAACAAAACAAAAAAAAAAACCCCAAAAACGGAATTACTTTTTAATTAAATTTTTTCATTTAGCTATAAAAAGTTTATTTGGGACAATAATGAATAAACTTGACAATAATGATGTTTTAACGAGTAAAGAATCGTAATTCAGATATCTGAACTTGCCTCTTACAAAGAAACGACGTCTTACCGACCTCGTAGTTTTATTGGGGAATGCCGCCCGAAACTAAATCTGATTCAGTAATTGTACATATGCTTGTCATTACGATCCTGACAACATATTTTACAAAAATAAACTGTATCTACGACTGTTTTTATTGTTCTTCGTAAAAAGCTTATAATGAAAGCGAATACTATCTCCCTTTCTCTTGGAAAACCATGGACCCCATTCGATCAAACCGAGTTTGAAAAGCGCCGTGGTTCAGTGGTAACGTACAGAACTACAGATCCGAAGGTTGTGGGTTCGACCCGTTAGTGGGCAAGGGATTTTAATGCTCTTCAAAGTCACAGAATACTGACCCAACTCAAAAAATCGTGCAGGGGCATAAATACTAGTTGCAAAAACTTGTCTCTCAATCGACGAAAAATGAAAATAATAATAACCCCCCCCCCAAAAAAAAAAAACCCCCAAACAAACAAACAACAACAACAAAAAAAAAAACAAAAAAAAAAAAAATAAGCCAGTGACCACCATGTTTATATATATGAACTGGAATTGAAAATAAATATGGTGGTCACAGACTCTTCTTTATAGGGATTGCATTATAAAAATAAACAATTTTGTTCCCATGATCATATTTACATATCATACTTCATCAAAGGATTCTCTGGTTTTAGTCTGACGGCATAACTACTCGATAATCGTGATGTCGGAAAATTAAAAAATAGTAAAATAGTATCTGTCTGGATACATATGGTCGCTTAAACATCTAACTGATTGTACAGCTGTATGACTGATTATACAGACGGCCGCTAATACATTTGGTTGCTTGTACAGCTGTATGACTGATTATACAGATGGCCACTAAGACATTTGGTTGCTTGTACAGCTGTATGGCTGATTATACAGATGGCCACTAAGACATTTGGTTGCTTGTACAGCTGTATGGCTGATTATACATATGGCCACTAATACATTTGGTTGCTTGTACACCTGTATGGCTCATTATACATATGGCCACTAATACATTCGGTTGCTTGTACAGCTGTATGGCTGATTACACAGATGGCCACTAATACATTTGGTTGCTTGTACAGCTGTATAGCTGATTATACAGATGGCCACTAATACATTTGGTTGCTTGTACAGCTGTATGACTGATTATACAGACGGCCGCTAATACATTTGGTTGCTTGTACAGCTGTTTGACCGATTATACATATGGCCACTAATACATTTGGTTGCTTGTACAGCTGTATGACTGATTATACATATGGCCACTAATACATTTGGTTGCTTGTACAGCTGTATGACTGATTATACAGATGGCCACTAATACATTTGGTTGCTTGTACAGCTGTATGACCGATTATACAGATGGCCACTAAGACATTTGGTTGCTTGTACAGCTGTATGACTGATTATACAGACGGCCGCTAATACATTTGGTTGCTTGTACACCTGTATGGCTGATTATACAGATGGACATTAATACATTTGGTTGCTTGTACAGCTGTATGGCTGATTAATCAGATGGCCACTAATACATTTGGTTGCTTGTACAGCTGTATGGCTGATTATACAGATGGCCACTAATACATTTGGTTGCTTGTACAGCTGTATGGCTGATTATACAGATGGACATTAATACATTTGGTTGCTTGTACAGCTGTATGGCTGATTAATCAGATGGACACTAATACATTTGGTTGCTTGTACAGCTGTATGGCTGATTAATCAGATGGACACTAATACATTTGGTTGCTTGTACAGCTGTATGACTGATTATACAGATGAACACTAATACATTTGGTTGCTTGTACAGCTGTATGACTGATTAATCAGATGGACACTAATACATTTGGTTGCTTGTACAGCTGTATGACTGATTATACAGATGAACACTAATACATTTGGTTGCTTGTACAGCTGTATGACTGATTATACAGATGAACACTAATACATTTGGTTGCTTGTACAGCTGTATGACTGATTAATCAGATGGACACTAATACATTTGGTTGCTTGTACAGCTGTATGACTGATTATACAGATGGACACTAATACATTTGGTTGCTTGTACAGCTGTATGGCTGATTAATACAGATGGCCACTAATACATTTGGTTGCTTGTACAGCTGTATGGCTGATTATACAGATGGCCACTAATACATTTGGTTGCTTGTACAGATGTATGTCTGATTATACAGATGGCCACTAAGACATTTGGTTGCTTGTACAGCTGTATGGCTGATTATACAGATGGACACTAAGACATTTGGCTGCTTGTTATGTTGTATGACTGATTTTACAGATGGACACTAATACATTTGGTTGCTTGTACAGCTGTATGACTGATTATACATATGACCACTAATACATTTGGTTGCTTGTACAGATGTATGTCTGATTATACAGATGGCCACTAAGACATTTGGTTGCTTGTACAGCTGTATGGCTGATTATACAGATGGACACTAAGACATTTGGTGCTTGTTAGTTGTATGACTGATTTTACAGATGGACACTAATACATTTGGTTGCTTGTACAGCTGTATGACTGATTATACATATGACCACTAATACATTTGGTTGCTTGTACAGATGTATGTCTGATTATACAGATGGCCACTAAGACATTTGGTTGCTTGTACAGCTGTATGGCTGATTATACAGATGGCCACTAATACATTTGGCTGCTTGTACAGCTGTATGGCTGATTATACAGATGGCCACTAATACATTTGGTTGCTTGTACAGCTGTATGGCTGATTAATCAGATGACCACTAATACATTTGGCTGCTTGTACAGCTGTATGACTGATTAAACAGATGGCAACTTATACATTTGGCTGCTTGTTATGTTGTTTTACTGATTAAACAGATGGCCACTAAGACATTTGGTTGCTTGTACAGCTGTATAACTGATTAAACAGATGGACACTAAGACAATTTGGCTGCTTGTTATGTTGTAGGACTGATTAAACAGATGGCCACTAATACATTTAACTGCTTGTACAGCTGTTTGACTGATTATACAGATAGACACTAATACATTTGGTTGCTTGTACAGCTGTATGACTGATTAAACAGATGGACACTAATACATTTGGTTGCTTGTACAGATGTATGGCTGATTAATCAGATGGACACTAATACATTTGGTTGCTTGTACAGCTGTATGACTGATTAATCAGATGGACACTAATACATTCGGTTGCTTGTACAGCTGTATGGCTGATTATACAGATGGACACTAAGACATTTGGCTGCTTGTTATGTTGTATGACTGATTATACAGATGGCCATTAATACATTTGGTTGCTTGTACAGCTGTATGACTGATTATACAGATGGCCACTAATACATTTGGTTGCTTGTACAGATGTATGACTGATTATACAGATGGACACTAATACATTTGGTTGCTTGTACAGATGTATGTCTGATTATACAGATGGCCACTAAGACATTTGGTTGCTTGTACAGCTGTATGGCTGATTATACAGATGGCCACTAAGACATTTGGCTGCTTATTATGTTGTATGACTGATTTTACAGATGGACACTAATACATTTGGTTGCTTGTACAGCTGTATGCTGATTATACAGATGACCACTAATACATTTGGTTGCTTGTACAGTGTATGCTGATTATACAGATGGCCACTAAGACATTTGGTTGCTTGTACAGCTGTATGGCTGATTATACAGATGGACACTAAGACATTTGGCTGCTTGTTATGTTGTATGACTGATTTTACAGATGGACACTAATACATTTGGCTGCTTGTACAGCTGTATGACTGATTATACATATGACCACTAATACATTTGGTTGCTTGTACAGATGTATGTCTGATTATACAGATGGCCACTAATACATTTGGTTGCTTGTACAGCTGTATGGCTGATTATACAGATGGACACTAAGACATTTGGCTGCTTGTTATGTTGTATGACTGATTTTACAGATGGACACTAATACATTTGGTTGCTTGTACAGCTGTATGACTGATTATACATATGACCACTAATACATTTGGTTGCTTGTACAGATGTATGGCTGATTATACAGATGGCCACTAATACATTTGGTTGCTTGTACAGCTGTATGACTGATTATACAGATGACCACTAATACATTTGGCTGCTTGTACAGCTGTATGACTGATTAAACAGATGGCAACTTATACATTTGGCTGCTTGTTATGTTGTAGGACTGATTAAACAGATGGCCACTCATACATTTGTCTGCTTGTACAGTTGTATGACTGATTAAACAGATGGACACTAATACATTTGGCTTCTTGTACACCTGTTTGACTGATTGTACAGATGGCCACTAATACATTTGGTTGCTTGTACAGCTGTATGACTGATTAAACAGATGGCCACTCATACATTTGGCTGCTTGTACAGTTGTATGACTGATTAAACAGATGGACACTAATACATTTGGCTGCTTGTACACCTGTTTGACTGATTAAACAGATGGACACTAATACATTTGGCTGCTTGTACACCTGTATGACTGATTAAACAGATGGACACTAATACATTTGGCTGCTTGTACACCTGTTTGACTGATTAAACAGATGGACACTAATACATTTGGCTGCTTGTACACCTGTATGACTGATTAAACAGATGGACACTAATACATTTGGCTGCTTGTACACCTGTATGACTGATTAAACAGATGGACACTAATACATTTGGCTGCTTGTACACCTGTATGACTGATTAAACAGATGGACACTAATACATTTGGCTGCTTGTACACCTGTTTGACTGATTAAACAGATGGACACTAATACATTTGGCTTCTTGTACACCTGTTTGACTGATTAAACAGATGGACACTAATACATTTGGCTTCTTGTACACCTGTTTGACTGATTAAACAGATGGACACTAATACATTTGGCTTCTTGTACACCTGTTTGACTGATTAAACAGATGGACACTAATACATTTGGCTGCTTGTACAACTGTATGACTGATTATACATATGGCCACTAATACATTTGGTTGCTTGTACAGCTGTATGACTGATTGTACAGATGGCTACTAATACATTTGGTTGCTTGTACAGCTGTATGACTGATTATACAGATGGCTACTAATACATTTGGTTGCTTGTACAGCTGTATGACTGATTGTACAGATGACCACTAATACATTTGGCTGCTTGTACAGCTGTATGACTGATTATACAGATGGCCACTAATACATTTGGTTGCTTGTACAGCTGTATGACTGATTATACAGATGGCTACTAATACATTTAACTGCTTGTACAGCTGTATGACTCATTATACATATGGCCACTAATACATTCGGTTGCTTGTACAGCTGTTTGACTGATTATACATATGGCCACTAATACATTTGGCTGCTTGTACAGCTGTATGACTGATTATACAGATGGCCACTAATACATTTGGTTGCTTGTACAGCTGTATGGCTGATTATACAGATGGCCACTAATACATTTGGTTGCTTGTACAGCTGTATGGCTGATTATACATATGGCCACTAATACATTTGGTTGCTTGTACACCTGTATGGCTGATTATACATATGGCCACTAATACATTTGGTTGCTTGTACAGCTGTATGGCTGATTATACATATGGCCACTAATACATTTGGTTGCTTGTACAGCTGTATGGCTGATTATACATATGGCCACTAATACATTTGGTTGCTTGTACAGCTGTATGGCTGATTATACAGATGGCCACTAATACATTTGGTTGCTTGTACAGCTGTATGGCTGATTATACAGATGGCCACTAATACATTTGGTTGCTTGTACAGCTGTATGGCTGATTATACATATGGCCACTAATACATTCGGTTGCTTGTACAGCTGTATGGCTGATTATACAGATGGCCACTAATACATTTGGTTGCTTGTACAGCTGTATGGCTGATTATACATATTGCCACTAATACATTCGGTTGCTTGTACAGCTGTATGGCTGATTATACATATGGCCACTAATACATTCGGTTGCTTGTACAGCTGTATGGCTGATTATACAGATGGCCACTAATACATTCGGTTGCTTGTACAGCTGTATGGCTGATTATACAAATGGCCGCTAATACATTTAGCTGCTTATACAGATGTTTGACTGTTTATACAGATGGCTGCTAATATAATTTTCTGCTGTCCAGATGTGTGACTGATTTTTAAGATGGCCGCTAATGCACATGACTGCATTAACAGGTGACGGCGCTAAGACTCACACACGTGACTGCTTAATTCAAATGAAAGCTTTACTGGTAACCGCTTTAACAGTGGGCCGCTTTTACAGGTGCTCGCTAATAAAGATCACCCATAAAAAGGCGATCGATAATACAAGTGACATGGTCACTAATAGAGATGACCGCTCTTACAGGTGACCGTCAATGCATGTGTCAAATTATACAGGAGACTGCTTATACAGGTCACCGTTGATTCAGATGACCGCTAACAGAGGTGACCGCATAAACAAACGATCACTTATACAAGAGGTCGCTAATACAGACTTCCGTTTGTTCGCTCGTTTCGTTTGAATACATATGCAACATATTTTCTTTTCTTATTTGCAAAATGTTACACAACTTCTTGCAATATCTTCTGTTGAAGAAAGCTTCATCTTGTTCACCATGTGTTTTGTACAGAAGAGCTGTAGATCAATCTACTTTTTCATGCAGTTGACCTTTAGTACGAATGACTGGAAATTTATGTCGGAAATAAACGTAAGTTAAGTGTAAAGGTAGGAATCAGACAGATGTCACTTTTTTTATTATCATTTTTGTCCATGATTTATTAAATGACATATAAAGATATTGATGTTATACAATGTTTAATGTATTTAAGAGCTACAAAATTCTTACAGGCATATCATTAATTTTTTTTTTTAAATTTTTTGTATGTTAAGTACATTGTGAAACCTAGCCACCTTTAAATGATTTCATTTGGTTTAATTTACTTTTTCTCAGCATAAACTGGTAAACTTAAAAAATAGCGACAGCGGATAATGGTCAGTTTGATAAATACGTCATTTTCACGCTATCGGCGGACGAAGTTTATCTTGATTGGTATAGAGTACACATAACAAGACCAGCTCCCGGTGGCCGAGTGGTTATAACGTACGCCTTGGAATCGGGAGGTCTTGGGTTCGTTAAGGATAATCTGACTGGGTGTGATATCATGCCACATGTCAGCGGCGTGATACTGCAGATGACTGAATGCTATCGGTTGGGCGTGAAATCCAATAAAATAATGTTTTTTTTTGTTGTTTTTTTCGAAACCAAAAACCAAAGCATTGGCGGACGCGGACGCTTAACATTAAAATATAACAGTATGGCCTAATTTCAGGTGAAGGATTATCCCGAGTGCAGAGGCGTCCAGGTGGAACCACTGGGACATTTCTTTACATGAACAGTCTGAGCGCCCAGATATGGGCTCGAACCTAACACAGATGAGGGAATAAGCGATAGTCAGCCAGAAACTAAATTTTGTTTTGGTCACGGTAGCCTCGCAGTGAGATTTAAAAAACCCCCAGAAGAAATAGGATGAAAGAGAAAGAGATTAGAAGAGGGAGATCAAGAACTGCAGTGAATAGTATAATGTAAGATGGGCGTCGTTAAGTGATTCAATGTTGTCGCAGGGACAGTAAGCTCCAGCATAACGTCTTCTTAACCCTTTCCCTCATATAGACTCATTTTGACGCACTCAATAGGTACCACATAAAGCCTGATCTGCAGAAAGCCAAACTCAATCCTTACCAAATTTAATTGTAAAATCCTCATTACCAGACCACTGAGGAGCAGCGAACAGCATAAAACCTGATCAGGTTTTATGCTGTTCGCATAGGTCTTTTCATGGTGTCCTCTATGAGGGAAAGGGTTAATCTATAGTCATGACAAACGTATCTTTGTATACGGAACACCCCGGGCTTTATCCATACCTTCACCCTCGTTTTCGGATGACCTCGGTATTTATTCGTACATTCGTTTTCGGAACGCCTCAAGTTATTCTTATTTTCACACCCAAACTACATCGTACATTATTCCTGCCAAAGTTTCGATCTTTTCTCGTTTAGTTGTACTAGGATGACACCATTGTGTGAGACTTGATTGTATTATAATTAAAAACGGTTACATAATTTCACTTTACGTTATGTGGAAGACTTTGCAAGCTATTTATCAGATCGGGAGAAACGTTGTTAAATACTTGCTAATTACAATTTAATCACATTTTAAAGTAATGGTTGTGAATTTAGGTTAACTGGGGTTAATGAGAAGTAAAGTAATTTTTAAGTAAGTTCAATATAGATTTCATTTTTCATGAAGAGTAAGAAAGAGGGGGTTTTCGCCCAGATTTGGGTCATTAAATTTTAGAGGATATTATGCGTATTTAATTTAAATCCAGTATATCATTAACAGATAAATGCACCCTGTTTCAGAATGACAAATATCGGCAGCTGTTTGGAAATATGTCCTATATGTTATCAAGATAAGTAACTAGTGATTAACTTTATTTAATACAACTGTTCGTTTTGTAAATTAAATGTGAGGCGATACACAATGTACTTTTTCTTTTTAAATTGCGGCGTAGTTTGAGAAGATAAATTTAATATACTACAAATTCCTCTTGATATTATTGTAGAATCATTAAGTTTCGTTGGGAACTAATTTTCGTCGATTTCGTGGACACTATTATCCACGAAAATCTATGCCCATGAAAATCTGTTTATTTAACATACCTCGCGTTTTTCTAGAACATGAATCAACGAATAAATGTCTCAACAAAATTTACCTTTATGTTCCTCGAAATTTAAATTTCAACGAAAATTAATGATTTTACAGTAGTTGGATTCTTTTAAACAAGTTCTTTTTTATTCCCCAAACAAAACTGTATCGTTGTATCGTATATACTGGTTGGCACTTTAAATGTCCCCCCCCCCCCCCCCCCCCCCCCCCCACACACTTCTCTCCCCCCACCCTTTCTCTCTCTGTTTCAAGTGGATCGAGTTAAATACATTAATTCCTTTGAGCATTAGGGATTTTTATTATTTATTCTATCTTTAGAAGTAATCAAGCCATATCATTTCCTCTAACCTTTCTCACACAAAATAAAACCAAAAGTATAAGCTTCGAAATACATAACAGCACATCATTGTTGTGATCTACTTTTAAATTGTATATACCCATTAACCCATGTGAATATTTTTGTAAAGTTTGTACCAAGGGGTTGTCTTCTCCTTAATAACGGAGTGAATAAACTGTTAAAACATGCTGATTTCATATGTTTACTAAATGTCCTTGTAAGATTTATGACCTGTCCGTTTATTTTTTCCCCAAATCGATCGTGCAGCACGGTTTTCGAGACAAGTAGGATTATATTTCTTTTTCCTTTTTGATTTCTTGAGGATCTTGAGGATCCGTTTGCACAGGCATCTATTGTATTTGATTTGTTTATTTTTCTTCTTCCTTTGAAAATGAAGAAGTGTAAATAATTCACTTACGATTGTTGAATTCTTGGCTTTTGTCCATGAACATTCAGGATTAGAATAGACAGTTGTAATTTCACTCTTTTGATATAATTATGTAATTGTATGTATGTATGTATGTATGTATGTATTGTTTATATTTCTGCAGAATCAACGGTTGTTAAGTAAATCAACGGGCGACATTAGCACAATTCAATGTAGCATTTTAAGGAGCACGCGTTCCTGCTTTAATAGGGGCCATTATTTCAAGGAGTGCCGCTAAACAACGTACATTTTAATCTAATAATACACATTCTGTTTTTAAAATCAAGATGCAGTTATATTCCCGCTGCATCTTAAAGCGTATTTTTGCTGCATACCGATTTTTGTGTATCAAAGTACATACACTTATGTTTTGCAGCACATTGCATGCTTTTAGTAGGTGAAAGAACGCACGCTTCATTCTTGCTGTGCAGGACTCCTATATCGCTGGCATAGCAAGGAGGCGCACATTTCTCATAAGCAGGATAGAACAGACACATATTTTGGTATAGCAAAGAGGTGCACATTTCCAATTGGCAGTATAGGGCACACATATTTTTTGGTATAGCAAAGGGGTGCACATTTCCCAATGGCAGTATTGGGCACACATATATTTTGGTATAGCAAATGGTATGCACATTTCTCACTAGCAGCATAGGGCACACATATCTTTTGTTATAGCAAAGGGGTGCACGTTTTTCATTGGCAGTATAGGGCACACATATATTTTGGTATAGCAAAGAGGTGCACATTTCTCATTGGCAATATATGATGCTCATGTCATTTGGTATAGCAAATGGGTGCATATTTCTCATTGGCAATATAGGATGCTTATGTCGTTTGGTATAGTAAAGGGTGCACATTTCTCAATGGCAGTATAGGACACACACATATTTTGGTATAGCAAATTGGATGCACATTTCTCACTATCAGTATAGGACACACATATCTCTTGGTAGAGCTAAGGGTTGCACATTTCTCATTGGCAATATAGGATGCTCATGTCATTTGGTATAGTAAAGAGTGCACATTTTTTATTGGCAATATATAGGATGCTCATGTCGTTTGGTAAAACAATGTTGCACATTTCTTATTGACAGTGTAGGACATACATTTATTCTGGTATAGCAAAGGGGTGCAAATTTCTCATTGGCTGTATAGGATGATCATGTCGTTTGGTATAGTAAAGGGTGCACATTTCTTATTTGCAATAAAGGACACACATATTTTCTAGTATAGCAAAGGGGTGCACATTTCTCATTGGCAATATAAGATGATCATGTCGTTTGGTATAGCAAATGGGTGCACATTTCTATTGGCAGTTTAGGACACTCATATCGTTTTGTATATCAAATGGGTGCACATTTCATATTGGCATTGAAGGATACTCATATTTTGGAATAGCAAAGTGGTGCTCGTTTTTCTTTTGTATTAAGAACACGCAATTCGTTTATAAAAAAGCAATGAACGCAAGTTTCTATTTTGCAGCACATGAAACAAAAAACCTGAGGAGGTACAAATCGTGGATATTTATGTTTTGTAGTAGCGTATGCATATTTCTTTTGTGAATCTGGGGTACATATTTCTTTCTTATAGAAGATGACTCACATTTCAAAGGGATTAATATTTAATATGCAGCAGGGGACCTGAAGCAGGGACACATATTTTAAATAACTGAGAACTTAAAGTCATATGCGGTGTATTCAAAATTAAACAGTGCACCAGGGATCGCAGTTTCTATTGTAACAGAGAACTTCGTTGATGAAGCAAGGACACCTTGCTTCTGTTTTGTATCAAACGATGAACTGATGTCGTACTGAACATGCACTTTCGCCACACAAAAGCTGTCAAGAAATTACCATTGAGAAAACAGCTTAAGTTCAAATTGTATTTTGTTCACTGATTCTTTAGTTTATTATAAGTATACTTATTTATTTTACGTCGATAGCGAAACAAGTTCTTACATTTGCTATTCCCTCTCGGCGGTTATTGGGTTGAACCAGTACTTTGAAGTTTATAACAAATCATTGTCACCAATCGGATTCTGAACGCTTTACCTTTGGATCCTCAATCTGGTCCGTTACCAAATGACCAAGACGCCTTTCTGAGATAAGTACTCTCATTAGCGGAAATTGTTAAGTTTAAAAACAGCCTTTCAAGCTACATTGTCGGAAAACCCACGTTCGTTCAATAGGCTTTGCTTCTTCATTGACCGTGGGATATTTGATTAGCAAAATTTCGTACTCATGAATTATAAATTAGGCATTCATTGGATCCGTGGATGAGAAAGCACGGCGACAGCAGGGATCATTTTGCCAACGAAACAGCGCGGAATTTGAAAGTCAGCTTCACTCTATAAAGTAAAGGCGACGTCACGTTCCTTGTCTAAGCATAGCGGATTATCTTGCGGAAACAATGACTCAGCTTTTGCTTTTTTAACTTCAATGAAGAGTATTCAAAATACTATGCGTGATTCATTGGTCAGCGAGTAGCTGATTAATATTCATTAAAAAAGAAGTTTTACCAGTTGAATACCCCACGGTATATACAGAAGTGATAACGGACTATATACCGTGGGTTTTCGACGATGTTCAGTTTAAAAAAGCTTTACGTCAGAATACCATGGTGCGAAGCGGCGTAAGGATAGGCTGGGAGTAAATTGGTTTAGATATCAATCTGGGACGCATGCATATCTATAAGGAAAATTATATGTTTTGATGAAGTTCATTAAGTTGATGCTTGCTAGAGTCAAACGTCGTTGTAACAGTATTTCAGTGATATAGCGAGGTCTATAGATTACGCTGAGAAAACCGTGTAGAACCACCGACCTACTGCAAGCCAGCTGTAAGGCTTCCTCGCCTAGAAACCCAAATGTCCTGGTCGGGATTTGAACCTACAACGGTAGGGGGGTTTAGTGAGACCTCTCGTGAAAAATTGCGTATTTAGAGTAAGAAAATGTAAATTGTGTACTCACTGTGGAAATTGTGTTTTAATTGTGAAAAGAAATATGAGTGTATGCAAGCGTAATCTAGAAACATATTAAAGATGTCTGAGGTCAGTTAACTCACCTGTAAAATAAACGACGAGTGAGTATAGATGAGTACAATTGAACCTCTATTAACGGCTACCTGTATCAAACAGCCAATCTGCCTTTAGCGGTCAGCTTTTATATTCCAAATCTACACAGTACATATCATTGATTATACGGTTGACCTTTATTCAGCAGTCACCTGTATTAAGTAATCAACCTGAATTTAGCCTCTATTAAGTAACTAACTGTTTTAGCGGCCAGCTTTTATATTCCCAAAATCTGCAATATAAATATTAGCTTTAACAGTGAATGCTTTATAAATGATACATTTGACACCCTTTTAGTGTTTACAGTACATATACAGTACATCAGTATATATAGTACTATTATTTATACATTTGACCCCTATAAAGCAGTCAACCTGTGCTAATTGGACATTGTTTCACAACCTCTAGACTGTTCGTTTAAGACAGGTATGTCTGTAAAATCTATTTTTTTAAATACATACACAATACCAATTTAAAATAAACATATTCGTTCATATTGCATCGTTTGCGGCTGAATACTTTTTTTTTCTTCCTCTCTTTCTTTCATTCTATTTCAGATAGTTTATTCGTCTCCCATACCAAGACAGAACGCTACAAGATACGAGCAGACATTGATGAATAGCGGTATCACAGTCACTTGCACTGCCCTATGTAATACAACACACATTACAGTCGCCCGGTGTTCTGGTCACGTGACGTGTCTCTATTTCGTACACCCAGCCCTGTGCTATTCATACCGCTTCTGAACTTCGAGCGTTTCTCCGCTCGACGGATCATTAGCGATTTTGTCAACCCACATCAATTTTGGTGTAATTAACTTTTATTATTATTTGAAAATAAAATATTAAAATCCCTCTTTAGGTCAGACGGACAGACAGCTAATTGATTCCTTGATCAATGTGTCATGGAAAATCGATTTAAGTGAATTAATCATAGCAGTATTTACTCTCTACGGTCAGTGATTTATCCAAACGGGCAAAAGCGGAATTAGGGGATCGCAGATAGGTATGTAACATTTTAAGTATTTGATTTGTAGGTAAATTTTATGATTTTATAATTATTTCTTTTGCAACTTTTTATGCATTTATGATGAATTTGCAAACTAAGCGAAAATGTGTGTGTATCATATACTTTGATTAACAACAGAAGTCTTTAAAGTTCGAAAGAAGGAAGGGAGAAAGAAATGAAAGAAAGAAAGACGTTTTTGAAAATTTAATTTTTTTTGAAATTGTGAATACAATGTCAGCAACATGAAATGGAGTGAAACCGCATCGGTCAGTCATGTGAACAACGGCCGTCTGGTCTGAATAGGGTGGTGGTCTGATGATCGAATTAAGTAATAAAGTAACCTTGGAAGAAAGGACCATTAAATACTTATATGAATAGAAAGGTTGTCTTTATACTGAGCGGGTCTTTATACTGAGGTGTTTATATAGTGGTCTGAATAGTGAGATGGTCTTGATAATTAGGTGGTCTTTATATGAGGTTTTAAAATGGCGATCTTAATAGTGAGTTGGTCTTTACACTGAGGTGATCTGTATATGAGATGTTTATAAAGTGTCTGAAAAGTGAAGTGGTCTTTACACAAGGTGATCTGTATATGAGGTGTTTATATAGTGGTCTTAATAGTGAGTTGGTCTTTACACTGAGGTGATCTGTATATGAGGTGTTTATATAGTGGTCTTAATAGTGAGTTGGTCTTTACACAGAGGTGATCTGTATATGAGGTGTTTATATAGTGGTCTTAATAGTGAGTTGGTCTTTACACGAGGTGATCTGTATATGTGGTGTTTATATAGTGGTCTTAATAGTTAGTGTGTCTTCACACAGAGATGATCTGTATATGAGGTGTTTATATAGTGGTCTTAATAGTGAGTTGGTCTTTACACAGAGGTGATCTGTATATGAGGTGTTTATATAGTGGTCTTAATAGTGATTGGTCTTTACACAGAGGTGATCTGTATATGAGGTGTTTATATAGTGGTCTGAATAGTGAGTTGGTCTTTACACGGAGGTGATCTGTATATGGTGTTTATATAGTGGTCTGAATATAGATGGTTTTACACTGAGGTGATCTGTATATTTGGTGTTTATATAGTGGTCTTAATAGTGAGTTGGTCTTTACACTGAGGTGATCTGTATATGAGATGTTTATAAAGTGGTCTGGATAGTGAAGTGGTCTTTACACTGAAGTGATCTGTATATGTGGTGTTTATAAGTGGTCTGAATAGTGAGATGGTCTTAACACTTAGGTGATCTGTATATGTGGTGTTTATATAGTGGTCTTAATATGAGTTGGTCTTAACACTAAGGTGATCTGTATATGTGGTGTTTATATAGTGGTCTTAATAGTGAGATGGTCTTTACACTGAGGTGATCTGTATATGTGGTGTTTATATAGTGGTCTTAATAGTGAGTTGGTCTTTACACTGAGGTGATCTGTATATGGGGTGTTTATATAGTGGTCTGAATAGAGAGGTCGTCTTGAACATAAGGTGGCCCTCATATCGTGGTGGTCTTGATGTGAATTTTTGATCTAATTACTTTCATGGTGAGGTGACCTCAAATTGAAGTGGTCTGTCTATGAGGTTTAAAATAGTGTCTTAATAGTGGGCCAATACGGTTTATATAAGGTACTCTGTATTTCATAGTAAACTAAAAATATTGTAATTTTAACATGTTCAAATTGATATGGTGTTCTACACTAGCTGAGGCGTCAACTGATTAATATATTGCGCTGATAGGGAATCATTCATTTTAAGATGATATTTAAATTTATAACTCGAGACAAACTGCAGTGGCTTATTAGCTTGGGGCTGCTGAGCAAGGCTTTTAAAAAAAAAGTTAAATAGTTTGGTATTATTCAACGAAAATATATATCATTGTATGAAGAGATATACTGTGTTGAGAATTTTTTCTCAAAAATCAGTTAAAAAAAGTTCATCCATTTCTTCTTCTTTTATACTTCAGTATTCAAGCAATGTCACGCATTTTAGCTATTTCTTTTCCTAATTAACGTTTACATCATAACTTATAAACGAGACATTAGCTTGATGTGATGATGTGATGAATGGATGTTATTAACTGTGATTACGGCGCAATCATTTTGCATTTCTGTATGCAGTAATAATAAGGAGGACATTTTTCTCTGATTTCATACATAAATCGGCTGAATGCATTATATTATTTTAAAACTCTGACATAATAATTATTCCCTCTTTCCGTTTTTCTATGATAAATTATTAGACGGCCCTTTAATCCAGCATATTCAAATACTTATGGAGTTTGCTACTACTACTACTACTTCTGTAGCAACAATAACAGCTACAACTATTATTGAAGGCAACTATTGTTTATACCAGTCCCCATGGCCGATTGGTTAGAGAGTCCGCAACGTAATCGGAAGGTCGTTGGGTCGATCCGCAGTCGCAACAACCAAAGTCATAAAATTGGTACTTGCATGGCTCCCTTGCTTGGCGCTCAGCATACAAAGGTAGTTCCAGGTGTCAGGATAATGTGACTGGGTGTGGTATCATGTCACATGTCTACGGCATGCTATCGCTGTGAGGCAGAACTTCGGCAAACATTCACAAACTGACTAAAATACTTTTAGTTGGACGCTAAACCCAAACAAATGCTACCTTTACATCTACAACGAATACATGATTATAATGATAAACAAAGTAATAAATTAGATAGTTGACCGCCATCATCCAAAAAGCTTGTCGGTTTTCACGGTTTATAAAGCTCGTTTTCCTCCTATTTGACAAAACACGCGTTTCCTTTGAATTAATATTAGATTAATCTTGACTGGGTGAAGCTATCATCTAAAGTGACAGAAGTTTTACACACATATTATTTATGTCATTTGCTATGATGCCATCGTTGTCGGGACATAAGCACGTATTCAAGAAGTCCTGGGTTCACTGCTTTTAAACATAATGTCTTTATATACTACTGCGTGTTTCTCTCTTTTTTTTTAGTTCATTCTTTTTTTCTCTTTATTAATAACACATGTTTTTCGCCTAAACAATAACCTTAAGTTCCCTAAACAATATTCATTAGCGCTTCTGTCCATCCATCCGTCAATCCATCCAGCAGTTTTCTTTCTTTCCATCTGTCCCCTCTTACCTTTCTGCGATTCCACCCATACATATATTCTTTCTTTCTTTCTTTCTTTCTTTCTTTCTTTCTTTCTTATCATCCTCTCTCCCTGACCGGTCCCGGTGGCCGAGTGGTTAGAGAGTCCGCCCCGGAATCGGGAGGTCGTTGGTTCGATGCCCGGCCGCGACATACCAAAGTCGTAAAAAATGGTACTGGTATAGCTTCCTTGCTTGGTGCTAAGCATATAAGGGTAGTTCCAGGACTGGTTGGCCCAGTGTCAGTATAATGTGACCGGGTGTTGTATCATTCCACATGACTACGGCGTGATACTGCAGTGTGGCAACACTATATCTGTCTCAAGTAGACATCGTCTCCAAATGACTGAAATACTGTTGGTGGAACGTTAAATCCAATAAACAAACAAACTTTCATCTTCTGGTCTTTCCATCTTTCACCGGATCCATCCTCCCTCAATCTTTCATAAATCATTTTTCTCTCTCTCTTACACTTAATTATTTGGTCCCTCGATATCTTCCATCCATCCATCCATCCATCCATCCATCCATCTTTCTCTGCATAACAAGAACTTAATCCAGGTTTTCCGCTTCATTGAATGTCATTTAAATTTTTCTACAACCAGAAAAGTACTTAATAAGTATCAATTAAGTTCACTTGTTAGTAGACATTAAGCAGAAAAATGACAACGATTCAACACATACATTGTTTTACCTTCCTTTTTTTTTAAACATGATATATATTTTCGACACATGCCATTTCATATCATATTTTGTATAATCAAACCGTGTTTTTATGTAAAGAATCAGACATATTGTTTAAACCAGCATGCCCTAATATTATCACGTATTGACACGTACGAAATTGAACTTCACCTAAGTTCATTCATTACACAACCATTGTGTCGTTTTTGTGTCAATGTCGCGACACATGCATTCGTGTTTTCATGCGCATACTTGTTTTTGTTTCATTCATTGGAAGCCAAATTACAATTGATTATTTCAGTCAAATTTTACTCTCTGAACCAGATCATCGTAAGGTTTTATATATTTGTTGAATGATAATCTGCCTGTCGATAACAAACTAAACCTTTTAACAATTGGCAGATTAAATAGCTCCTCGAATGATAGCCGTTTAGAAAAGTAAAATCAAATAAAGATTCACATTGAAGTTGATGTGTAAGTATTGCATTTTATCCCCTACTTTGATACTACGCATGCGCAGATTATACTGACCGGAACGAGGTTTAGCATATTTTCACGTGGAATTGTAATTTATTTAAGAATTTTGCCAGTAATTGGGTGCCTCGTTATCTTGCAGACTACCCTCGTGAGAGGACTTTAAAACGTTACTCAACATGACGGATCGTTAAAATTCTTTTGTTCTTCAGATACGAATTTTTGCAGCTGAACTTGAGAAAATGGTTCTTATATTAGATTAGATTTCAAGACAAACTATTATTTTCTGCTGATGGCACTAAATCACATAATGTTTTTTGCAAATGTGTATTTTTTCTTGCGCCATATTGAGCGTCAATAATTTTGAAAATGAATATTGAGATTTTGTCAAAGATGTCTGCTTCAACATAACGACAGGTCTACTGCTACGTCATAAACGTCACAAGTTCAGTCTGCGTAGCTGCTACGTCAATGAACTAACTGCCCTTTTTTTGTATTTAGCTGCTGCGTCATTTACGTCACTTGTTCAGTGGACGTATAACTGGGGTGACTGGAATCTGTGTTTTTCCCCTTTTAAGCAACAAAAGCTAAAAACTAATAAAACAAGTTTTAATATGTCGGCATATTACATTCAAAAAGGTATATTCAATGGCAATGATAAATGAACACTTTCTATATAAAGAGTGTGACACACCCAAAGACCTAATAACCTAACAAAGATCCGCAACTCTGAAATAGGTAAAGAGTAAGTTAAGAGAAGCTCTCGTTAAGTTTTGTGTACGATTATAGGACCACGAAATAACGTGAGACGTATAAATTATAAATAAACTGAGTTTTCTCTTTAATCAATTGCCAATTAAACCAAATATGTATGGCTCTCATTAGATCTTTTATGAGTGATACTCAAAAGCGTCTGTCTGTTGAGCGTCGGCAGGATGTTAAGCGTCTCAGCGAAATCCCGTTCAAATCCCGTTCTTTGTCACGAGATATAACGTTATTTCGGACAGTTTCATGTCTCTATTAAATAGGTCTTTGGACACACCCCATTGCATTATACATCGCTAATTCAGTTGTGTGTGTCAAAGAAACGCACTGATAGTGCCGGATTAAGTCGGAAATTGCCGAGTAGAAACAGTGTACACTTTTCCAACAAGCATATTCTTTTACAAGAATGTATTGTTCCTGCATAACATATGCAAATGTCTGTTATATTTATAGAATGCTGAACACGTCCCCAGTATTATTCATCTTTTTCTTCGTAATTAACAACAGCTAATAAAATATTCAATTAGAACAGTTTATGGGTTGTTAAACAGCCGAGTTGTCACTTTATGTTCTTTAAATACTTGTATCTATTCATGGTATGGCCTTGAACGAAGATACAGACATATATCTATAGTTGATATTTCCTTTTGGTTTAATTGATTGCCTGGGTTTAACATTCCACCGACAGTATTTTCAGGCTCGTATCCAGGCGTGCGCCGGTACGCACGTGCGAACAGAATAATGCTAAACTGCAAACAAAATACAATTTAAAAAAATGCACTCTTAAGATATCAGAAATTTCCCAGGTAATAATCATATCCTGATAACACATTAATCTTATCCTAAGTCCTTATCACACCATTCGTATCCTGGTAACACCTAATCATAAACCTGATATTACACTTATCATATCCTGATAACACACTAATCATAAACTGATATTACACTTATCATATCTGATAACACACTAATCATAACCTGATATTACAACTTATCATATCTGATAACACACTAATCATAAACTGATATTACACTTATCATATCCTGATAACACACAATTATAAACCTGATATTACACTTATCGTATCCTGATAACACACTAATCATAAACCTGATATTACACTTATCATATCCTGATAACACACTAATCATAAACCTGATATTACACTTATCATATCCTGATAACACACCAATCATAAACCTGATATTACACTTATCGCATCCTGATAACACACCAATCATATCCTGATAACACCCTAATCATAAACCTGATATTACACTTATCATATCCTGATATCACACTAATATAAACCTGATATTTACACTTATCATATCCTGATAACACACTAATTATAAACCTGATATTACACTTATCATATCCTGATAACACACTAATTATAAACCTGATATTACACTTATCATATCCTGATAACACACTAATCATAAACCTGATATTACACTACACTTATATATCCTGATAACACACTAATTATAAACCTGATATTACACTTATCATATCCTGATAACACACTATCATAAACCTGATATTACACTTATCATATCTGATAAACACATAATTATAAACCTGATATTACACTTATCATATCCTGATAACACACTAATCATAAACCTGATATTACACTTATCATATCCTGATAACACACTAATCATAAACCTGATATTACACTTATCATATCCTGATAACACACTAATCATAAACCTGATATTACACTTATCATATCCCTGATAAACACTAACCAATCATAAACCTGATATTACACTTATCATATCCTGATAACACACTAATCATAAACCTGATATTACACTTATCATATCCTGATAACACACTAATCATAAACCTGATATTACACTTATCATATCCTGATAACACACTAATCATAAACCTGATATTACACTTATCATATCCTGATAACACACTATCATAAACCTGATATTACACTTATCATATCCTGATAACACACTAATCTAAACCTGATATTACACTTATCATATCCTGATAACACATAATCATAAACCTGATATTACACTTATCATATCCTGATAACACACTAATTATAAACCTGATATTACACTTATCATATCCTGATAAACACACAATTATAAACCTGATATTACACTTATCGTATCCTGATAACACACTAATTATAAACCTGATATTACACTTATCATATCCTGATAACACACTAATCATAAACCTGATATTACACTTATCGTATCCTGATAACACACTAATTATAAACCTGATATTACACTTATCATATCCTGATAACACACTAATAATAAACCTGATATTACACTTATCATATCCTGATAACACACTAATTATAAACCTGATATTACACTTATCATATCCTGATAACACACTAATTATAAACCTGATATTACACTTATCATATCCTGATAACACACTAATAATAAACCTGATATTACACTTATCATATCCTGATAACACACTAATTATAAACCTGATATTACACTTATCATATCCTGATAACACACTAATTATAAACCTGATATTACACTTATCATATCCTGATAACACACCAATCATAAACCTGATATTACACTTATTCGCATATTACCTGATAACACTAATCTATCCTGATATACCATCATACCTGATAACTATAACCTGATATTACACTTATCATATCCTGATAACACACTAATCATAAACCTGATATTACACTTATCATATCCTGATAACACACTAATTATAAACCTGATATTACACTTATCGTATCCTGATAACACACCAATCATAAACCTGATATTACACTTATCGTATCCTGATAACACACTAATAATAAACCTGATATTACACTTATCGTATCCTGATAACACACTAATAATAAACCTGATATTACACTTATCATATCCTGATAACACACTAATAATAAACCTGATATTACACTTATCATATCCTGATAACACACTAATTATAAACCTGATATTACACTTATCATATCCTGATAACACACTAATAATAAACCTGATATTACACTTATCATATCCTGATAACACACTAATCATAAACCTGATATTACACTTATCATATCCTGATAACACACCAATCATAAACCTGATATTACACTTATCGTATCCTGATAACACACTAATAATAAACCTGATATTACACTTATCATATCCTGATAACACACCAATCATAAACCTGATATTACACTTATCATATCCTGATAACACACTAATAATAAACCTGATATTACACTTATCATATCCTGATAACACACTAATCATAAACCTGATATTACACTTATCATATCCTGATAACACACTAATCATAAACCTGATATTACACTTATCATATCCTGATAACACACCAATTATAAACCTGATATTACACTTATCGTATCCTGATAACACACTAATAATAAACCTGATATTACACTTATCATATCCTGATAACACACTAATTATAAACCTGATATTACACTTATCATATCCTGATAACACACTAATCATAAACCTGATATTACACTTATCATATCCTGGTAACACCCTAATCATAAACCTGATATTACACTTATCATATCCTGATAACACACCAATCATAAACCTAATATTACACTTATCATATCCTGATAACACACTAATCATAAACCTGATATTACACTTATCATATCCTGATAACACACCAATCATTAATCTGATAACACACCAATCATATCCATAATTTAGTAAAAAGCAATGATTCGTCAAGCTCCATTCCTATCTTAAAAACAACTTATAATGATAATATTGAAACTTACCATTTCACCGATACAGATAAGGCAAACTGTTTAAATAATTAATTTGCTTCTGTTTCAACTGTTGATGATGTGAATGTTGCGCTGCCAAAGTTTGTAGAAAAATGTCAATCCAAATTATCTAACATACACATTTCTATAACGGACATTAAAAGTATTATTGATACCCTTAGTACAAATAAAGCAGTGGGTCCTAACGGCATTAGTCATAAGATTTTAAAGTACACGAAACATTGTACTTCCATACCTTTATGTATGTTATTTAATAAGTCGCTTGAAAATGAAATATTTTCGAAAGTTTGGAAGCGTTCTCTTGTTCTTCCATTATTCAGAAAAGGTGATAAGTCTCTGGAGGAAAATTATCGTCCAATTTCGTTACTTAGTTGCATTGGAAAACTTATGGAACGATGTATTTATAAATTCACTTATAACCACTTACTCTAATAATTTGATATACCCATACCAATCTGGCTTCTTAAAGGGTCACTCAACTGTCAGTCAATTATTAGATATATATCATCACATTGTGTCATCAATCGACAATCGCCAAATTAATTGTATGGTATTCTGTGATATTTCTAAGGCGTTTGATCGTGTATGGCACAAAGGTCTCTTGTTTAAACTTAAAGAAAATGGTATACACGGTTCTCTTTTGAATTGGTTTCAGAGTTAACAAACTGTCTTTATTGGGTCATCTAAATCTTTTCCAAAACGTATAGATGCAGAAGTCCCTCAAGGCTCGGTATTGGGTCCATTAATGTTTCTCGTTTATGTTAATGATATAACAGTTAATTTATTAAGTATAACATGATTATGTGCTGATGATACTTCTCTTGCTTGTTGTGCTTCTAACATAAATGATATTGAAGGTATTATTAATCATAATCTTATGATGATATCTTATTGGTCTAAGCAATGACTAGTATCTTTAATCCTTCAAAAACTGAAGCCATCGTTTTTTCTAATAACACAGTTCAGGCTCCCTCATTAATATTCGATGGTGTTCCTGTCCAGTTAGTTAACAGTCATAAACATTTAAGACTAACATTAAGTAGTAACGGCAAATGGAAAGAACATATTGAAAAGATAACTTCTTCAGCATCGAAAATTCTTGATATGATGCGATTTCTTAAATTCAAATTACGTAGAGACGCTCTTAATCAGTTATATATATCTTTTCTCAGACCAATTCTCGAATATGCATCTGTAGTATGGGATAATTGTACTATAAATGAGAAAGATACACTTGATAAAATTCAAAATGAGGCTGCCAGAATTATAACTTGTACAACTAGATCTGTATCTCTTAATAATTTGTATCGAGAAATCGGATGGTTAACCTTATCTGACAGGCGTAAATATCAAAAATTAGTAATGGTCTATAAAATTGTCAATGGGTTAACCCCTAATTATATAGATGACATTTATCCCTTTGCAGTCAACTTCAGAACCAACTATCCTTTACGTAATGCTCTAAACATTGATACAGTTGCTAGGCGAACGGAACTCTTCGCGAATTCATTCATTCCATAATCTGTTTCTTTATGGAATGAACTTTCTATTGAAATTAGGTCAATAACTTCACTTTCAGCTTTCAAATCAAGCATTTTACGAATGTTTCATTCAGTTGACATACCTAAATATTATTCTACTGGCCAAAGAAAGTTGTATGTATTGCATACAAGAATACGTAATAAATGTAGTCACCTTCAGTCAGACTTGTTTTGTAACCATATCTTAGATAATAGAACATGCAGTTGTGGATATGAACTTGAAGATGCTGAACATTTCTTTTTTACTTGCAGTAATTTTAATAACCAACGTGTAAGAATGTTTCACGAATTGAGACCGTTTCATCCACTCAGTCTGCAAAAACTTCTGTATGGGTCTGATATGTTGTCCTATGAAAATAATGTAAAATTGTTTCTTACAGTACAACAATTCATAAAAGAATCCAAAAGGTTCGCTTAAACTGCTGCAGCTTCTGGAGTTTTCTCATTATCATTTCAGTGGCCAAATAGATCATCGTGTTCACATTCAATACCAAAACGTTCTCTCTCTCCCTTTCTCTCTCTCTCTCTCTCCCCCCCACCCCCTCTCGCTCTCTCCCTCTCTCTGAAGTTTCCGTTTTGTATCCTTATTAATTTATATTTATTTAACGTCGATTTGTTTTGGTTTAATATGCCCATACTTTACATTAGTCTTTTCAGCCATGTTTTGTCTACTTGTAAATTTGTGTTAGGGAAGAGCCTTATCTAAGTTTTGGAACTTGTGGCTCATCCCTTTTTTACCCTATTGTACTGCTATCTGTTGTTTGTAAGATGTATGGAATATATATTGTAAAGATAGGAAAAAATAAATTTATGTTTAAAGTAATCATATCCTGATAACACACCGATAATAAACCTAGTATCACACTTATCATATCCTGATAACACACCAATCATAAACCTGATATCACACTTATCATATCATGATAACACACCAATCATATCCTGATATCACACCTATAATAAACCTGATATTACACTTATCATATCCTGATAACACACTAATTATAAACCTGATATTACACTTATCATATCCTGATAACACACTAATTATAAACCTGATATTACACTTATCATATCCTGATAACACACTAATTATAAACCTGATATTACACTTATCATATCCTGATAACACACTAATCATAAACCTGATATTACACTTATCATATCCTGATAACACACTAGTCATAAACCTGATATCACACTTATCATATCCTGATAACACACTAATTATAAACCTGATATTACACTTATCATATCCTGATAACACACTAATTATAAACCTGATATTACACTTATCATATCCTGATAACACACTAATTATAAACCTGATATTACACTTATCATATCCTGATAACACACTAATTATAAACCTGATATTACACTTATCATATCCTGATAACACACCAATCATAAACCTGATATTACACTTATCATATCCTGATAACACACCAATCATAAACCTGATATCACACTCACCATATCCTGATAACACACCAATTATAAACCTGATATTACACTTATCATATCCTGATAACACACCAATCATAAACCTGATATTACACTTATCATATCCTGATAACACACACATCATAAACCTGATATTACACTTATCATATCCTGATATCACACCTATAATAAACCTGATATCACACTTACCATATCCTGATAACACACCAATCATATCCTGATAACACACCAATCATATCCTGATATCGTGCCAATCATATCCTGATATCGTGCCAATCATATCCTGATATCATGCCAATCATATCCTGATATCGTGCCAATCATATCCTGATATCGTGCCAATCATATCCTGATGATCATGCCAATCATATCCTGATGTCATGCCAATCATATCCTGATATCATGCCAATCATATCCTGATATCATGCCAATCATATCCTGATGTCATGCCAATCATATCCTGATGTCATGCCAATCATATCCTGATATCGTGCCAATCAGTCCCGGAATCTTTTCCACCAACCCTACTTAGCGCTTAGTAATACTAATTTTGTATGTTAGTTATCATCATCCTTTATTTCCCTAAAAATAAAAATGCTAAGCTATTTAATTCATTTTCAATTATACTTAATCATTCAGGTAACCATTTCCGCCAGATTTGTCATTTACTCAAATAAAAGAGGGTACAGTGGTCCAATGGTAACATACTCTACTGCGTGTACAATGATTTTCCATGGCCTTCCCAGGCATAAAGTACTGGTCCAATCCAGGAACCGTCGAGAGGGATAAGTATAAGTTGTAACAACTTGTTTTCCGATCGATGAAAAATAGATAAGTTTCAACTTAAACCTACTGATATGTTTCTTAAAGCAAGAATTGGGATGCGTTCCTATCTTAGTTAAGATTTTCCTTTTTTCTAGCCTTAATTAAGGTTAGTTATATAATTTAGATTGGAACTATCGCGCGTGAAGCAAAAGTAAGTCTGTCTCAGACTGACAAAGTCCTCTAAATGACTAAAATATTGTCAGTTGGACGTTAAAACAAGCAAAACAAATACACACTCTCCACCCATATATCTCTCTGGCAACCGTATGAAAAAGCGAATGGTATACCTCTTTGCGTTGCCTAGAAACTAAAGAAAAAAAAAGACATTTATGAAATGTCACTTTGGCAAAAAAGTTGACTCATCAAAAACAACACAAAAAGCCTCGGTACTTTATTAAACAATAACGTAACCCATGAAAGAAAAAAAAAAAAAAGATGGGAGAACAGAACAGAATTCTTTATCGGTCACCTTGTGTTTTGTGTTCGCAAGATTATCGTAATGGTTAAGTATGTAAGATGTTGTCTCTTATCAGCAGAGGGACGTCGCTACGGAGATTATGAAGTCAAGTTGAATTAACGCCTGGGCGTATTCCTATGTGGATTGGCTTCTTCCTCTTCTTCTCTAGACAACTTGGTATGGTTCGGTGGACCTGGTCACGTTGCTGATGGTCTCTGGTTCGAGACAGAGTCATTAATTTCGTTCATGTAGTTGCTCCCCGCTGTTCTATCAGCTACTTGATATTTACATTGTGTCTGCGTAAAAAGCTTCAGATGTGTATCTGTTAAAAACGTGTCTTATTTTCAATGTAAATAGATGAGATTTACCCTAACAGGTGCACTACACAGAAAGGAAGCATACATTTTTACCACTCATTCACGCTTTTTACACATAAGGGTTGTTCCCAGGACTTACCCTATGTCAGCATAAGGTGACTGGGTGTTACACCACGCAATTTGTCTACAACGTAATATCGCAGCGAGGCAGCAATATACCCGCCTCATACAGACAGAAGTCCCCAAATTACTGAAATACTGTCATTTGGACGTCAAATACGCTCCACCAGCCTCGTGTTTCTGATAAATACCTACTCTGCAATGTGCACTCTGTTAAATTCGCCGAAACACCCACGACGCAGTTGCATCTGTATAGATAAAACACTCCAATTTAACTAACAACTAATTTAAAAGCAATGTTTTTTGTCTTATAGAGACGTACTTTGTCTATCCCACTGGCGTATTAATCATGGCATTTTTTTGTAACAGAAAAGGGAAGAAAATAAAAGCAGTAAGAAATAAAAAAAAAAAAGAAATAAAAAAGAAATGAAAAAATAAAAAATAAAAAATAAAGAAAAGAAATGAAAAAAAAGACAAAAAAAAAAGAGAGAAAAAAGACAGGGATCAGCTATTACTCTCGTGAAAAACAGCAACAACATTACAAAAGTTATATACTGGATTACATGTATTTTAAAACCAGATTCGCCTGCAAGGTATTCCACTCTACCTTTTTGAAATTGTGTTAAAGTGAGCACTAGTTTCAGGTGATCCTTCAATACAGGTTTATTACAGGTGACCGCTTATTGCAAGTGGTTTCTAACTGCAAGCGATTGCTAGGTGTATGTGACCGCTTGGTGTAGGTGACCGCTTATTGAAGATGAACGCTTATTGCAAGTAGTTGCTTATTGCAAGTAACGCTTTTTATTTGTGACCGCTTTGTGTAGGATACCACTTATTACAGGTAACCGCTAGATAGAGGTTAAATGTATTATGGAATATTAATCTTATACGTTTAAAACAGGTTACTTGTTTAACATTCGTACTCGTTGTCACAAGTACCACTGTATTAAAAGGACACTTACAAGAAAACTATTTTTGTTGAAGTAAATAAACATTTAAATAAAATAATCCGACCATTTCAATCAGCAGTAAGGTGTATTTAAACCGTAGTTGAAATAACCATAGGTTAACTGCTACCTAGTATTCAGTTTATACCACAATTGTCACATAAAAGTGGCTTACCTCTTGCAAAAAATAAGTTTACCGTTAAAAAGGTAACCATTTAAAAGTTTATTTTAGTTATTTAAAATCAGTTGAAATACCTGCGTTCGAATGGTATGTTATTCAAAATGATTAATTGATTAATGATTAACCAAGGTTTATACAAATGTTATCATGATTTTAACTAAACCATGAATATATATTATAGGTTCAATGTTAATACGAACGGTTGCTGTTATAAAATATTTTCTCAAGCACCCTATAACAATCGTTTCTACTCGGCTGTCCCCTGTCTAGTCCGTAAGAGGATCCGAATGACATAAGTGAGCGAATGAATAGAGAGTTTGCTCATGGCCCTGCAGGTCGTGGATTCAGTCGGCTCCATATCTCCTGTAACTCCTACGCGACATACCAGGTAGTTATTGACATCAACTTTGCTTACTTTTCTTCTTTGTCACTTAAATGGTGGGTATGTAATTCTAGAATCGGCCCGTCTTATGTAAGTAAAGTTTGACTGGATGTGTATATTTATGACTCGTGATGATGATACTGTTTCATGGCAGCTTTATATCAACTTTAAAATGAGGTAATCCTAATAACATGCGTATCAAGTTCGTGCCTTTTTTTCTAGGAAACATATACACACACGCACGCGCGAAAAAGAGTTCTTAAGGTTAAGGATAAGTCGTCATTTTCACAAAAGAGACAAGACCTGTTGTGTGTTCTTCATTTTGAATTAAGGGAGAAGTGCATATGAGAATCGAGACCACGAAGAAGAAGAAAAAGAAGAAACTATAGATAAGAGAAAGAGATAATGCATAGGACCAGTCAATATCTGAATATAATTCATATACACAGTTCTGACGTCATCGGACAACTAGCGACATCTGCCGTGTGACTCCGCCCATTTCCGTGTTGTATCATTTCCAGTTTCATGAAATAACCAAGATTTGAGAACGCATTCGCAACTCAATTGACATTTAAATTAACATTGCACAATTTTATCATTATTCTGTCAGACTTAATCACGCTTGTTTCCGTCAGCGAGTTCCTCGTTTTGTCATTTATGTGGTTTTGCTTTCTCATGGTCTTCCCTTAAGTAATGAAATAAGAATACTTAATTTATAGCATCATCTTTTTGATGTGTTTCCAAGCGACACCGATAGGCTACAACGCAATCATTTAATACATACACACGAGTATGTAGAAAGATCAAATAAGTACAGCAAAATTACCCCCTATTGCAACAACAACAACAACAACAACAACAACAACAACAAACCCGCAAACTACAAAAAAATAAAAAAAATAATAAAAAAATGAAATAAAATAAAAACCAACAACAACACAACAAAAACAATAGAGTCAGTGAAGAACTATTTATTTTCTTTTTTCTTTTCTCTAAGTATGCGTATGTGTTTAATATAAGCCGGGTCCTGACATATATAAGCAATAGTAAAAAAAATAAATACTTTGTCGGTGCCGGCGTTTTAAGTCACTAAAATGTCCGGATGATTCGGTGTCGGGAACACGTGTCAAGGTTGATAACCATCCACTTGTCAGCGGCGTGATACCATGTAGAAAGAGTCCCTAAATGACTTAATGAAACACTTTTGGTAAGAATTCAATCATGCATTCTATACGAACAGTACAAAACTGTATTTGGGGGCCGCCGTGGTCGAGCGGTTACAGTCGTGGACTACAAATCTCTCAGCCCCTCACCGCTGTGGGTTAGGGACTTCGGATTTTTCATGTGAGGAAGCCTTCCAGCTGGCTTGCGGTAGGTTGCTGGTTCGAGACTCGCCACGACATCGGAGATATTTTAAAATCCCATTCAAATAAGAAAGATTCTACGTTTCCAATATTGGTTTACCCAGAAACAGAGGGTTAGGGTAACTCACAGCCATAAATAAACAGTAGCAGGAGGTTGAAAAGAAAGTCGCATTTTTATTGAACCAAACAAAGTTAATTCTACATTGACCAATGTCAATGGCCTCTGCCGATCTAATAAATCTAAAGGAAAGTTCATTCACCTTCTACCGTGTTCTGCCGTCTCCAACTTCAGCATCTGTTACAAAAATGACAGGAAAACAATTGGACATGCGTGTATCAACCTATCATTCCCGCTTTCGTTCTTTATTTGTCCTAAGTTAAGATTTAACAGTTTTCGCATAGTAGCGGAGCTAATCACTGAGTCACAGTTTTGGGTTTCAGTACAAATCCATATTTTTTATTAACTTAGTAAAATCAACTACGAAAAGAGTAAACGGAAAACAGAAAAATTTATACTGAAAAGTTAAAGAAAAATAACAATTACAGAGAGAGATAGAGAGAGAGAGAGATAGAGAGAGAGAGAAAGAAAGGTGGGTAGGTAAACAGACAGAAAAATAGATAGATGGAGCAAGTTTAATATATCATCAACGTATGCATATACTTTTGGCACAAAATATCACGTGATATAGATAGATAAAAAAAAAGCAAGCTAGACTGAGATTTGCGAACCGAACGGTAACAATTAGAGGGATTCTCTAGGAGACGTTGACAAGACGGAGTGGGACAGATAGGGGTATCGTTTTTCTGACAAGTCCCGCCAATGTCAAGGTCAGGCCGAGATGTAAAACAGGCCTTATCCATTGTACAACAGGTGCTTTGTTGGTTAGCTTTCTCTTTTTATCAGCAACCGTTTATAATATAGTATATTGTCATATTATTGATTAAGTTATATTCTTTTGAAGAGAGAGAGAGAGAGAGAGAGAGAGAAGGCCGGGGCTATAAAAGAAATACATTCTAATACATTTTTAATGGAAATTGTAATGTTGGTGTTTCTAAAGCTCAAAAGAGACGTATTCAAAAGAAGATAAATGGGATAAATTTAGCCTCAGACGGAACCATAATGAAGTAGTAAGCTACAGCAACATTAATCAAACTTAAAAATCTGATTCGGCCTCCATTCAGCCCACTCCGCTTACAGTTAATTTAAAATATCAAAGTGTACAAAAGATTAAGCAAAGTTCATTTTCTCACCATAAAAAATGTGTAGCCTTAGGAAATCAGCAGAAATGCCCTATTCAATTATCGTTATCTCCAAGCTCTATTTTATTGTATATTAATTTTAGTCGGACTTGAATCTTCAGCGACTCTTCCGCTATGGAGGTGATAAAGATCATTGTCTTGATAGCTCCAGATTTACGCTGAATGTAAAAATCTCGATAACGTAGCAGAGTTTGAATGTTTAGAAGCGTGACAAAAGTGTCATAAACACAGCACCACGTCTTCCCTCTGCGAGACGATAACGATATCCGTTTGGTAGCTAAAAAGTTACCTTTAACCCCATCTGGAATAGCTGTTCCCTGGTCAGACTGCACTAAATATTACAACCCTCCGCAATTTCTGTTCGATGGTCTCTAAATGTTTTTTTTTTTTATGTTTTTCTTTTTTCCATTTGAGTACTCAGTTCAAGTAAATAGAATTAGTATATAATTATGAAAATAATGCAGTGATATTTTTTGACTTTTCGTTGTGTGTGTGTGTGTGTGTGTGTGTGTGTTTTATATCTCTTTGTATAGAATCAAAAGATGGCCGAAGCGAGCGTAGCGAACGCAGGCCTTGATTGATTGTATAAGTGTCTTAATAGATGCCATCTTACATTTGTGAAACACATGGTTTTGTAAAGTGGATTGATTTATTTTGTATATGGTAAAATAGAAAAAAAAGAAAGGTTTTCTATTTAAATAAATCTCGAATAAATTTGAATTTTCAAAGCTTATGACTTGCCACAAATTACCTCAGTCTAAATATCTATGAAAAACACTACGCATATCACAAACGACCTTCGTCATAGAGAAATAACAGAAAATAATCATGAAATAAATGAAAAACAACCAAACTGAAAATAAAAGTAAAATCAAATGTAAAATTTATAAATTAAATATATAGAAAACAATCTTGGAAGAACAAAGCTCGTCTGTCAGCATATCTTTTAGTCGAATGTGCTCGGCGGTAGATACGTTTTGCAGAGCTGTTATCAAATCCTACCGATCTTTCCTATGGTTACGTGGAAAGAAATTACTGATAGCCAGGCTGGCTTTTGCTGTGAAATCGCCGATTTATGGTGCTGAAAAATAATGCCATTTGTGATTATTGATGAAGATGCACTGACACATTGGTGGATGATCAGATTTGATCATTCACTCGCCGTGTCAGTAGATCTCGATTCAAAGGACTTTTTATATCAAGATAGCCGATTTGCATATAGTTCTATTGCATACATATTTTTTTTTTCAAATGTTCAAAAGTCCTTCAGTGGATAAGATTATTTTGAGATATGATTATCACTTCCATGTGTCTTTACTTTGTAATTTCTCAGACCCGAATCTAACATTAACAATAATCAAAGGGGTCCGTTAAGGTAAAGTCCCTGTAATGGTTCCGCTATATTTCGGACCTCATGGTCTTTCACGGAGATAACCAAGGTTTCCTAATGTTTCATTAGGGTATCTTGGTTATCTTGGTAGAGATTCAAGTGGTCCAAGACTTTACAGGGACTTTACCTTAATAGATCATTTCACTCCGAAATGAGACGTAAACCTACGCAAATCAACGAGCATTTCCCGGACAACTTATCTACACGCTGGTGTAAAATTCCACACATTGTTTTTTTGAAATTACATACATTTTAGATTTTTCTCCAGTCACTGATTGGTCTGTTTAAATCAGCGAACTATACCGGGTATTGCCGATCCTCTGGATAAATTGTCTATAACACAGACTGAATTCCCTCCCCATACGATTTTAAAACTACGGAGAACTGAATCAACTCCGAGTTTCTCATTTCCTGGTGGAGATTCCTTGGTCGAGTGGTTGAGGTAGCTAAATTATATTTACTTTACTTTTGCTCCTCTGTCGGCTGCAATTCCGGTCCGGTCGCTTAGAATTATTTCGTGAGTTGAAGTCTTCCAGTTATCTTGCCGGCGAGACACGGACATTTGTATACAACACACACTATTTACCGGTTTTGCTGGCCGTCTAACGCCTCGTAGGCGTGAGGTCGTAGGTCGATCATACAAATGTCGTGAAAAATGGAGCCATGAAAATGTAAAGCGCTAGACATAAAAGGATAGCTCCAGGGCCGGTAACCCGAATGAAATAGGTTTGACTTTCATCTTTTTCATGATTTTATTAATGCAGAACACAATCTAGGCTCATGAATTACATGAACTAACGGTTGGTGGTAAAGTATTAGTTATTTTTAAACACGCAAATATTTTTTATTTGTTTTACTTTTGCAAATGGTGAATACCTTTAAGAAAGAAATTTGTTCTCTTTATTTTTAACACCACACCTTTTGATCAAATTATGAGCTAAGAATCATATATATTCATGCCTAGTCAAAGAATCAAGGAAAAGTGACTTCTTTTTCTTGTGAAATGTTTAATAAAATGTCTTTTTCAGGAATGAATGCATAAAGCAGGTGGCCACTAACACAGGTTTTATTGTATGGCTTTAGATTAATGTATAGGATAGGGCCTTTTAAACCATTTCTACGGACAATAGAGACCGAAGCGAGCGTAGTGTCTGGAGAAAATTTTCAATAGCTTCTATCCGACTTAGAAGTCACCTTAAATTTGTATCAAACATTTGCTTAATTTTTATCAAATAAATCGATCTATTGTGTACGTTGTAAAATAGAAAATAGAATCGCTAATTTGATTTCTCAGAGCCTCTGATTGGCGACTTCTAAATTGGTAATGCGAGTTGATATTCATGAAGAGTGGGCATGTTTGAGGGGTATACGTCATTCAGCCCCCCCACCCCCACCCTGCCGCCACAACCACCGTCTCAGCTTTCCACCCTATGAGTCAAAATCTCATCCAATTCATCCCTTGACTCAGCCGTATGGAACGTTTTTCCAGTCATGCTATTTTCCACGTACTTTTCATTTGCTTCGGATAATGCGTATTCATTCTGAAAAGAGATTTTAAGGTAGACTTGAATAGCCGCACAGCGGTGCTTGTAACATTGTATACCTTTTGATGCAGGATAGATAAAAATTAATTTGCGACGTACATCTTACCTTCATATTTTCGTTATTCCCCATTATTTCATGCATCACATAATCATTAAGATGATCGAAGAGCAGGGTTGTATGAATGTATACACTTTGAAATGCATATTGCAGTTTTTCAATTGAAATCGCCTCACACGAGCGAGCAAATCAATGTTTTAACTAACCAACAGGTGTTCTTAGCGTACCTTGCTACAAGTTTGTTTAACAAATGGGCAGCTTCATGACATTGAAATCATAATTTGCCTTATACTTTAATTACTTTAATGTGCAAACAATAGAGAAATCATCTGTAAAATGCTCTCCCTTTTTGCTAACTTAAAGATTTATACTATATCTTGCTTCGCTCAAAGCGTATTGTTGTCCTACATTTACCCGGGGTCATACTCTTTTTGACATTTGCCCTAAATTAATTTGCTCTCAGTTATTAAATATTTGTATTTTCCCTAAGCCATGCCACATCATACATTTGTCTTGTATACTATCTCGGACATTTTCCAAAATTGTTCTGTTCCTTTTCAAACATTTGTCCTCAGTTATTCTTATATTCCGGACATTGTCTTAAGTTTTTATATCCTGGACATTTGTTCAAAGTTCATCTACTTTATTACAGACATTCGTCATTAATATTTTTCTACTCCAGACATTTTTCCAATGTAATTCTCTTTAAGTCATATCCCTAAGCCACTAGCCATAAGTTGTGCTGTTCAAGATATTTGCTCTAAGCTACACTAAGAGTATTCCAGACATCTGTCCATTGTTCTTCTCTTCCAGTCATATGCCCCAAAGCATATGTCATAAACTGTGCTGTTCCAGACAATTTGCTTTATATTATGTTGATTCCGACACTTTCAAAAGTTATTCTATTTCAGACATTTGTCCTAAGCTAGTATGCTGTTCCAGCTCGTGGCTAATGTTATTCGGTTATTCTATCCCATGATCTGAGCCTCTTGCCTTAAGCAAATGTGATCCAGACATATGCTCTAGGCTATCGTGATCCAGAGACTTGATCTAATCTAAGGTGGTCCAGACATAAGCTCTAAGCTAAGGTGATGCAGACATTTGCTCTAACTATGGCGATCCAGACATTTGCAATAGCTATGTTGATCCAGACATTTGCACTTACTATTGTGATCCAGACATTTGCTCTTAGCTAATGTGATCCAGACATTTGCTCTAGCTATTGTGATCCAGACATTTGATCTAAGCTAATGTGATCCAGACATTTGCTTTTAACTATTGTGGTCCAGACATTTGCACTAAGCTATTGTGATCCAGACATTTGCTCTAAGCTAATGTGATCCAGACATTTGCCATAAGCTATTGTGATCCAGACATTTGCTCTTAGCTATTGTGATCCAGACAATAGCTCTAAGCTAATGTGATCCAGACATTTGCTCTAAGCTAATGTGATCCAGACATTTGATCTAAGCTAATGTGATCCAGACATTTGCACTAGCTATTGTGATCCAGACATTTGCTCTAAGCTAATGTGATCCAGACATTTGCTCTAAGCTTATGATCCAGACATTTGCTCTAGCTATTGTGATCCAGACATTTGCTCTAGCTTTTATGATCCAGACGTTTGCATTAGCTATTGTGATCCAGACATTTCCTCTAACTATTGTGATCCAGACATTTGCTCTAGCTATTGTGCTCAAGACATTTGCTCTAAGCTAATGAGATCCAGACATTTGCACTAGCCATAGTCATCCAGATTTTTGCTCTAAGCTATTGTGATCAAGACATTTGCTCTAAGCTAATGAGATCCAGACATTTGCACTAGCCATGGTGATCCAGACATTTGCTCTAAGCTAATGTGATCCAGACATTTGCACTAGCTAATGTGATCCAGACATTTGCACTAGCTATGGTGATCCAGACATTTGCTCTAAGCTATTGTGATCCAGACATTTGCTCTAAGCCTTTGTGATCCAGACATTTGCCTAAGCTATTGTGATCCAGACATTTGCTCTAAGGTATGGTGTTCCAGACACGTATTCAATATTATTCGTTTCACATTGCGTTAAGCATTTCCGGACATTTGTACTAAGGTTCAGACATTTGCTTTTAGTTATGCTGGTCCAGACATTTGTCCCAAGTTTCATATTTCAGATATTTGCTTTAAGCACGTACCCCAGATGTATGTAAAATGTTATTCCCCCCAAAAAAATTCGCTATTCTTTCGAACATTTATTACAGGTTTTCATCCTATGCCATTTTAGATCGTTGCTCAACTCACTAATGAAATTTGCCTCAAGCTTTGTTTCTTAATACCGATGCTATCTATTGCTATTACTAGATGTTTTGTTTCATATATATTAACCCCCCCACACACACACATACACGGTCTCAAACAATTTCATGTGAGCAGTAAACGAGTGTTATTTATAGGGCAATGTCTTTTATTAATCAAACACCGTTCTTTTTCATGGAGACCAAAAATTACTGTAATTTACTTTCACATTAATGTTACTCGTACGAAAACTTTTGACGTATTGCACCCTCATAGAAATGACATTTTGTTATCCTCATATGATTTAGATATCTTCCTAGCATTATTTCCACTAATTGAGTAACATACGTTATTTTGACAATTATGTGCCATACATTTTCTCATCTAAAACTCTTCTGCCTTTTCACCAAATATTCTGTCAATCTTTCATAGTAGCTGTTGACGCATAAAAGGGATTAGGATTTAAGACAAGCTGTCTGTTATTTCTGTCAGTTGTTTTTGTTAGAACCATTGAGTCATGTTTTCTTGGCAGTCAGCCCAGGACTGGTTGGCCAAGTGTCGGGAGAAATATGACAGATTGGTGGTATCATGCCACATGTCTTCGACGTAATATTGCAGTGAGATAGTTCTATATACGTCTCCTGTGGACAAATGATTCTAAATGACTGAAATACTGTTGATTGGCTGTTAAAATCACACAGGCATACACAGATTTGGGTGTGTGTCGGTAGGGCAACCAATCAAATGTATCCTTCCAAGATATTCTTTGGTGAATTAAAGACTGAACAGTGCGCAATGTGGTACCAATTTAATACAGAAAAGTTAATTAAAGTGTTATAACATCCAGATTAATCTCAAGTATTTGTGAAAAGGAAACAAGATTTGAACACCCAAGAGGCAGCAAAAGTCATTATTTCAGAGCTTATCTTTGTCTTTGATTTTCGAAAATTAGGTTTTTAGCACATACGTGTTTAATATCTAAAAACAATTTCGCATCGATCGTGGTCCAGTGGTAACGTACTCGACTGTTGGTTGTGGGTTTGAATCCCGTTGGCAGCAAGGATTATTCGTGACCCTCCGAATCGCAAAGTAACGGTCCACTCAGGTCTCGTCGAGAGGGATTAGTATAACATGCTAGAACTGTTTTCCCTATCAACATAAAATGAATAAGTTACTGTAAATAGTTTTTTCGTTGACATTGAATTTCGTGGAATAACGTAAATTTCGTTAGTGCATATAATCGTGGATGCATGTTCTAAGACACGTGAGGTTTATAAAATGGAAGTTTTCTTGGGGATATATATTCGTGGATAATGCTGTTTACGAAATTAATGAATATTAGTCCCCTACGAAAATTAATAATTCTACAGTAAAATAATAAAAGAGATCATTTAAAGGTGTCTCAACATGTCTAACTCCTTTAATATCTGAAAACTTTCTACACATCACAACTGAATTCTGTTTACAATTAATACATAACTTATTCTAGTATAAAAATGAATCTTTATTAGCAGCCATTTTATATTATTGACCGACATTATTTTAAATGTTTTTTTCTATTATACCCTTCTTATTACTATAAAAATATATTCACGGAACACAAACACACTAATTTTTTATCCAAAAAAATCTGCAAGATAGAAATAATTCTGATAATACCCCTTTAAACCCCTTGACTGGTATAATTTTAGATTAAGACGTACGATAGCATCTTAATATTCCCAGCAGGAAAGCCCCAGGCCTACCCAGGAGCCAACAAGAGATATTATTAAGGTTTTAAGACTTTTATCTCAATCAACGCCAAATCAATTACGCAATTATCATTCGATATCGCTATGTATCCCTGTGATAAAATGTATACAATCATTAAACACAAAGAGGGCAAGTACTTGAGAACCATAAATTTTGTACATGTAAGTCGTCCACTTCTATTAGGGTATGATTGCGATCGTAAATGCTTAGCTGTTTCTTTTAGAGTGTGCAAAATGCAAAGCAGACGTATATCGTTACACTAACACGAACGATGCTGATGTACTTTTTTACGATAAATGGGAGTTTTCAAACGTATTTTTGCATTTTTAGCTCACCTGAGCACTTGTGCTTAGGATGAGCTTTTGTGACCGACTTTTAATCATTGTGCGTCGTCCGTCGTCAACAATGGACGGTCTGCAATTTGTATGAAATTCCTTCTCCTATTGATGAATTTACAGTTTCTGTTCATACTTAGATCAAGTGCTCGCAAACAGTATCACAAACAAAAAACACATTTTCTTTTGTGTAAAGTAGGTTAACTGTTCACCATGTGCTTCACACGTACACTGGTTGGATAAGCTGGTTAATGTGAACATACTTGATTGACAGTTTAAGAACCATCCATTGCTTGTGAACAGTCTAGAGGCCAAAGTTTTGGCCCAATCTTCATGAAAATTGGTCAGGATGTCTGTCTACATGATATCTCCAAAATTTAAAAAACCTTGTAAACTCTAGAGGCCACATATTCATAATCTTAAAAAAAAAAAAAAAAAAGAGCAGGATCTATGTCTACAGGGAAAAATTAATTTTCCCCTTTTTGGAATCTAATACTTAGATTAAATTGGGTCATGTTGGGTCAATAACTAAGTCACCAGGCCAAATCTTAATTTTTTTAGAAAAAAAAACAACAACAACAAACAAACTAGTGAACACTCTAGAGCCACAGTTTAATCCCAGTCTTCGTGAAATTTAGTCAAAAATGTTTTTTCTACATAATATCTTGGATGAGTCCGAAATTGGGTCACATGGGGTAAAAAACTAGGTCACAAGGTCAATGAATTGAAAACCTTGTGAACACTATAGAGGCCACAGTTTTAGCCGACTCTTCATAAAATTAAGTTAGGATGTTTGTCTACATACTATCTCGGGTGAGTTTAAAATTGGGTCATGATGGCTCAAAAAACCATTAAATTAAAATTTTAGAATAAAAAAAAAGAGGAAACAGTTTTTAAAATTTGGTCAGAATGTTTTTCTACATGGTATCTTGGATGAGTTCGAAATTGGGTGACGTGGGGTCAAAAACTAGGTCACCTGATCAAATCTTAGAAAAACCTTGTGGACATAGTAGAGGCCACATGTTTGGCACAACCTTTTAGGAATTTGATCAGAATGTTTGTCTACATGGTATCTCAAATGAGCTCGAAATTTAGGTCATTAGCTTAAATCTTGAAAAATGTAAGGAAAACATGCTAGAGCCACATTTTTTGCCCGATCTTCATGAAACTTGGTCCGAATGTTTGATTTAATGATATCTCGGATGAGTTTGAAACTGGGTCATGTGTGGTCAAAATCTTGGTCACTAGGTCAGGTCCTAGAAAATCTTAGAAAAAAAACATATTTTTGATGCAACCTTCATACATACTTTGGTCAGAATGTTTAAATGAAATCTTGCATGAGTTTGAAAATGGGTCACATTGGGTCAAAATGTAGGTCACCAGGGCAAATCTTTGAAAAACCTTGTCAACACTGTAGAAGCCACCTTTTTGGCCTAATATTCATGTAACTTGGTCAAAATATTGTCTACTTGAAATCTTTGATGAGTTAAAAACTGAGTCACATGGGATCAAAAAGTAGGTCACCAGGTCAAAACATAGAAAAAAAACATTGAGAACACTGTAGAGGCTACATTTTTGTCCCAGTCTTCATAAAACTGGATAAGAACACAACAATTTTACTCAGGTGAGCGACACAGGGCTACCTTGGCCCTCTTGTTACATATGTCCTGAGTTTGACTAAGTCTGTTTAGCATTCATAAGAGGGGTTCTTTTTCTGAAAGCCCAAGGGCGGCGTGGTGATATTTTAAGGATGTTAACGAGGCCCGCTGGGTTCCATACAACGTGTGTTTTAGATATGCAGCCATGGGAACCACGTGTTTCATTTTATGCAATATTTTAATATTTATTCGCATTATAGGGTTCTGTATTTGAAGCACGTGCTACTTATAAATATATGCACGTAAATGCTGACTCAAGTATTTTCTCTAAATATCCAAGGATCAAACTGACTTATCTGGATGTAACATATTGATTTTATGATTTAATTGTCATTAAAACAGTTGTAGCCTGAATCAAACTGCAAGAAAAACATTTGCTAAAATAACAATACTAGATCGGTATGATATTGTTTTTGTTCAAAAGCTGCCCACTGTTTCCCTTTTTCTGGGTTAGAGTCCTGTCAAGGACACTGCTAATTTCCTTGAGCAAGAAATATACCCCGCGTTGCTTCACTTCACCCAGGTGTAAATGAATGGGTACCTGAAAGGGCGGTTTAATTTCCGCGGCGCCGTAATGTGGGCTGACATATAAGCGGATTGAAAGACACACCAGGGAGATCGATAGATGGATACTAGTAGCCCGATGACCAGGGATAGAAGATGTTAAGTCGGTGAACATGCCCACGGCATGGAACTTAAGACTATAAAATGCCTTTACTTTAACATTGGACCAACCTGGAATAAGACCCGAATACATTGATAAAAATAACAGTACATTAACCACAACGCTATATGAATGAAGTGAATTAAAAAAAAAAATTTTTTTTAAATAAAAAAATGAAATGTTGTTCAAAACGTTTGAACCCCAAAGGGATTTAAACGATTTATAAAGTTTGTTAAATTAGTGATTGCGTATCTACATATTTATTTAGCCTCGACTGAGAGACAAGATCTTAAAATTCCCCTCTACGGTTCTTGAAAAAAAAAAAAAAAAATATGCCTGTTTTCAAAATTCGCGTTCTCACCGTGCAATGAACTTTCTACCGTCGAGTCTGTAGTCGACCTTCACTAGAGTACTAGCCCTAGGCACCAGTTCTTTTATTTTCCACGTTACATAATGGTTGGGGCTTGAAGTCTTATTCTCTGAGATAGCTCCGTTTACCAGACTTTTTCTACATGTTCAGAGTTTTATTGCATAGGTGCACTATAATTAGTTTCAAGTGATTTGAACATTTCGCTCATATTTGACAGAATTATGGCCCTTTGATTTTGGAAATAAATTGTTATAGACGGGGCAAATAGATAGATTTTAAGCGTATTGTAATAACATATTCTCGTATTCGTCACGTAGAGCGTCCCATTAGCCGGAAGTCTTGAATTCGATCCGCGGTTGCTACTTACCAAATTTGATAAAAATGGCACTAGTATAACTCCTCGTGATTGTCGTCCAGTATATAAGTGTAGTTCCCGGTCTGATGAGCCTGGTTTCCGAATAATGTAAGCCACTTGTCTATGACGAAGCAAACAAGCATATTTCTTTTCTTAATGTGCTTGGAGTATATAATACAGAACTGCGGTTCTAAGAACCAGTTGTGTAACACTTGGCCAGTCTCCTAGAACATGCCATCAGCAGTGTCCTGATAACATTTATGATAAATATACGTAATGCGGAAATTAAACAGATATGTATGATCCAGGTAAAAATATAATAAAATGTCATATCTGAGACATGATTTTCATTAATTTCAAAAAGTACCCTTCCTCGCCTGGCATTCTTCAACACTGCTTCTCTAATTAGCCATTAAATGGATGAACAGGATAAGAAAAAAAAACATGGCGTCGTACAACAATACCTGATGATGTGCCAAATTTTAAATGTTTTTATATGCCATAAAGATCATTTTGTCTGTAACGAGCATCTTGGCTGTACACCTGATATTTAATTAAGCAATAATGCTTAGGGTTTCTTTCCACCGATGAAGTCAATGCTTGTATAAATAATTTATAGCCATAAAGCTATCTTGTGTTCCCGATGGTTCCGGATGTGCAACGTTTATCATTTATGAATTAAAAGTCATTTTTTTCTAATGCCAAGTTAGTCTTAAATTAAATACACATTTTTTATATAGCACTGAAGTCTTTATACAAAGTCTAAGAAATGATATTTAACAATCATCAAATGTTTTTTCTCTGACGTCAGCTTAGAAAAGGGTTTTAAACAATACATTATTTATATTCCCTTTTTTGACCAGTAATTGGCGCCTGATGAAGTCATCATTATACATTATCTCAGGACCACGGCGTCTTTCGGAGATTCTTTACAGATGTCTTGTAACAAATTGCGCACTTCTAGCGTAATTATCCAACAAACACAAAAAGGACACAAACAAACAAATTCCAACATACTTTTTAGCCAAACAGACAAGCCCCCTTAATAAATCAGTGTAATAATTGGTTTAGCTTCCACACGAATAGCTGAAAGGCGTGAAGTGGTATTTCTCAATGCCACCTCATTCTGAAACCGAACATGTTCTTTAGTAGCAAATGGATCCATTGTTTTTGGATGTTTCGATGTTTAATCATAAAGAAGGAACAATCTGACAAACCGACAAGGGTTGTCTTCTTTAATTATCCCTAGAAAAGATCCCAGCACGGAACTGATATAAGTTATACATGCATTCATTAAATCAGAATATATACGTGGTTAAATATTTCCAGAAATGTTTAACTTCGAAACGTTAGTAGGATAGATTTTGTAATTTGTATTACGATTTTTGTTTTTCATTTTGATTGAATGAAATAAATTGCATGTATCGAAAATATAAAACAAAACCCAATTAAGATCATCGGGACATCCAGGGGACCGTTAAGTGACAGATATCATAACCGCTCGGTCATCTGGACATCCAAGGGAACGTTAAGTGACAGATATCATAACCACTTGGTCATCTGGACATCCAAGGGACCGTTAAGTGACAGATATCATAACCACCCGGTCATCTGGACATCCAAGGGGAGCGTTAAGTGACAGATATCATAAACGCTCGGTCATCTGGACATACAAGGGAACGTTAAGTGACAGATATCATAACCACCCGGTCATCTGGACATCCAAGGGGA
>CM037781.1:1483115-1533115 GCA_021229015.1 Solen grandis | reverse complement strand
GCGTTAAGTGACAGATATCATAAACGCTCGGTCATCGGGACATACAAGGGAACGTTAAGTGACAGATATCATAACCGCTCGGTCATCTGGACATCCAAGGGACTGTTAAGTGACCGATATCATAACCACCCGGTCATCTGGACATCCAGGGGAACGTTAAGTGACAGATATCATAACCGCTCGGTCATCTGGACATCCAAGGGAACGTTAAGTGACCGATATCATAACCGCTCGGTCATCTGGACATACAAGGGAACGTTAAGTGACAGATATCATAACCGCTCGGTCATCTGGACATACAAGGGAACGTTAAGTGACAGATATCATAACCGCTCGGTCATCTGGACATACAAGGGAACGTTAAGTGACCGATATCATAACCGCTCGGTCATCTGGACATCCAAGGGAACGTTAAGTGACAGATATCATAACCGCTCGGTCATCTGGACATCCAGGGGAACGTTAAGTGACAGATATCATAACCGCTCGGTCATCTGGACATACAAGGGAACGTTAAGTGACCGATATCATAACCACTCGGTCATCGGGACATCCAGGGGAACGATACGGGTCAGACGGCATAACCACCCGGTCTTCGGGACTTCTAGGAGAACGTTACTGGAAAGACGCTTTATCCACCAGGTAATCGGGATATCCAGGAGAACATTGCCGGATATACATTCTAATCACCCGGTCATTGGGGCATCCAGGAGAACATTACGGGACAGACACTCTAATCACCAGGTCAACGTGACATCTAGGAGAACGTTAAGAGACAAACGCTCTTACCACCCGGTCATCGGAGCACCTAGGAAAACGTTATGGGACAAACGCTCTAATTATCCGATCATTGGAACACCTAGGAGAACGTTAAAAGACAAACGCTTTAAGGGGCCGGAATTAACTAGGAGAACGTTAAGGGACAACGCTCTAATCACCCGGTCATCGGGACACCTAGGAGAACGATACGAGACGGACGTTTTATCTACCCGTTAACGCGATTTTCATTATGAAATAACTTTCTTTAAGTATTCATATATATATTAAAACATACCTAAGAAGCCACGATCCTGGTTTTTCATGCATATGGATCTTTACGTGGTTGGATCAACCGCATGTTTTTATATATCGTAAATTTCGCGAATATTTTTACCGCACAAAATTAATCACCTATGCAGTATTTTACTACTGTACGGGTTGTTGGTGCATATGCTGCATAAATAACCTGTAACACTACAAAATACGAGCGTTGTGGTATTTTATTAGTCGATTTATCATTTTATTTGTATTTAATAATCGTTTATTATTATTCTGCACCTTTTTAGATCACTTGAAGCCGCACTAATTCAGTGACGTTATTAGTTGATGAGGACACACGGACTTGACGATGCGCGCGCATATTTGCATCCAATGACCTTGCACGTCGTTGTATAACAGACTATTGTAGAACTAATAAAACCAAGGCTGAAAATAATTCGTCTTGGAATGACTTTGAGCTACGCGAGTTTGCGTTATGCGTAATGAACATTCCATTTGCGTTCATAGTTATTTTGCTATGTAGACGTGAGCATGAATTGCGTCTCTGAATTCGAAGAAATTCTTACAATTCTTTTTTTAACATTAATTACAAAACGCATCCGCAAACGAGAGCTCTTGTGTTGTATATCAGTTTTATTAAGATATAAACACGGGAGATCGTTATGTGAAACGTAGTTTATATTAATTTGTATGCAGCGACCATTGTGTCATAAGTTGTATATAAACATTTATGAGGACAAACTGACGTTAATTTGATATTTAGTTTTGTAGACTGTCGTGGTTTAGTTGTTTATATCAATACTATCATGTCAATAGTCGTTTATCGATAATTCTTATAGAAAACGTCGTTTAAATATTTTTTTTTTTGTAAAAAAGCAATGTAAACAGAAAATATGGTGATAAACGCCATTCATAAAAATTACCGCATATGACTGAAAGTCAGTTATGTAAACTACCGTATGCGTTTGTTAAACGCCGTTTATATAATATATGAATGTTTTACCTTAAACCTTATTCATCTTTCAACGATTTTGGCAGGACGCAAAAAGGCTTGTGAATATCGTCTCAAAGGATTCCCTTGCCTGTTGAGTATTTTCTTTTCATATTGAGTATTTCCTCTTTATGAAGTTTTTTATTTTTTTCTGTCAAGTAGTTTCTTTTTTTTCTGTTGAGTAGCTTTTTTCGGTTGGGTTATTCCCCACAATTTCTGCTGAGTATTTTAATTTTAACGTAACTGTTAAGTAAGGGATCAAACTAACTGACGGTTGTTGACGGGTGTGCTTTTACAAAAAAAAATAATTAGGTCACATTGCCATAGATATGTTTTATGCACTTTACATAACACTTGCCTGACTCTTATACTTGAGAAGTGTCCCAGAACTAAGACGCCTTCGTATGCATACGTCTCTGAGTGTTGAAATAGATACATGTATAACACACAAATTTAAACATAATGAAAAAAGAAAATCATTTATTAACCAACAACCGCAAAACCCTCCTATGTATTCATTTGTGTTCTCATTATGTCAAACAGTTAACGATGACCTACTTTTTTAAAATAGTAATTTAGCGGTGGAAAATACTTAAATATAGTACTAACATATTACCGTAACAACGACCACATATCGAATGATCTAGTTTAATACCAGTGTATCTTACGTTCCTTTCAGGTAATTTAGCATTTCATCGTATGAATTATGGTAATCATTTTAATATTTTTGAATTAGATTATCATAACAGATACGAAAATGAATGGGTTTTGAGATAAATAGATATCTTTGGTGTTGCAATTTCACAAATATCTGAATACATTCGTGATTTTTCACGTGGTGGGTGTTGAATTCAATCCATACTCTAAAGAAACGCTGCAATAGCCCCAGTATACTGTAATACTAGTAGGAAGCAAATATTTTAGCAGTGTTGAACATGACACCAGTTCGGGGAATAAAATCCTGTTTTCTTTGGGATGCAATGCTTTCTTTATAAAGAACAGACAGGTATTTACAAAATTCTACACTAATGGACAATTTTGAAACAGATGAAAGACACGTAGAGGGACAGATGAGATGCATATAATTAATGTTATTTTCCTAATTAATTGGCTTGAAGGGTTTGGATTAGCGTAACATTCCATATCGTTACCCATTATCATTATATGGAACATATTTTAAGGAAGGCACTTACAGAAAAACGTCGGCGTTTCTTTCAGGACATCGGTGTATAAGTGCATAGTGTCAAATGAAATACCACTCCCATTATTTCACTATTAATGTGGATTTCTTTGGTGTTTCCTATACAATGTCGTAATGGGTTTGCTCTTAACTGCACTGTGAACTTGATATGAATATTCATAGCGGCCAAGGAGGCTGGTTTCCGGCATGGCCGCAAAATGGCGTTTAAGTCAGTTAACTGTTAAAGGTCAAACTCAGCGCACTGATTACGTCACGCTACGCTACTTAAACCACTGTCACCACATAAGTCACGTGATAATAGTGACCAAAATATGGCCGTAACCAACTGGTAAATTAACCACAACATCTGTTCAGTCCAAAACGTGTTGAAAACATTCAGATCTATCTGCTTTGTTCTTAACACAAACGTTGGATTAAATTCTCTCGCACTATCGAAAATCAGTTGCCGTTCACTCTTAACAAGCCATCTGCAATGTTGTCTAGTTACCGGTGTAGCAGTAGAAATACACTCATAATCATATATGTTATTTTCGTGAAATATAACGAAATTGATAAGATATATTCAAAACTAAAATCAAGTGAAAACAGTAAATCCGGCCTATATCAGCCGAATCTCCTTGTGGTGGCAGTGATTATCGATAACTGTGAGGGGAGGTAACTACTGCGGCGGAGTTTAGTTAATGGTATGTTGCAAGTGGACGGAAGGCGTCCTGGTCCAATAATATGGTACATGATTGCGGATTCGATGGTTACAGGTTCAAGTCAAATTGGGGACAATAATGTATCAAAGAACAAACCAAAAAACTCCTTGAAAGTGATTTTGCTTAATACAGGAAAAGATAAATATTTTAGGACCGAGCGGTACAGTTGAATGTGAAATTGAGGCTTAATTTATAATAAGCTAAAACAAACGGTTTTAATACAAGTTGGTTGCTTAATGCAGGCAGCTGCTTAACACAGGTTGCAGCTAATACTGCAGGTAGCTGCTTAGCACTGATGACTGATTTCACCGGTTTAACATTTTTTTTTTTTTTTGTAAATCAGTTTTGGCTGTGTGCTGAGTTATGCCAGATTTAACAATCTTGAAAAATACAATTTATTATACATTTATCATCATTTTATACCCCTGCAGGTTTAAACAACCACTTTCTCTCTCTCAAGGAACTGACCGCTTGCGACAGTGTTAACAAAGTTATATTTAATGTACTCATTTCGCTGATTCTGGCGAAATAAAAGAATTATTTTTGTGCAACAGTAGGCCTTTTATAAATCGAAAACAGTTTGCACCTCTCGGTTCTGTGCGTGCTTTTTGCATTCAGGTGTTAAATACTTCATGTAATTCGAGTTTTCATAATACTTTCGACGATATGTTTTAGCTTTTTGGAGTTCCAAGAACACTTTGAAACTTATTTTCAAGTTACATTTTACTCATTTTCACTCAAACTTTCCATTAGCAATAATCATAAAACAGCTTTACGATTTCGCATTATTCCTGAGAAAATCGTTTGATGAATAAGCTGAAATAGTCATAATGGCGTCTTCTTGTAATTCGGAATACATTCCAAACTCTGTGTTTGTGTGTTCGTTCTATTTATTAGTAATGTTGTCTGTTTTAAAATCAGTTTTACTAAAATATTTTCAAAGTATATACATGCATATATTTTACGGCCGCCTTGAGTAAGCGACAGCCTATCTTAAGCAGTCACCTTTAAGAGTCTGACCTTCATTTAACACCCACCTGCTCTCTACATTGTGCGACCTTCAATTAGCAGCACCTGCTTTAAGGGGCCACTGTAATGTCTGGTCTCCATCTAATACCCACCTGCACTAGGCGAATATTTGCTCTAAACAGTCACCTGCTCTTTGCGGACACTTTCTTTCAGTTCCTTGACTGGCCGTTGTTGATAGTTTGGACTGAGGTCGTTCTTTTAAGTAACTTAAAATATATTGTTTTCAACTTACTAATTTCATCTAATAGTCATTCCAAGCAAGGTGTTCATGCCGATTTAACAAAAACATTTTGACTAGGGGGCATGCACCCATTTCTGATTTAAATGGAAACGTCTAGTGCTTTTTTGAAGGAGTTAAAACTGAACACAATTTTGAAATATATGCTGATGAAAACTGTAAGGCTTTTCCACCAAACTAAATGTTCACATCTCCGGTCCGTCTAGTGATCGAGCAGTCAAAGGGTTCGAACCTGTCATGGGCTGATAATGACGTACCAAAGTCACATCAGTGTGGATACTTGTATAGCTCTCTTTTTCGACGCTTAAGTTTTCGACCCGCGTCAGTCAAATGTTACATGCCACTTGTCTACGGCGTGATACCGAGGTGTGGCAGTACCACAAATGCATTTTTTGTATGTCAATTGCTAGCAATCATTTTCTGATTATTGTGACTATATTTGTAGACCTTGCGATCAAGGAAAACGCACACGAATAAGGTCGTGTTATTTTTTTTTTCTGCTGAAGGGCTATCACCGGAAGTGACATTGGTTGGATATAAGGATGCCCGGGTGTAGTACCATGTGTATAGCACCAATACACTTGAGACAAGTTCCTGGATAGAACCAGTACTGAGTTCTCCGAGTTGCCGTAGCAACTCTCATCTGGACAAGCTACCAATTAACTATAAAACCATCGTAAGGAAATAAAATTAGTAAATAATAATAATAATAAAAAAACAATAAAAAAAAAAAAAGAAAAAAAAGAAGATAAAACCAAAAAAAAAAAAAAGAAAAAAAAAAGATACACCTTATCAAGACCGCGGTGAAACTTTATGCTTCAAACACAAGATGTATTCAGTTAGATAGGGAGAGCTATAGACCCTTCTTAATATTATCTCATGCATATTCAGTAAGGTAACCAGAACGAGGTTTAGATGGGTCAGTTCAGACTCAGTTGTAAACAAACTCTGCAGCTTACACTGATAGAGACGACAGTGATGTACATATTTACACAGGTTTAAGCTTTGCTGAGGCCTAGAAAATTATTAAATAACTTACATTTTCATCATAGAAGTAGTCCTTGAACAAAAAATCCAAGTTTTACAATGAAGACTATCTGCATTAAGACAGTTTCCATTAATCCACTATTTAAATCACAGAATACCTAATAAGCCCAGCCATGTATATTTCAAACACACTGACCAGATGTAAACACATGGTTAAACTAATTCTCAACACCTACAATAAAGCCATTAAGCTTACATTCCATTGTAGATAAGATAACCTTTTAGACAATAACATAAATTACCAGCTTCTTTTGGGCACCTAGCTAACAGTATCCCAAATGTCTGTTTTCAGTTCATGATAATACTGATGTATGCAGCAAATGCCACAAATCTCAAAGAAAGAATAAAACTTCACATAGTAAAATGTTTAAGCCATTTTAATCATGAATGGAATTAAAGCACACAAATCTTTGTAATATAATATTTAATTTAAAGATTATGACATACATTTTCCTCATTTTCTCGAGACTCGAATAGAAAAATAACAATAAATTATGGGTGAAATAAGCTTTTATAAGATATATTTTCAGTGGATAGCATACATATTTTGTTCAGTTGTATGAAAGTTTTTTTTCTCTTCAGGCAGCTTGAAGTTTTTAGTAATTTGTATAAATGTAAAATAAATGCATTATTTCATTTCATATAATACTAGTTGCAAAATGTGACTGTCAAATTAGGCAAATGTGTATGTTGCAAGCATATTACGGGCTTACTCTAACAGATTGCTGGGTTAAAAACAATAGGTCCAGAGAATATTAACACATCTTTACACTAGACATTGCATATTTAAGAGGCAAGGAACCTCAGGACCTTGAAGTTTGTGGTTATTCGAGCCGTAACCCAGCCATAGAATCCAGATCCATTCATTCCAGGTTATATACTAGTAACCTGTTCAGTGAGAGACCAGATCCAGTATAAAATATAGTCACAAATGGTACTACCGTACTAACTAGCTCCCACCAAGACTGGACCAGCTTTAAATGACTCCATTTTAAATTTCCAAAAAACGTTGCATAAAAATAGTATTTTATGCAGAAGGTGTGTGTTTTCCTGGCCTGCCTATAAGAAATTACAGTTCAACCTGTATTAGCAACCACCTGTACTAAGCGGCCAATTTCATTAAGTGGTCAATTTAAATGTATTACCAAACTGTAGCATTTTATCTTATATTTGTACTTAATTTAAAGGTCACCTCTGTTAAGTGGCGACTTTCTCTTATTCCCTTGACTGACTATTTAAGACATGTTTGACTGTACATGATTCACAAATATAAGTCAGTTAATTTCGGACTCAGTCAGATAATATTATCTTAATATATCTGAGAAAGAAATTTGAAGAAATATTAATGAAACAACAACAACAAAAAAAACTGGTCAGCTCCGGCACAAAGTCAGCAAGCACAGACATGCAGCATCTAACATGGGTAAGATAGCTAAATGCAGAAAAGATTGTGATTATCTCTACCTGCAACTAAAGAATTAAAGACATGAAAAAATGATGCCAATTAACGGGGATTAGTTTTTGAATGCAACGCTTATGCTTCTTTAGAAGGAAATTCTTGGCATATGTATCCTTGTGGAATTGTTGGCAGTTCTGGTGTCCCTACATTGCATATAACCATAACCATAAGGTTTATATCACCCATAAAGAAATCAGCCATTTGGACTTTTTGAATTCTCAAGGGTCATGGAACTATCTTTGAAGATTTCAAGATAAAGAAACACTAAATTCTACTGCATCAAGTCTTAACGCTGTTGCTGTTATTCTCATTAGAAACGCTTTCCTTCAATAGAGTTTTTGTAATTTTATAAAATGCAAGTTGGACATAGTTTTCTATATATTGTTTATTTGACTATAATTCTGGTCTTTTTTCAGTGTGTGAACCGGAAAATTTTGTAATACATTTGACATACACTCAGTATAAAACGATAAACGTTATATATGTAACTTCAAGCATGTGATATAATGCCTAATGATTGTTTCAGTGTACATACACTTTTGTTATTTAAATATAAAATTAAGAACCTAAGACCAGGGGAGATGGTTGTTGTGTTTTTATTTCTGTACAATCAACCAATACCCTTGTTCTTAAACATAGTGATTTAAACTCAGTTTACAGTGTTTCTGGATAGCCAGATAGGAATGTGATGAGAGGTTAATTATCTGCATCATATTTTCTATTAGAATTACAAACTGGAACACTGCAATGATAATTCAACAGTTTACTTGTGGAGTGGGGCCATAACTATACAAGTGATATTATCAGCTGTACTGGTGTGTATACCTGACCCATCTAAACCTCGTTCTGAGAAAAGAATATCTGGTATGCATAAATATTGAGAAGGGCCTATGGTGGCGAAATAATGATTACATCGTTGGCATGGTAACTATTAACAATATCATGTCCGGGGATATATGATATTCGGAAAGAATGACAGTTTGATTTCAGCTAAAGCTATCATGGCATACTACACCCCTTAGAAAAGTAAAAAAATGACCCTGTTCTCCCACATAGGGTAATCTTGTTTTAGCAACTGACGTAATTAGCAAGCAGTCGATTGTCATGAAATACATGTTTTGCTTTTTACCTCCATTCAGAAGCTACTTTGTTTAATAGAAACTATCTTTTGTTTCTTGGCCGCTTGAGACAGGTTTGATTGCGGGGTTCTAGGCTTCCTGTGGTTCAGTGGAGATTCGAAGGTTGAACTTCAGGCGCCAAATACTGGTCCAACCTATTATGTTTGTTTTTTTAATGCTTGGACTATAGTCTTTGGTTCAGAAAGTATATCTTGCAATTCATGCTGCGTTAATTTCTTGTATTCCCTGACGAATATGCCTTTGCCGTTTTTATATGTGTCATTAAAATTGTCGTTAAATTACAAATATAAACTCCAAACATTTACACACACACACACACACACACACACACACACACACTAAAAAAAGACGCTTTCAGAAAGCAAATGGTTGAGTAATGATCCAGACATTTCACCAGGAGTAAATGACCTATGTCACAAGGGTTTCAGTATTTCGGATTTATAGAGATCTCCCATCCCCTATTTTCGTCTAGTAAACACCTGCTCCCGTTAACGCTGAATACAAATTGCATGTTGTAAACAAACTATGTTCCAGTAGAGGCTTTTGTAGCATGACCTCCTCAAAAGACTCAAATCTTAACAAATTTTCCCACAAGAAAACGAGACAAAAACGTACACAAAAAAGCAACAAATGTTAATTTTTGTATAAAATAACTAGAGGTGTTTTTTTTATTATCACAAAAAGCTGTATGATAGTATACATAATTTAGTAAACCCGGACAAAGTTTTTTGATCTACTTTTCACATAAACGATGTTTGCCTGAGAACACTTTTTGAAGGATTTGAAAACCAGCAAAACTCTATTTACCTTTGAATGCTAAGGTAAATTCAATTAAACGATTCTGGAATGCATTAAAAGGTACATTAAAGTCCTGGGGACCGAGTATTTTTAGAGTCCAAACTCCGGGGTCATTCTTTGCCGCACTGAGTTACCACGTTACTATGGTATGTACTAAACCTCATGCTATTGGTTACTTGTGATTTAGCTGAAACCCAGCTATCGGTTAACCCACTATGGCAGATATCTGTGCGAGATCTCCTGCATTGGAGATTGTATAGAATCCGTCCCCTTAACGTGGATTCGATCCCTGGTCGCAAAATACATAAAAAAGTCATTAAATGGTACCAGTACTGCTTGCCTACTTAGCAGTCAGCTTAGGGTGGTAGTAAAAGGACTCTCCGGTGTCACAAGACTGGGCGTAATACCATGCTACATGTCTGCATGAGGCAGCACTAGATGTGTCTCTTGTAGTCAAATTTCTTACGTATGACAAAAATACTGTCGGTGGGACGTTAAACACGATGATGTAAGTCGCGAAGTATGATGATTTATCTCCAATTAAAAATGGACACATTGCTGATGATGGTTATTTTGCTAATTGTAGTAATGATGATGATGATGATGATGATGATGGAAAGGAGAAGAAAGATAAGAATTTCTTCATCATTTTTAAAAACGAATTTCCTATCGCAAATTTTCATATGCAAGTATTTTGTGGTTTCATGTATTTTCTGTATGCTAAGAAAAATAAAACGTCCTATAGTCTCTGCTTCTTGCATCAAAACATACCGCTATCTTTATCAGATATAACCCACATCTCGAATGTGTTCAGTCGTCTCGATGGTTATTCAAGGAAGATGAATTTCAAGTTAATGCACGACTCGCACGGTGGTTTTTCCCACGTTCCGTGTAACCGATGCAACCTCAGTTTAAATGTGGTATTTAAGAATCAAATATTAGATTTTGTATTGCCTCATTAGCGAACTATTATTATTTTATTACATATTTGTAGTCCTGTGCTTTGTTTTCCCTTCAGTATGTAAAAAAAAAAGAAAAAAAAAAAGGAGTTAATAAAACAACAACAAACAAACAACAACAGCAACAAAAAGCAAAACAAAACAAAAACACGTTTCCCTAAAAAAGATAATTAAAAGAATATTTAACGGTCTGGTACGACGCCTTTAACAGTTATGTATAAACGTATGGTAACAACATTAAAGATAATTCGTCGATATTAACGATATATGATCAGGTGTGTCTAATACACTAGCTCTGTTTCAAAAGACTGGGTACCTAACGGCATTTTTTTTTTCATCTTGGTTTGCACAGCCCGGTCTACTAATTTTAGGAGCTATTTTCTGTTGTACACTAATGCGATATGCCGTTTTACTCTCCTATATAACAGCTTTGTACTCGCGTCTGTAATTAATTCGTCAAACACAGCTTCTCTGTTAACAATAAATCTGATAGTAGTCTTACTGAGCTAAAGTATTTCATTATATTTAACCGTATGCAAGATTAAAATTGTTGTTCTCTGTGCTAACTAAACCTTCTTTCTTGTTTGCTAGAGCAGGGAAGACTGAATGACTGATAATAACTAGGGAGAGAGTTAGATGAAAAAAAAAAAAACCACGCACACAAAGGAAAGCTAAACTATAAAGAAGTAGAGAGAGAGAGGGGAATATAATGAAATAATGAACAAAGACAGAAACACCATTGTAGAGTAAGATTGTGGTGAAAAAAAATGATAATTATTCACAGTTACATGCGCATACATGATTAAGGATATATATTTAAATCTATCCATATCGTTGATAGTATTTAGCATCATAAATGAGTATCCGAACAAGAACTGGCTAGACAGCTTATGTCTGCGGATTAAATTCTATATCTTTTTCATGTTGTAACAATCTCCAAATATCGCAAATTTCTGTCGTTGAGTCATTATGCACTTACCAATTGTTTGCTCAAGGGGTGGGTCGGCGCTCTGACTCAGATAAATTTCAATTTTTTCCTTTTCAGAGAAGTCTATACCCCATCCTAGAGCAATATGATAAAATCCCCAGAATGGGGGATGCCTTGCTGGGGTCCGATATTCGGCTAAAGTCTTTTTCCAGGGACTCGAGACTATTCTATTAGTATAATTCCCACCTATCAGAAACGCGGTCTTCTGCCATGTCCGCCCCTCCCCCACCACCACCTCCATCCTCACCTGGAGAAAAATATTGATGCAATTACGTGTCATGACACAATATTCAGTTACTAAACAAATCCTGAAATGACCCTATAGTTACATTGAACGTCAACCAAAGAATTAACTATATGATGCGATCGAGGACTGCACCCAAGACTACCGGGCACGGGACGGACACACTAACCTCTCGGTCAATTTAATAAGATTAGCCTATTGTATTGCATTAAGGTCAAGATGGAATAACAAAGTATCAACTGTGTCAGATACTTGAAGACATCTGTGATGCTTCGAAACCACAAATGGTTTCCTCTGTCGGAAGTGTCACATATCAGTCAGTTCTGTTTCCGGATCTACGCCTAATGCTTAGGACCAAAGTACTGAGAGTGCTGCAAATCTCTATTTGAGTGTACCTCTTTGCAAGCAGATTATTGTGAACAACACTGACCAAGCATTATTTTCTTAGATATAAAAAGGCGCCATGGTCCAGTGGTAACGTACCTTAGTGCCTATCCGAAAATTGTGGGTTCGAACCTCATTTCGGGCAAGGATTTTCCATGACTTTACCAGACGCAAAGTACTGGTCCAACCCAGGAACCGTCGAAAGGAATAAGTATAAGTTGTAAGAACTTACTTCTCAATCGAATCTTAAATAAATAAGTTTAAACTGATATATGTATTATCTTCTAGGTGTAGACCAATAGAGATGCGTCGGTCGTGATAAATTAGCTGTTTTTCCTAATGTTAGTTTTATATGCTTTTTGCAATTAGAGGCAAGTTTCGCGTATCAAATTCATAGAGCGTATTATTAACATTATGAATTTGGATTTGGAATGTCGAGAGCAGAGATTGTTTTTTTAATGACACAGGGACTCAAAATGTATAATCGTGGTTTGCCATTTAAAAATGTTGAGCATTAGATTTATGCTTCGTTCCTGTAAGAGATTGTCATTCTAGACTCCATCATCGCCGAGTCAGGCGTAGCAAGATGTACATTGTTACCTTGTACCTAATTGTAAGTATGTTAAAAGAGACAAAAAGGTGTCATTAATCTATGGGTAGAAACATACGTCAGTGACAAAAGATCCGCGTTCGTTCGTCTGCAAATCCCCGCCCCTTGGGATACATCCACTATTGTATTATCTCATTAATTAAAGGTGTTGCATCCATATGGGTTTAGGATTCTTGCCTTACTTCGGTAGTCTACGCCGACCCATGAAATTTCACGATGACACCCACTATAGTTCAATATCGCATCCACGGAGTTTACCGAGGATTACCGGAAATCAACGGCCTTATGATGGATGGAATGCCTTAAGTGTAAATACATGGGAAAACATTAACCCAGTGCATTCGTTTTTATCTTCCATAAAACATTTTTGCCTGTCGGTTTGTCTGTCACCGTAAACCTGTTAGTCACCCTTTTCAGTTCATTTCATGAATATAGTCTATATATGTTTGTTTATTATCTTGAAACAAGTTTTCAGTTAGCAGTAAACACACATTTTAGCCATGCGCAGCGTGATAAATATATGGAGAGATGCCTCGTGGGACAGACAAAGAAAATAAGGGAATGTGTATGCTTGTGTGTGTGTGAAAGAGAGAAAAAAAGAGAGAAAGAGAATTCGAGAGTTCGAAATTCAACCATACGAAATAAGAATGAAAAGTCTTACATAAGAAAGATTTCAATTAACATGCTCACGACAAAATAGTTAACTTTTAATCGTCCCCTATAGACTATTTTATGGTCCATTTATCAAAAGCAAAGTCTTCCTAAGATGTATCATTAAAAGCGTAAGTTGATCATTATTTGATGATAACGATGAACGCATTAAGCCTGTATGAAATGTGACGGGGTATGTGTGAAATGCTCAACAGTTAAAATTAATTCATTTAGGTCACTAAATGTTCTACAAAACTTTTGCTGATGTTTTTTTTTTTTTTTTTTTTTTTTTTTTTTTTTTTTATTATCATTAGGATTCATTTCCAAGGTTTTAAACTACGATAAAGAAAGAGATCTTTTTTCAATCCTCGATTTCTGCTTTTTAACATACAGTATAAACCTCATGCATATTACTGTCATTAATTTTCATAGGGGACTAATATAAGTCGATTTCGTGGACGGCTTTATCCACGAATATAATTTCGCACGAAATAAAAGTTAAATATATAGACCTCACGGTTTTTAAAACATGGATCCACGAATATATGTACAAACGAAATTGACTTTATAAGAGAATCCACGAAATATAATGTTAACGAAAAATAATGATTTTACAGTATTCTGTTTGCGGTATTTATCGTATGAATCAATCAACCCAATAGGCATTTAAAGTTATTGCTTTCAATTGACACTCAGGTCAAAGTTGACCAGAGTTCTTAGACATGTGTAAAGACATGATGAACCTGATAAACCTTTAATTTAGTTGCAGGCTGATCTGGTTTTTATATCTGATATTTACATCAACTACGCACGTGCGGTATAGTGCTTAAGACCTTGAAATTGTTCTTAAGACGCTATTTATGATATACCTTTCTCCATTATTATTATTCTCTTATCAGCACGCTGGCATTTATGTGTTTATCACACCGGTAGGGTCAAAAGACAGGTATTAGAAAATACAGTTACAACTACTTCTTTACAGGTGTAACTGCATCTCACATAAAGTTGCATTTATTAATATGTAGCTAAAGGTGTCAATAATCGATTGCAGGTGCATAATATGATATAATGGCAACCACATTTGTAAATATATAATACAGTTGCAACTGTGAATTTGGAGAGATCGTTCAAAATACAGTTGCATCTGTGAATTAGGAGAGATCGTTCAAAATACAGTTGCAACTGTTAACTTACAGTGCATGTGTATCTCAGATATAGTTGCAGTTGCATAATTTATTTCTGGGTGTTTTTTTTAATTTAATATACAATTGCACAGTTTCTATTTAGCAGCATTTTTTTTCTTCAAATAAAGTTGCAATTGTGTATTTTCGGTAAAAATTATAAATGAGATAAACGGATAGTTGCTAATGTAAAGATATGCAGTTGACAACTGTATTTCCTCACACCGGTCAGTATTGACCCAATCGTAACTTCTCGGTCATATCCGGCTGGTTTCGGATACAAGGCTCGTATACACCCGTGAGTTGGTTGACTAACAACGCAATTCAAATATATATAGTTCCCTAGACCTATCATTTTGTCACCTGTTTTAGGTTTTAATGGTTGAAGGAGACAATATATTTACATAAAGCAACTGGCGCAGCCGATTTATTCCGATTTTGGAAGGATCGTATGTTAGTGGTGGACTTCACGTGCGTGTGAATTAACGTTACCGTCAATATGGAGGCAGGCCTTTCAAGTCTGAGTGCATTTTCGTCGTGTGGTACCCCGTATATATGTAGTCCCTGTTTATACAGACCTTGCTCGTAAAGGAGTTAAGTGAAAACGCCTACGCGCTCCGTTAGACATAAAAAATCTGCAGACGGTGTGATGATATAGTGGTTTCTGCATTTTCAATTGAACGCGGAAAACAACAACATGGTATATTAAGTTACGAATTAACAGATTTTGGCTTCTTTCTGTATATAAAGTTTCATATACATGAGTTTGACTCATGTTAAATAAAGTAACAACAATAACAAAAATTCGAGGGCAGGGGAATATTTTTGCAAAGACCTTTTATAAACAAAGATTGGCAACTAGTCTAAATCTCACAAAAGCACGCAGCATATTGTCCTATTCTCGTAAAGTCACGTTTTCAAATACATGTATCTCCTATTCCATTGAAGATATAGTGCATTGTATTTCCATCATAATGATACCTTATTCATTAAAATAATTCGAGTAATAAAATAGTTTTTAGTAAAAAAAAAAACGTACCTGCATGTACATTTTATTGTTCTCCTGCTATACGTGTTGAATTTAAGTCATAATTCAAAGGATTTTGAAAATAGATAAAACTGAAAATAATCCCTTGCATTAGTAAAATGATAATTTCATAAATTGGTTACATTTTCCATTGGCTTTTACAGGAGTTTCCTACCTCTGTTTAATAAGTCTTTGATTTTTGTTAGCGCATGAAAATATTAAAGAATAACCATCTCTGTAGATCAAACTTCGTCCTCAATTTTGTTTTGTAGTTTCAGAGTAAATGAAAACAAGTATTTGCAGCCGCTCTGTTCAAGTGAAAACTTCTGTTATATTAGAAAATAATTTGAGTAGCAATGTCTCTTTAAAACCTTTATATAATTAGTTTTCAAATGACTGAAATATTGTCGAGTGGGCGTAAAGCCAATAAACTAGTAAAATGCACATCGGATGAACTACGAACTTTAAATATTTTGCATTTATTTTTGAATTAATAAAAATACGATACTGTCAGTCGAGACAAATCTTCAAATTAGTTATTCATGTGTTCTTAAACTGTTACCTTTTTCAAACGTTGGTGAAGAGCATTTATCGCTCCATGCAATCTAACATACCGTTTTAATAGTCCGCCTATATTGTCTCAAGTTGCGCTTTATATCTATAATATAACATTTTATTGCGCACGCTCAGAAGAGGCGGATTAAAACGACCCTCTAACACCGGTGAACACCTTTCAAATGTTACCAGTGAAGGAAAGAAAGAAACAACTTACTTTTATTTCAGTTTCTCTCGGTTTTAAAAAGATTGAAGGAAGAGTAGGCGTACTTCAGATATTTCTGTATTACATCATTAAAGCTTACAAAAATGCTGAAAACTTAGAAAAGGTCCAATCCCAATTTTCTAATTCTGAATCCGCCCAAAGCAAGAGCGGGCGCATTAAAACGGAATCTTGGTTAACCTCTCATTTCTATAGTATCAAGTTTTGTTATTAAAGAAAAAATACAGTGAGTAATGGATTCTTTTTCTAAGGTGCCATCTCCAACGAAGGAGATCTTGTACAGATCTCTGCCACCGTGAGTTGTAAATTGCCGAGTTTCAGCTAAATCATAGACACTATTGGTACATACCATAGTCACATGGTAACTCAGTGTGGCCGGTGATTGATATGGAACCAGTTCACTCTGCCCAAGTTTGTCTAATGTGGCGCGAAACTCTAAAGAGCCTCAATTTGTACTTGTTTCACATTTTGAGTATCTATAACTGTGTTATATTCTCTCTAAAAAGCACAACTATTACAGTCATTATATATGATTTTGATATGAAATATTGAGAAATATACCAATAAATGAGATATCATGCTATATACCATGAAAGATTGAATGGTGTTAGTTTCTCGCTCTCATATTTTGAAGTAACACCGCCTTGAGTAAGCCGGGTTGAAAAATAATAATGCATCGTAACGGAAATGACGTCACTGCCACAACATAAATAGAATAAGTGTTTGTTTGTGGTGTAAATGTGTAATTTACTTCATGTGTGGAATAATAAATTTATACTTTCAGACGTGGCTTTGCCACCACCCGTAAGACTATTATTATCTAACACTATTCGAAACGATATAATGCAATCATATAATTTATTACAATGAATACTTTTTACTTTTTTTCTATAAATATTTTTCCTGTGCCAAAGAAAAAAAATCTCTAGGCTAAAAATGTTGGAAGAAGTTGTTATTTGCAATAAATTGTGGGTAAACTGCTATTTAAAACATTTATAGAGTATGCATGCTGTCAATAAGTTTTTTTCCTCTGCAAGAAAAACATTTTAAAATACACTTAATACTTCATGTAATTGATAAAACATAATTAAAAATGTTGTAGAAGTATCACACTTAGTACATTTTTATGATGTATTGAAAGCAAATGAAATCTTGATTTCCTTTGAAAAAAAAAATTTCAAAAAGGACTTAAAAAGAAGAGGAAATACATTTTTTATCAAATATCTCGTTTAAGTACGTTTCATTTCTTTTTAATAGTCTCTGGGTTCTTTCCAGTAAAAACAGAGAAACAAGAGCTTAGTTGTCATTAAAAATTACCAAATACCGTGTAATTATTCTTGCAAAGGCAGAAAAAGAGGGCTGTCGGTAGACGTTGCTCCGCGTGGAATTTGAGTCTTTAAGAGTAGTAATTAGAACAACCTAACTTGCATTAATTGCGCTGTTTTAATTACATTCAAAGATAGAGTACTTATAGTTTATAAATGCATTAACGGTCTGAAATCCTCGTGAAGGATAACTCCAAGTCATAAACGAGGCTAAGCATGGTTTTCCCATGGAAGCATTTCAGGGTGTGATAAAAATGCCATGTCAGCAATTTCTGTTGCTTTCGCTGCGATCAAATTGATGTACGCTCTGTACTTGTCGACAACAGTCGTACAATGTTAAATAGCTGTAGGAAGCCATTTAAACTAATCCTTCCCCCCCTTTTTGTTTGGTTATGACATATCTCCGACTTCAGACATTTTTGGGATTTTGTCTGCATGAGACAACATAGCGATATATAACGCTTATATGTGGCATGATACCACACGAAGTCCTCATTCCGGACTAACCGACCGATCAGGGCTCTGGATCGAACGACTACGTACATAGAGCGCAATGCCAGCATTATCTTTAACGGCTTTGACATGACCCGGTCGGGTATACGACCGATAAACTCGCCATGTCTTAGACGCAGGTGTTAATTACCAAGCTACCAGAACCGACAAAGATTCTTTGTTGTTCTTTCAAGCGGAACGGATGTATTTTAATGTTTTGTAAGTAACGAATATTTTGTGTAAAATCGAAAATGCCGTGAGCTACTGTTATATCCGGTTTAAATCTGCCTTTAGTGGACATCTATCTTCTAAGGGTTTATCTAAGGGTTTATCAGTTTATCAGTTTGTAATGGAATATAAACAGTAATACACAGACAAACTCGTCTTAAAAGACCATTAAAAAGAACGAGTATGACCGCCTAGCCGAGGTGACAGCTTAATGGAGGTCAAAAGTATGGAGACCTTTTATGAAATCGGCGAAATTAAATCCCCCATTCCCCAACAAAAAGTAATCCATGACCGCGGATTTGAAGGTTGTGGGTTCGAAACCTCGTTAGGGGGAAGAATCTCTGCACAAAGTACTGGTCCAACCCAGGAACCGTCGAGAGGGATTTGTATGAGTTGTAAAAACTTGTTTTTCAATCGACGTATGAAGAATTATGTTAAAGTAAAAGTAATGAAGGTACAGCGAACAATGCCAGATCTGCTTGTTTATATATAAGGCATTATTGGGTGATGTTCTTTCTTTCTGACTTATTGATTAAACGACCCACAAACATATTAATCCGAACATGAGTAAGTTATGAAAATCTTGAAATATCGCCACATATTTACTTTCAGTGTACAAAATCACTGATGTATGCGCGCAAATGATATGAAATTGCTTTAAGTTTTTTTTTTTTTTTTTTTTTTTTTTTTTTTGCTTTCCAATCAAACCGATTATTGACTGCTTGGCAGGCTTGCAGAAACACAGTTTTAATGAATAAATAGCATGTAAACATACATTTTGTGATTTTTATTTCTGATTTATAACTAAATCTTTCAACTTTAATAAAAAAAGACGATTTCTTAGGATTTGTACATGTATACCCAGACCATGGCATACTGGAAGGTACCAACAGAACAAGGTATGGTTATCGGTTCGATACACAACCTTCTGTCAACACCAAACCTTAATATTGTTCACTCGTTTTCCGACATTTCGCGCGGGAAATTGCAGAGCCTCGTCGACCGTCATTTAAATTAGCAACCCCTCATCAAATCTACTCCTTTGAAAATGCTATTAAAGATGCAAAACAACAACAATAACAACAAAACATCAACTACATATTTAATGGCGTTGCCAGTCAATGGTGTCTTAAAGGAAGTTTTATTACGTCAGTAAATGGCTGATTTTTCAGCGTTTGTGTTTGCATATGGGTGTCTACAAGATCAAATGGAGCATCAAATGTTTACGTTGCTTGCTGAGATTGTAATTAATTCAGCGTTAAGTACTTCCTGATATCTGTACTGCAATTCGTTATGCTGCATTTCGTAAAATCTGCAATCTGTGTTGTATTATTGGCTTGCTTGCAAATTACCGGATATGACGTCATTCTGCTTCAATCAGAAATGCATGGCTTGATAATTGGGTGTCAGAAAAAAAGAGGATGCAGATTAACAACAAAAGAAACAACATCAACAAAATAACACATGTATTGCGTTGATTAGGTTTTGTTATACGAAGTCATTTTCTAACGGCGTTATATCTGTCCGTATGACTGAAATAGTGACAGTGGGACGTTAAACCAAAAGCAATCGACACAAATTCATCATCATTAAGATAACAGAAAAAGCAAGTATGAATATCGCAGGTTGATCGGGTTATATATTTTCACTGCTTAAAAATATCTAACCCCCCCCCCCCAAAAAAAAAAACAACAACAAAAAAAACAACAACATTAGGGTTGGGATGTTGTGGAGTAATACTATAAGGTGAAACCAGACAACAGGCTAGTATATCAGTCATTTGAAAATTATGTCTACTTGAGACAGATATAGTGCTATCAAACCGCAGTATCATACCACAGACATGTTGCATGATACCACACCCAGTCACTTTATCCTGACACCGGCCCAACCAGTCCTGGAACTACCTTGTATACTGAGTGCCAAGCAAGGGAGTTTAAAGGAGAACCAGACTTGTTTTAATGGTTTAATATTGCTTTACATTGAATCTGCGAGGTTTAGAGCCGAAATGCACAGTAAGCAGTTACACATATTCAATGAGGACTTTATAATAAGATGGTTATGCAACCAGATGTGAATTGAACGCATGATTATATTGAATTACCTTGCAAATCTTTGAATACAGCCAATTTTCCATCAAACGACAGTTGTATGACCATCTTTTGCTCTTCACAATGTAGGAGATCTTTTGAAGTGTAAAGGGGGAACTTCTGGTATGCGTAAGGGACAATTCAGACGTGAAATATTTGTTTACCTTCGGAACGAAGTTTTGATGTTCATTAATAACCTTCGAACAAGCTTTCCTTTAAGATCAAAGAAAACTGCTGATTGGCACGTTACCTCCTGTCTTTGAGCAAATTATGTCATCGTCTGTTTATGAAAAAAACTGCACAGATCTGGTTTTGTGATTTTATGAAATGCAGTTATGTTAGGAGAATTATTCAAGAGGCATTCTGTCAGTTTGTACATACTTACAACAATGCATGAAAAGATAACATTTAGGGCAAAGTATATCAGACGATCGCTTAAGAAATATCATGAATGAATAAATGTATTCACTTTAAGAGAACGCCTCTATATTTATCGAGTTATAATGTGTTGGGTTCTTACTTCATGACGTCGATCGAGTTTGCCTGTTATTCACTGCAGTTGGCACACATATGTTGCCCCATCTTCCCACCTCGCATTCACCTCGCATTTCGTTTTAAGTCTCTTAATTCTCATTTAATTCACATCATCACTAGTTTTCGTGTGTTTTCTGGACTACTGAGATAAAAAAATATATAAAAGTTGTTTTTTTAATGAAAACTTAGTTACGTTTTACTGCTTGTTTCTTTTGTTGGATTCACTGGCAACTATACTTTGCCAAGTATTGATTCTGTTGGCTAAATTTAAGTATTATATAAAAAGCATGTTTACATATATTATAGCGGGCGTACGCCCATTTTATGCCAGTAATTAGAATTTGAACTAAATTACTTACTCAAGATCAAAATACGTAGTGCTTGTTCACAACTGATCAGATTTATCTCCATTTTGTGCAATCTAAATTAGAATGCACTTTCTTTGAGGTCTTTTTTTGAGCTGTTGAGATCAGAATTGGCCTGTGTTGTGCACTTTAGATGTTGAATGTCCTCATTTGTGCATTAAAGATCAGAATTTATTATATTTTGAGTATGAAGGATCAGAATTGGCCTGTGCTGTGCACTTTAGATGGTGAATGTCCTCAATTTATGTCTATTGTATCTGGTTCGGCGTGATCTTGAGTATGAAGGGTCAAAATTAAACCTCGCGATCAATTTAACACTTATAGGATTAAACTTTGATTCAACTGTGTTTTTATCATAAAAACATGTTTTCTAGTGCATTCAGGACTTGCGTTTGTTTGATGGTAAAATCTAAAATTATTTTATTTCAACATAAAAAAGTTACAGCTTAATAAACAGTCTATATAACGTATGCATGATGTATTAGATAGGAATTTAAAGTTTATATGCGCCTTAAATTAGTTCATACTTTCTTCTCACAGGACTCAAACTGTGCATAATTTGATCAGTAAATAAATCATATGCGACAACAATTTCCTGATGCCGCAAAATAACCTTTGCGACAATATGACGCGAAAACCGGTGATTAATAGGGACTATATCGTACTGCACTCGAGAAATTGTTCATTTTTTATACAGGCGGGTTATTTTGTAAGTGAGTATATAATTTAATAACGAAATCATGTTTATTTATTGTCTCATATCTCACCTGCATAGATACAAAATGTAATTTGTCTGTACCCACAAGCTGATACTGGTGGTAATAACAAATGAAATGCTAATTGTTTTCCTTTTTGTTTTTTTCCAATCTCCTGAGTTGCGCCCATAATATATTAGACTTATGAACGTAAGTTGGAACAGCCCGAGAAACACGTGTAAATGATACTTGCATGACAGTTTTGTCATGTTTTTGCCTGCTTTAAATTATTCATGCATACCTATGTCTTGCTTATAATGGCTATCTGCTTGCTAATTTTAATGGCATACCGTCTGCAGGAAGACTTCACGCTGGCATTAGTTGTCTGGACATAAACTAATAAATACTTGTACAGGCTTAAATAACCATTCAATTCAATAAAGATTCGTCTCTGCTTGAGGGTATAACAGACGCGAGGTAAGAGCAGCCATAAAATTTACTGTATATTAACCTCTTACTTCATGGAGACTTCGTTTTGACGCCGTGGGAAACAGAGCAAACCTAGATCAGACAGCCACCTCAAGAAGCTGTTTGGTCTTTTATGTTTACTAAAAGGTGTAGCTTAGATTCTACACTGTCTCGTGACAAAAAATCCATAATTTCATATGACGTTACAATTCAAAATTCATTACATTAGTATCCAGCGTCATAAATTTGTGCATGAATATTCATAAGGTAAATGGTAAGCTTATAATCATGAATTGTTGATTTGTTATGTCGTCTAGGGAGGAAAGAGGAGTTCGCAACTTTTGCTATTTGATGTCATGACCCAGATCAGACAGTCCCAAGACGATCCGTCTGATCAGGGTCTTATCCGTCTGCTCATACGATTGTACACAGTCTGCACACATAGCGACGAAAAAAAAATCATCATTTTTTTATACGATTTAAAGTTCCAGTAAATCAGTATTCATTTTGTCATAATTTGTTCAGGAGTATTCATGGGGTAAAAGGGTTATACATTGAAATCCGTGCTCCTCTGATATATCATAACGTTCAACTCATTCACAAAAAATAGCTAATTAAATATCTCGTTTATATTACCATTATAATAGGCTTTCAGAGATAAACACATGCTACTATCTACTTAATGAAACACGTTGGTGTCTCAGCTTTCGATTCAAATCCATATAGGTTAATTTACAAAAAAATAGACATCAGCTTATTGTTGCATGAAGTAATAAAACAGACAGGCACAGGAGTTTAAAGTCGATCAGACAAAACCCTGAAATTCGCGTGAACTATAATCTTAATATATATCAAACTTGCACACTAACAATATTCCATTAAATATGTATTCTTTTTTACACCTATTTTTTAATGCGAGATGTTGTTCTACTTCGATAGACCCTATATATGTATATATACTTCGATAAACCCTATATACTAGTACATGTATGTATACATGTATATACTTCGATGGGAAGCCATTTTATGTCGAAGGCCGAAACTATATAATGCGGATAGTAAAATTTTGTTTCAGTTTGTAGTCGGCGTTAAGACATTATTAAGGCATCAAGAAAATAATTCCTTTAAAATGAAATGAGTCTGATTATATCAGAGGGAAAATTTTGAATGTACTTCTTTGATTGATAATACATTTACTGTTACCCTGCGTCTTCTATTCTCATCAGTATACCTGTTTAAGAAATATGTCGCATTTTCTACCAAGTATTAACAATTATTTACTTGACCTAGGTATACATGTATATCAGAAATTGACTTTTTGTTCTGGGACTCTGCTTAGAATCGTGAGAACTAAATTCAAATTTTAGTCCATTCCAAGGTACTTACTTAGTTAATATACTGGGGCCAAAACTTGAACAAAATCAGATGGAAGTTAAGCAGCAGATGCTTTGGATAGTCCGGCTAATAATAAACTGGACAAGCCTTCTGTTTAAAAAGAAATGTTAATCTTTTAAACCGTTTTTTTATCAATGCCAAAGAAAAAAATCCATACAGGGATTATGGGACTCTGAGTATATCTCACTTTGCTAGGGGACTGCTCCTCCGTTAAACGCAAGTATATTATACATGAAATGGCTTTTGGTTTGTGGTCATACAAAAGTTCGATCTCTCTTCTCAGTCTCAAAGCGTCCAACCCAGTTTTTATAAACAAACTTCGTATCAATAAAAACAAGGCCTGTTTTGTCGCATGTATGTCTATGTAAGGACTAACAGGCTAACAGTACGTCATCCGCCGTGCCAGCAGCACGATATTAACGAGCTAATAGCTGTAAATCTTATCTCAGAAATTAAACAAAGTTCAAACTTTTTTAGCAAATTACAAGTGCATTTATAAGTCACTTTGTCGCTTAATCTTTATACGTGTCAATGTTATCATGAAGCATTTACGCGAATGCGTCAGCCCCATAACTTTAATCGTGATGTGTATAGGTTAGGTTCACGACTTGGTCTCTTGCTCAACTGTTTGTTTTCCTTCATTGTGACCAATGTGTTGATAGCATAATCAGTTACCGCGATTAGGGTAATCCATCCATCAACAAATTATCATCTTAGTCCTTCAAATGCTTAAAAAAGACTTCAGTGCAGATGCAAATATACAGTGACAAAGAGTTATAGGCTTCTTAAGCTCAAAGTCTATAAAGGCTTGCATTTTCTATAAAATTCCCCATGATCACTTGATGGACCATGATCAGAATTTAATGATGGATGATTACCTTAACTAAATGAATAACATCGTTTACAAATCTTTAGATTCTGATTTAATTTTACTGGATATACTATAAAGAAGGGAATGGGTACGCCCTCAGTTGAAATATGTCTCTCATCTGACACTGCCAAAGCATACCAGACAATTTTCAGGGCAGATAATTTCATAAATAACACTTACATTTTGAAAAAGTTATCATGCGTGAACACAAAAATCGAATAAATATCTAACGCTTAATTTGGTTTAATTTCCAAAGCTTTGAAGTATTTAATTCATACTGTGTTTATATTCCGAACAGAGTTTAAACGAGAATAGCATACTATCTTATATAGATAAATATTTTGACGCAATGCTTTGATGACCCGAGAAAGACTGCCAAACGTTTTAAAGTGTAAAATTAATTCTTTATGGTATGGGAACCAGTATAAAGATAAACTTAAACGACTGACATGTAACTCAAGCCTGTATCATCTTTCTTAGATAAATGTTGACGTTCATCTGAATACCAATTTACATTAATGTTCATTGACATTAAATTCGCACGATCATTAGCAAAGCCAAGATCATCACAGTATGCGGTCCCGGGTGCCAAGTAGTAACAGCGTCCGCCTTGTTTCTGGGATGCCGTTTGCTCGATCCCTGACCGTGACGCAATAGTTTGTATACAGTACTGGTATACATTCCTTGTGTTGGCATTTATATATAAAAAAAATAAAATAAAAAATAAGTTTAAAGCTAAATGCATTCAGTAGTTCTATGATTGGGTGGCCCGGAGTCGTTTTAGTGTTGATAGGTATGAGCGATATTTCTGCAAAATAGTCTTGGAACTATCGGCTTAACGCGTTGATCGGTAAACAAGGTTGACAAACCAGTACCACTTGCAATGAATTCGGTAACGTGGTTTAGTACCGGAATTTAAACCTTCCACACCAGTTGATGAAAAAGAGATATCCCATTACTTTATAGGCATACGAAAACATCTTTACCACCGACACACACACACACCAAAAAAAAAGAAAAAAAAGAAGAAAAACGCCTGTCTATTACCTACCTGTTTGTAACATATAATAAACAGTAATCAACACTGTTATATTGTTAACAAAATTTAATATACCTCAGGTATTTAAAACCACAGGTAGATTAATGAGATGATACGTTTTCCCATAAATCGGCTCTAAATACCTCACGTGTGTCGTCACGAGGTAGGTCCTATAGTTACAATGTGTATTGAAGTGCTGAAAACGAGTTAATTTATTATAGGTAGTATCATTTAATTGTGTTCCTGTGATATATGCTGGTTATCTATAAATGAATTACATAATAGTGAAACAACTTAATATTATTTCAGACATGTGGCATGATACTACACACAGTCACATTTTCCTGCAGTATCACGATAAAAACATGTGACATAATACTATACATAGTCATATCATTATGACGCTAGACCAACCGGTCCTAAAACAACTCTTAGCTAATTTTTCATAACAAGAGTAAAAAGAATACATAAAATGTGAAAATAAGAGCAGTTTTTATTTGCAATTGCAAAATAGTTCTTTCTAAAGTGCTCGAAAGTGTTTCGGAAGGATGTAAATTGTTCAGACATTCGAATATTTTAAGAAAAACTTATTATGTAAATTTCGAAAGAAAACGCCTGGCTAGCACAACGACTATTGCGCCCCGGGTTCGATTCGTTAAAGGCTACGGTGATCGACCGTCCAGACACTTGGGTCTTTCATCGGTTATTGCGGTTTCAATGACCACATACTCTGCCACCAGAGCTATCGAGAGTAATTTATATGTTTATAGAACACGATTCGTAACAGATGTAAAAGCACTTGAATTTAAGTAAAAATTAAGTGAAATTAGATTGTTATTTTGCCCCGTTCTCAAGTTTATACAACCTGTATGCTTCCCGACTGGTATGCAGTTCTAAATATATATATATCTTTTTTTTTAATAACGAGCTATTATCTACATATGTAATGAAAACTCACGAAAACTATCAACTGTATTTTTTTATCCTTCGGTTAAATTCTAAATCAGATAAAATGTTTGTAACGAAGTTGCGATTATCGTCTATAATTTTTAGATTGCCGAATTCCATCTCAAACGCAACATCAAGATTAATTTCTTATGATTTCAGATGAATGTAGAAAGAACAACATAGCAACGATGTCAATCCTTTAAAACACAGACTTATCACTTGACAATCATCAGATAAGGAGTGTTTAATTGGAAGTAGTTTACTTACATCTGTAGGGATTGTGAGTTGTTTAGAGGTGGATGGACAAGGATTTGCAAAGTCTTGCTGTGTTCGCCTTTGAAATGGTAATTCCCGAAAATCAAATTGAGTAAGCCACTGGCTTCGTTAATTATACGTTCATACATAGTTTCCTCTCATAGCATCATACATTCAGTATTCTTACACTCTAGTTTTGAAGTGGGCTCTAGAGTATTAGAGAGGCCGCTGTTTAGATAAAGAGGCTCTGTTAAGATGTTTTAATACTCCGTTTCCTTGTGGATGGTAAAGCCCCATGGCAGACTAATTACGCTAACAAACTGTATTTCAATGGTATATATTTTTTTCTTTCAATGGTGTTCTGTAAAGTATCTTTGTATTATTTTGGAACGATGTAATATTAATAAATCTTGTTTTTTTACGTTTATATTTTTCCAAAATACATTCTTAAAATCATCACCTGTAATTAGCTGGACGTCGCTATATGACTGAAATACTGTCGAAGCGACGGTAAACTCAAATAGTCAAGTCCAGTCAAGTCAAGTCTTAAAATCATACAAAATGGAAAAAAAACTAAAAAGAAAAATGATAAGACAATTATGTCGTTGGTAAACGATGATCTTCGTTTTCTGGATTCGCAATGGCGTTTATCCCCATTTAGTGATAAGGTCCGCTATTGCTGATATTGCATTGAATGTGAAAAATATCCTCAGGGATATCGTGAACAAATGTTCTGAGAAAGTTCAGAGAATTAAAGAAAGTGTTAAACAGATGGAAACTACATTCGAGATTAAAACGTTTGTTTCAATATTTTCTATGTTCTTTTATGCAGCACTAGCTACCGGCTATATTCTAAGGACACTTTTCTTTGCTGTTTTCTTTTGGATAAACACATTGTGTTAAAGAACGGTATAAAATATAATTACCTAAATATGCTAGTATTAAGTGCTCACGATTAATCTTGATTATGGGCAGAATATTCTAAATATTCTGTCCCATGAAAGGCACTAGTGTGTACTCCATACCCTATTTCCTGCTCTGTGATGTTCCCCCTTTTATTCCTTATGTATTATACAACGCTTTGTTATTAAATCCAGGCACGTTTTGGTCTTAATCACAATATCCAGTGATTAAATGTGCCAGACTTGAAAATACCCCCCCAAAATCATTACCTATCTTTTGAAACAAACCGTTTCGTCAGGTGAGGGTATGTTGTTGAAACGATATTTCACGTGTTTAAAATATCACGAAAGATTCCACACTGTTTAAAGGCATACATGCATAGTGGCTTGTTTTAAACATGTTCACATTCCTAATCTCGCAGGTGACATAGTATCTAAAACAAGTGCGCACTCATTTGATTGTGATTTGCAAAGCTACTCATTAGATTTTATTTGTCAAATCAGCGAAATCAAATATTTATTTTCAATATCCAATTTTTTTTCTTCCCAGTGCTCAAGTGCTAAGCTCTTGGACATAAAAAAAACTCTTTTTATTGCAAAAGTACGAATTAACTGGGGAAAAAAGCCCAAATAATGATGTGAAATCTTGAAAGAATAGCAAAGCAGCGAAAAAAAACAAACAAAAAAAAACTCGTAAAACCCCCACTGCTTGAGAAATCTGATAATATCGCAGACCTTTGAGAGATATGAAGCAGCTTCTTGTTTATAGACAAGTCCTACGGAAGAATGACAAAGTGCTGTGGCTATCAGATGGGATTTACGTTATCTGTAAATCGCTATGTTTTTTGTCCCTTCTCCCACAAGCAGGATGCAACGGCGTGGGTTAAAACTCAACCACGGACGACATGTTTGTTATGTCTGCATTCTCGATCCGTGACACATGGGTCGTCATTCAATTGTTATTTATCGGTTTCCTTGGGAAATCGGGATGTAAGCTGCACTTGTATGCAAGTGTTGTGCGGCTACGCATGAGCGCGGACAATTGACAATTAACAATTTAAATCACTGTGCGCCATAGAAAAACCAGATCATACTGAAAGCCTTCTTTTTACTAAATGTTTTACTACTTATCTTGATCTCGCAGTGAACGATATTAAACCTGAAACTGGTTTATTATGGGCACTTAGTTCATTTCTTTGATATTGTTTATGTAGTTCAGGTGTAATTGATTAAGAGTTGGTTAGGTTAAGGTTTTTGATACAGTACATTTGATTTAAAATAGGTTCTATTCGATGTTTGGTTTCTGTATTATAGCAAGTGTTATGTTGCAAATTTGGTTACGGTATTTGAATAAACGTTGTTATGTGAAGTTAGTCTAATTTGTTGTATGATATGTTACTTCTTGCATTTCCGGTTTAGACTGGGCATATTAAAGGGTTATTTAGAGACTGGATTTGTGTGTGTATTTTAGGTTGGTTAACCTTAAGAAAGAGGAAACAGATAAACGGAGAGACCTTTAAACAGAAAAAAGAAAGAAAAACAAAACAGTCATAAAAACAAGACCTGATGGTATAATGGATGTTTTGGGGGGGGGCTTTTTTTTTTATCAAAATTGGATCAAAGTTCAATTGCATAATGAAGAGGTTCATCCACTTAAGCAACTGTACAAATATTGAAGCATGCCAATTAAGCACATAGAAGTTATAGCAGATTAACGAAAGGTAAACCTGTCCAGACGCCAATTTATTATCAAAAGAAGGTAGTCAAGGTCACAAGGTCAATTGCATGATGTAAAGGTCCATCCACTTAAGCAACTGTCCAAATATTGAAGAAATCCAATGAAGGACATAGAAGTTGTAGCAGATTGAAAAAGGTCACCTGAGCCGCCGCCCGCCCGGACATCATCAATTTTTAGGACGGAATTTTTCGTTGAAAAACCTGTCCAAATATTATAACTTTTTTAAAGAATGTAATCGACCAACAAACAGACTTACAAAGGACCAGGGTCATGTAGACTCTTTGCAGATGACATGAGGCCATCACTCAAAACATGATCTTGGCTAAAGCAGACGACTTTAATCAATGTGCTGACGATAAAGAAATGATGCTTGTTTTTCATCAGCGTCTGGTATTCGTATTTCGAAAAAAATCATGGATGTTTTTTATTTTTACTTAGGAAGGACTACAAGAGAAAGAGTCTTCGTGTAAAATGTGATAAATTGTTTCTCTTTCGATTTGAAATAATAATAACGGATACAACTTTTAGAATTTCTATTTCCATCTTAAATTTCGTTGAATTTGTCGTATGAAATGATACTTTCAAATTAAAAAAAGTCTCCTTCGCTATCATTTTAATCTTGTCGAAATAGATTCTATTCGTACTGTTTTGTATTTGAAACAAGGTTTTTTTCAACTGCCGCAGTGCTGATTTTAACTCATTCCTATATAATTTAAATTTAGATTGAAATACAAGATATTTAAAATGGTTAATAGAGGCCTGTTTCTTCAGCTGTTTGGGAAAATAAACCCTCATCAAATGTTTGCCAAAAGTCTTTATATACCAACAATAAGCTGTGATGTTTACTTGTCTGCGTAAACCGACAATACTCTGTTTAAAACGTTAAATGTTTATATGAAACGCTTTGAAACTTTGACGCTTGCGTCGAAAAAACCTTATACTATCGTGCCCTCTTCGGCGCTTTTCTAAAAAAAAAGGTTTTCACTATATTATTGGATGATACATTGTTTAATACTGTTAATGATTCCGTGATAACGTCAAAACTGCTGACAATGGTAAAACCACGAGCATGTTTCACTCTGGGCTATATGTCAAAAAATGCTGACACGAAATCGACCTTTGTCTAGTACCCTTTCTTAGTAACCTTTTCACTTTGGGTAACAACTCCTGATCGTGTCACGTTCTTGGTCTTTCAATTCCACCCAGGGGGAATTTTAGACTGCTTAAGCCACAAAATAATTTGATTAGGTAAACCCTCACTGAGATAAGCATTTGAATGTTCTCCCCATGTGCCTTTACCACAATAAGTGCTATTGTTATAAACAATTTAAAGTGCAACCACATATACGCATATATGCACCGCGAAAACCCACTCACTAACGGATATGATGTCAATATAACTTTCATAATGAAGTAAATCCCGCAAGGGAATTCATGAGGAATTAGACCGATGCAACTTAACCAAACGTTTCTAAATATAGTTTAGTTCAAAATGCGTGGATGTGAAGTGCCTTTTAAGTATCAGTTTTTATACACACTTAGGGTTTTGGTATGTCCAGACATTTTGGTCATTTATCATCCTTTTCGGTGGTTTAGCGATAAGTGAATCATTCAATTAATGTCATCAAAGTAAAATTCCTAAGTGATCTAAGTAGCAATGTTTTCACGTACTACTTAAGGATGTGCAGAAAGATGCATCATTGAAATTTATGGTGGGGTGCGGAGAGTCCTGTCAAATGCAACATACATGTAGCTGCTTTTCGTTGGTATCACTCCGCTACAATCAATGTTATTCAACTCCTTGATCAAGCATATGGTGGCTGATAGTAGCCATTTATCCTGACGCATGTGAGGTTAAATGGCAACATGCGACGAATCAATACTCTCTTTGTCAGGGAAAAAAACTCGCTAAAATTTTCAGATTTTGGTATGGCGCCCCGAAAAAAAAAACGATTCTCGACTACTTGGCGTAGTGATTTCACGACAAAAAGGTTCTGCATTTCGTCTGGTTCCCTGCCTGCTCGATGCATGACTAATACTATTTCATGTTGTTGAGGAACCAGACGAGTCTTTGATACTTTGTATCTACATTTCATCAAGCCTGTAGCTACATACCAAGCCGTGCAAAATATTGGTTTGTCGTGTCTCCACCAACACACCACGCAAATTGGCAGAAGTCATTCACCATACTTCCAAATATATAGATATATGCTGAGGGTCAATCAAGGGTATTTTATCATTATCAAATTTACGAGTTGATTACGTCACGGTAGGAATCGAGTTCTAGAACCAGAACTGTATGGTCTGGTGTTTATTTCCTGCAAGAGGGCCATGGCCTCGGCTAATGGTCAAATATCTGGTTCCCGTCATCAGTAATTGACATCGGACTTCTTACTTTTTCGACTGGTTTCCTTGACACTTTCAATCAATCGCCGAAGAACAAATGTCCCTCTTTCTGAAAATGTAAGAAATGTAAGATTCGACACCCCTTGTCAAACAAAGATTATAGAGTTCAAGACAAAACTGAATTTATTGCAAAGTTAAAGTTATTTAAAGCAGTTATAATAAAGTGGGTTGGTAAGTCAAGAAACATTATATTGTAGACTCTGATTAAAACATCGTACACTCGCCGTCACATTGATAGCACTGTGCCAAAACCATAATCCGGGATGGATCTAGCTATTAAATTCAAATTAGAATTCCTACCTTTCATATCGCATCTGAAGATACACGTATAAAGAGATTTGGAACAAAATGCGACCCTGCTTAGAAGTTATTTTTTGAGGGGCAAACGTACTCGAATTTATCTTAGCAAAATTTTGATATTATCTGTTGCATTTCTTGTTGGTTTTTAGGGGTTGGGGATGGTCGTCATTGCTGGATATCTCGGATTAGTAAATAAACAAATGAGATTTGTATGAGAAGGCAATAGTGTAAAGAAGTGAAAATTGGTTGACAAAACTTCATAATGTGTTTACCACCATCATCATAATCATCATTTTGTTTTTCTTCTGCTTCATCTGCATAGTGTGAGATTTGTACGAGTAAGCAAAAGCTTAAAGAAGAAAAGAAAATTGGTTGACAAAACTATAAAATGATGATTTTATATGCTTTGTTCATCTATCTCTGTATATTCGTATAAGATTCGTTTTAGAACTACTGTGCTGCAAATTTGAACTCCATTAAACTTCACGGAGCCCTGTATTTCGACGAATAGCCGTCACGTGACCTTTTTTCGTGCGCGTAACACCCAGCTGGATGTTAAAAGGTCGTAGAAGTAAAGATGTTTTTTTCCAGAGACACTTCGTAATAAATTACCCATAAGGCTCGCATATGTGACAGTGACGTCACTGACAGGTACAAGTCGTATGCAAGGTTTGCGACAACTACTTTACCGGAAGGAATTCATTTATGAATAATGAACACTGGTTTGTTAGCACAATGAATCCACCAGTCTTTTAATCTATCTAATCTGTTCGTTATTTCATTCATCTTCCTTTTCGCAATTAATTAAAACTCATCATCATTAAGGTAAACCTTCTCAATACTCTTCAATATTACTTTTCACTCATTTGAACACCTTTCTGATGCGGATATTGCGGGATCGCGGTTCAAACCTGTTTTAGCCTTCACCATCCAGCTCATCTCCTACCTTCTTAAACGACTACCTTAACCCCACGCGCGTAAGGAGTAAGGAATGAAACATATTTTAAGGATGTCATGATGTAGCCCTTCATAACTTGTAAATGGTTTTCTTCAGTATTGCGCCTATTTTGATATGTCATATTTCTCTTTAGGAATTTATTAAGCGCTAAAATCTAATTATTTCTTGTTAAAAATATGGCCATGTAGATTTTTTGTCATCAGGACAATTCAAATACAGAAAATTGATACACAAACGTCGAATGCAAACAATTTACACTTGCGTAATGACACACAACTTCAATTGAATAAGGTCAAAAAATCACGGTAAATTACCTTTCCCTGTATGAACTCTTTAATAATGAAGGAACGATAAGTTACCCTTGAGTTAATTTAGCGCGAAATTGTATCGCCTTCGTCACGGAAGACAAACCGTGGTTGCATGTTGAATTATTCCGATACAAATACTTGATTCAAGAAGGTAAAGTGATTAAGTGAAACCAACACCAGATTTGACTATAAATCCTTTTTCATGCGAGTGACACGCTCCTTTAAATGGTGATAAAATTTCAGGCCGATGATGTAGGTAAACTCAAAATTGTGTATACATACGTCTGTAGGATATGTACGTTTCATTTTTACTATTTTTATTACTTTGATATTAAGTGCAAAGATTTATAGTTTTATCTTTCGTTATATATTTTGTCATAACAGAATCTGATGATGTTTATCAAAATAAATCAAATAAACTTGGGAGATGTTCTCCTCTTAATTGAGTTTTCGATTCTTTTTTGAAGTGAGAAATACAGCAAAATTTCTAGATGTAAGGGTATATTCTAAGGATATTTTTACTCTGTCACAGTTCTTGTCAACTTAATGTAATATTGTAAATAGTTCCATAGCCCTTTCGCGAGATCATTAAAATTTTTAAGAGCCATAGCTTCTCATAGCTTTGCACTTACATAAGAATTTCAAATTGTAAAATGACATACGATTTAGAGACACAACCTAATAACCATAGCCATTATGCCTGTTTACATAACGTCTGAAATCCTCATTTCTGAAGTTAATGACAGTTTCAGATATGTTGCCATTACCCAAACAGCTTTAAGGAGAAGGCTTGCAAAGTAATCAACTCTGAGCAATTCGTAGCTGAAATAATTACGTAATGATTTTTCATAATATTTCATAGCCACATAATTCCATAGCCTTATGTTAATTTATTTAAAAAAAAATGCATTTAAAAGTTCCAACACAGGGACTACAAGACTGCAGGATAACCTATTGCACATCGGAGTCATAGCCCCAAATACTAGCAGTTAACGTTCCATAGCCACGGACGATGTAACGTTGTCTGTAACCGATTTGCAAATATTTTGTTCTGGAGAAACGTTTTATGTGCACATGTTTTGAAACGACCTTGAAGTGGCCATTTTATCGGCAAAGATTTTAAGGGTATCTTGTCTTAGAATAGAAATGTTAGATGTTATTTTCTGTTTTCTGTGAACCTGGATTTTTACGCCAAGATTTCAAAGATTCCCCAGTGGTGTTTAATGCAATATCTATGATCGAGACGAAACGATAAGACAAAACTACAGGAAATATGTAATACAGATAAAACAGGTGGCGGTCCAATTTAGAAATGTCGTCTGCCGAAAAGCTTTTATAACGATTTAATTCACATATTGCAAATGTATACTGCATGTTTAACATGTTAAACTATTCACGCAATTGTGAAAATGATATGTAACGCATTGAAATAATGATACATTTTTTTAATAAAAACAAATCTATACCGAGTGCATAATCAAGATAAAAACAATCTTATTTTGCTCATGGCTTTATTTTCTTTGTCGCTAGAGTGTTATCGGATTACACCTGGTTCCCAGTTGATTATAAGTAAACAAATTCATTTATTCGCCTTCTTCTTTTTCCTGCCATTCTTTCTCGTTAACTTTTACGTCGTCTCTTTTTATCATTTTTACCAAACAACCGCTTACCAAACAGATCCTTTACCAAACCAACCATTTATCATACCAACCATTTACCAAATCAACCATTTATCATACCAACCATTTATCATACCAACAATTTATCATACTAACCATTTATCATACCAACCATTTACCAAACCAACCATTTACCATACCAACCATTTAACCATATCAATCATTTACCAAACCAACCATTTATCATACCAACAATTTATCATACGAACCATTTATCATACCAACCATTTACCAAACCAACCATTTATCATACCAACCCTTCACCAAACCAACCATTTATCATACCAACAATTTACCATACTAACTATTTATCATACCAATCATTTACCAAACCAACCATTTATCATACCAACCATTTATCATACTAACCATTTACAAAACCAACCATTTCTCATACAAACCATTTATTTTACTAACCATTTATCATATCAACCATTTATCATACCAACCATTTACCAAACCAACCAGCTTGCGGTAGGTCAAAGGTTCTACCCGGGTACCTCTGTGTACTCGGGGTCTTCCTCCACCTGAGCTGGACGTCGCTATATGATTGAAATACTATCGCAGCGAAGGTAAACCCCGATACAACAACAACAAACCAAACATTTATCATACCAACCATTTATCATACCAACCATTCATCATACTAACCAATTATCATTCCAACCATTTACCATACAAACCATTTATTATACCAACCATTTACCAAACCAACCATTTATCACACTAACCATTTACCAAACCAACTATTTATCATACCAACAATTTACCATATCAGTTGTTTACCATATCAGTCATTTGTCATATCAACCATTTACCATATCAATTGTTTACCATATCAGTCATTTGTCATATCAACCATTTACCATATCAATTGTTTACCATATCAGTCATTTGTCATATCAACTATTTACCATATCAATTGTTTACCATATCAGTCATTTGTCATATCAACCATTTACCATATCAATTGTTTACCATATCAGTCATTTGTCATATCAACCATTTACCATATCAGTTGTTTACCATATCAGTCATTTGTCATATCAACCATTTACCATATCAATTGTTTACCATATCAGTCATTTATCATACCAACAATTTACCATATCAGTTGTTTACCATATCAGTCATTTGTCATATCAACCATTTACCATATCAGTTGTTTACCATATCAGTCATTTGTCATATCAACCATTTACCATATCAATTGTTTACCATATCAGTCATTTGTCATATCAACCATTTACCATATCAATTGTTTACCATATCAGTCATTTGTCACATCAACCATTTACCATATCAGTTGTTTACCATATCAGTCATTTGTCATATCAACCATTTACCATATCAATTGTTTACCATATCAGTCATTTGTCATATCAACCATTTACCATATCAATTGTTTACCATATCAGTCATTTGTCATATCAACCATTTACCATATCAATTGTTTACCATATCAGTCATTTGTCATATCAACCATTTACCATATCAATTGTTTACCATATCAGTCATTTGTCACATCAACCATTTACCATATCAGTTGTTTACCATATCAGTCATTTGTCATATCAACCATTTACCATATCAATTGTTTACCATATCAGTCATTTGTCATATCAACCATTTACCATATCAATTGTTTACCATATCAGTCATTTGTCACATCAACCATTTACCATATCAGTTGTTTACCATATCAGTCATTTGTCATATCAACCATTTACCATATCAATTGTTTACCATATCAGTCATTTGTCATATCAACCATTTACCATATCAATTGTTTACCATATCAGTCATTTGTCATATCAACCATTTACCATATCAATTGTTTGCCATATCAGTCATTTGTCATATCAACCATTTACCATATCAATTGTTTACCATATCAGTCATTTGACATATCAACTATTTACCATATCAATTGTTTACCATATCAGTCATTTGTCATATCAACCATTTACCATATCAATTGTTTACCATATCAGTCATTTGTCATATCAACCATTTACCATATCAATTGTTTGCCATATCAGTCATTTGTCATATCAACCATTTACCATATCAATTGTTTACCATATCAGTCATTTGACATATCAACTATTTACCATATCAATTGTTTACCATATCAGTCATTTGTCATATCAACCATTTACCATATCAATTGTTTACCATATCAGTCATTTGACATATCAACCATTTACCATATCAATTGTTTACCATATCAGTCATTTGTCATATCAACCATTTACCATATCAGTTGTTTACCATATCAGTCATTTGTCATATCAACCATTTACCATATCAATTGTTTACCATATCAGTCATTTGTCACATCAACCATTTACCATATTAACAAGCTAGTTAACATTAACCTTGAATTTCAGTTCAGCGTTTTAGATGGTAGATTTCAAATCTGAGATTACTCTTCTTTTAAATCACGAAGAAACCAACTTTTTTGTACAATTTGTAAGTATTTTCATTGACTTTATTTGCATTCTTTTTGTTAAATTATAGCCGTGTTTCCAATTGCTAAAGTTAACAGTGGATCTCAATTCTGCAAAAAAAAACGCCATGCTCACTCTTTATGGCGTACCAAAAAATATTTACATACAAAACATATTCATTGCTTATTTACGAACATATTTTTGTGGACCAAACGTAAGATATAAGCGTTATTCGCTTTTAAACGGCTAAAACCTTTCCAAAGCTGGGATAATTTTACAATGTGAATACTAAAGTTCTAGAATAATGCATCAGTTTTTCCCCTGTTATAGAAAAGAAAAACAAACAGAATTCCATCAGCTTCGAATAGTTTTTATGTTAGAATCTTTTGTTGAAGCACAGTGTAACTTGAATGAACAAGAGCCGCTTGATAAAAGCAAAAACATATCCAATTTTATGATTCCGTAGACAGCTGTTATGGATGTTAATGCTATTCTAATTATGAGAGAGAGAGAGAGAGAGAGAGAGAAGAAAGAATAATTATTATTTATATAACTCAATTGCTTTCCAGATTGCTTCAGGAACAGGGCGTATAAATTAATCCCAGCATTCGTGAAATTTTAGCTAGTAACTACAATCCCACCAAGTTTATCGCTGTTCAATATACTTTGTTATGTGTGATATTATAACAATGAAGTCATGTGACTAACATCTTGCCTTCATACAAATACTTTGTTAAATTTCCCAGCTGAACTAAGGCGTTTATGTATGTGTTTTTATGATTTGACTACAATGAGATTTAAATTGTACTCACTATTTTTTATTATTATCGATCAAGTTATCTTCGTAATGAAAGGGCATCGTAGTCCAGTGGTAACATATCCGAAGGTTGTGGGTTCGAGCCCTGTTGGGGCAGTGATTTTTCATGACCTTCCAAGGTGCAAAGTACTGGTCCAACCCAGGAACCGTCGAGAGGGATTAGTATAAGTTGTAAGAACGTGTTTCCCAATCGACGTATAACAATTAAGTATTCTTACATTAAGTCTCTCTTAATTTGTATAACAACGTGTAATATTTCTGTTCCATCTTAATATATTACTGATATGGGACTAACGTTGACAGTGTTTACAGATTTACATTATCAATATAATAAACATTCTATTTACGAAATTGATATTCTGAAATTGCATAACCAAGTAGATTTGCCAGTCGATAAGATATGCATGTATATCTGATCACGTTATTGAAATTAATGAAGATGTTTCAAATGATATGATATAATATTCCATTATATACATTCAAAATTTTTTAATTAAATATTAAATAAATTTACCCTATAGTTTTATACGTAGAAATGACTCTGTTACCATCCACCATTTGTTTGTTTGTTTGTTTGTTGGGTGTAACGTCCCACCGACAATATTTCAGTCATTTGGACAATCAGCCATATAAGACTACCTATATATGCAAATGCACTGAATAAGTTCGTCTATACCAAACAGCATTAAAGGAGATTTTCAGAGTTTACATAGAGGTGTCACTTATCGAAATTTAATTTCATATGTTAATAAGAATATCTTTTATAGCTGCATGTAAAATACAAATTAAACCCAGGTTAAGATCGCTATTAAAGACAGTCTTCAGGTTTTTTTTAAAGTGCACAGGTACTTTTTAATATTATTACAATCAAGAAAATGTTGATGTAATCAAAGGAGAATTTCGAGTGCTGGGTCTATCCCAGGACCATGAGGATTTCGCCCCTCCCCGTTTACCAACGCGAGACTGTCACATAGAGTTGCGAAACACTAGACACTAGAGAGGTTTCCGCTGGCTGGTAACTTACATCTGTTGTTACGTAGTTTAATTTCTAGTAGGAGATCTTACCCTGCGTGTTTCATTACAGTCTTGTATTTGGATAACAGTGGAACGTATACAGGCTCTCCTATATGGTCAGTAAATTTATATTATATAAATATTTTTTTAAGAATGATTTTTTTTATCTGAAAGAGGAATAAACTTGAGCGTATGCTCTTCACGCAAATGCAAACGTACACGTGAATCATTTTTATTCATAATTAACGTTTGACAACGTGTAAACATTGTCTTTTTGAAGAAAAAAAGTTTAAAGCATGTATATTCTTTGGTAAAAAATGCACCTTTCATTTCAATGTGTACCATTGTTCGTTTATTTGATATGATACACTTCTTGAAATGCTTGACGAATTTCGCAGTTTAATACTCCTAGAGATTTGTTTGTTTAGATAGTGAAACTCGATTATACGCGTTAATGATTCACATACATAAAACATTTAGATAATGAATTGCTACCACGTTTTAGACGTCATAGTATTAAACCTTTAGATGGTTTAACTTCTTTCCATTTTGTTCAAAGAAATGCAGATTTGATGGTGATTGAATAATTTCTTTAAAGTATATGGACATGTAACATGTGGCTTCCGTTTCCTGAAATCTGAATCATTGTGTAAATCTAAACTCAGATTTTGCACGTGAGTTTCTGCACGTGTTAATTTCATTTGCGCGTGAAATACTTGGCAGTGACCACTGGTTTCTGTGTATAAATATTGCATCTGGAGCATGAAATACATAAAGAACAATCATATCAAAAGATATATAGCTGGCAATTTTAAATGTGCGTGTATTTTTATTTGACAAATTTGGCATGATTTATCAATCAATAATGCGGACCTTATACGAAACAGGGGGGGGGGGTACCGTCGGCAAGCGGCTACAGTCGGTGATTTTATAACCACTTAGCCCCTCACTGCTGTAGGATCGAGTCTCTATCTGGTCACTCATTGTTTTACTTCTTAATATAAAGTTATCTTGTTGTTTTTGGTAGATCGGTGGTTATGATTTGGTGCGGATGTGCACTCGAGGCAATCAGCCATATGTGTAGCCTCAGAGTCTGGTTGCAAATTGACCAGAGCTTCTGCGATTTTCTTACTCTTAGGCATCTATTAGTAAAACCATTGTCAGGTACATACTGATACTTCATTAATTTTCTAGTACTAGTTCGTTCAGAATTTACGCGATCCATATCAGTTGAGAAAGGGTGTGGAAAAATATGTTTGTTTGTTGGGTTTAACGTCCCATCGACAGTATTTCAGTCATTTGGAGACTAAGTTTTAGCGCTGTCGTACTGCAGTATCAGGCTATAGACGTGTGGAATGATGTCACACATAGTCACATTATCCAGACAGTGGGCCAAATATTCCTGGAACTACCCTGTAAATATGATGAGCGCCAATAAGGGAGTTACCAGTACCATTTAACGACTTAAGTATGTCGCGATCAGGAATCGAAACCCCGACCTCCCGCATCCAGGCAGTGTGAAACAATTAATGTTGACATGGCTTGTGAAGCAAGATATGGAATGCCAGATGCTGTTAGTTAGTAAATGCTTCTGTGAAGTGGCCTATTAGGCAAGGAAAATGGTTAATCTATTGTGATCAAGTAGAAGTTTGGCCTAATTGTGGAAAGAAAAAAGGGTGGGAAAAATAATCATGAAAAACAACCTCAGATAAATATGCTAATGACACATTGTATCCGCCTCTTTGCTTATTATAACTGTAAGAGATTTATTGGTAAGGCTTAAATCCATTAAGATTATTTTTTTAAGTAATAGAAAAAAAAATTTGATGATGGACGAGCATTTGGAAGAAGAGTCATTAGATAGGTAAAATACGCAGCGTGTGAAAAGAATATATATTTGTGGCATGTTCTGACTATGGAGTTTATCTTGTCCGCTTAGATTTGTTTTAAAAATGATGATCGTGATATCTCTTTTATTACACTTTATCTCACATTTTATCCCTATCTCTTGCTCTGTGTTCCTCTCACATTTGATTTCTTTCTTTCTCTCTCTCTCCCATCTCTCACACACATAATTTATAAGCTGTCCCCTCTCTCCCTCTCCGTCTCTCTGTCTCAACTCCTGTGTCTCTCTTTCTTTTTATCGGTGTTTTACTTAAACATCTCCTTTTATAATCTCTGCCTTCACCAGTTTATATAGCATATATCTAGCTAGTAGTCATAAATGACAAAACCTTACTTAATATAATAAAAACATCTAAAACAGTCGGTATTAATCCCTTAAAACATTTTAACGTATATATTAGCTCGATAATCTTGAACGTACTCAACTCGTTGGAAAAAAAATCTGCAACACAAACCAGATTCTGCGTTGTCACGTGCGTCGGAGAATGCGCGTGAAACACAAGCATCCTGTTGGATTGCATCACTCGCTGCGCAGTGATTTGGGCCAGATGTCACACAGCTTACAAGTTTCCTGTGTTTTAAAAATGTACACTATGAAGTTACACTCTACAAAGTTTTTACGTTCAGATTTTTTGTTGAAAACATAAATTTATAACCATGTGGAACATTTTGCTGAAATAAGCGTGGAAAGTCTGCATTTTATTTCTACTTGCATTTTATTATTACGGTATAAGTCGACATAGCTCTTTTAACATTTCTATAAAATGTTATAGATATGTTTTTTATTTATTTTCTGCTTTTTTTTCATTACTTTTCTGTTTTTGATCTATATTAAGTAGTTATTTCATTACAGTGTGTTGATATAGCATATTGTTTAACGCACTGGCATTCGGGGTCAAGGTATGGGTCACCGTATGGACACTTGGGTACATACATACATACATACATACATACATACATATATCCATACATACATACATACATACAAACATACATACATTTTCTTTTTACCCGTTTTGAGCTCAATCTCGATATCCTTATTTTGGATACGAAATTTAGGGACATCCTTGTTTGCATAATTATTCATTATAACATAAACAAAGAAACATCTTCTCCACTCAAGACGTAAAGCATATTGAGTAAGCACTCAAAGCCCTCGTTTTTGTAAGCAGACATGCCAAGTTCTTCAGAACTATCCATTACGAATCTAATAAGTCAATTCTCCCTTGTTCTAACTTCCTCTTTATTCGTGATATTTTCTACAAGAAATTAAAACTTGCAGAAATGGACCAGGTGAGGCCTATAACGGAACATTAAAAAGAACATCTTTTTGATCTATGGTTTACTCTGTAATGACCTTGTCAGGTGCATTCGGAAACGTATTGTCCCAGAATTCAACCTTTGCCAACTGAAGTTAGCCGGAAAGATAAAAAAAGATACGCAGCGTCCTTTTAATCTGACTAGCCAAGGTTTCACGTCTCGTTCTCAAATCAAGATTTTCCTAAACTCAAAATGATTCGACTGCTAGTAGTTGAGGGAACCTACAGATATACTGTTTCTCCTAGTTTTGCATGCTTGCTTACAACTGAACATTTGCTAGATTGCTAGCAGACGCTTTATTGCCACTTTTATTGTTATCCTTTCTTCAATAACAAGGAAGCCACTACTTGGGCATGGGCATAACATTCGAAAAGAAGGGAATTAGCTGTTTAGGTGAAAAATGTTGCATCTGCTGAAAACATAAATTGAAATCTGCGTCAACAGAAGGGTGTGCACTTCCTTTTCTATGATATCTAATTAGTTAATATTTATTTGCACTAAATGTCTTTATTTATTTGATTGTAACTGAGTTTAGCGTTTAAGTGTGCAAGTTAAGGTATTGAACCAGTCATTATATAGTGATAATAATCCATCAAGTGAACAGTGGAATTTTATTGTAAATGCAAGCCTTTACAGACTTTGAGCAAAAAAGCCTGTATCTCCAAATCAGTGGATGTTTACATCTGCAATAAAGACCTTTATGCATTTGAATGACCATTTATGTAATTTGATGACTGGTGGATTACCTTAAGTTAAACGTTAATTTTCCACCGAATGTTTCTGAATACTAATTAATATAAGAAAAAAAAAATATATTTAAATAAAAACATATGCAAATTATTCTATTCCGTTTCTTTGGTATACTAATGCCTGGAGTGAAGTGGATAATACACTTTTAGCTTTTCACCAATGCACCCCGGGTTCGATCCTTGGCCCCTCCTAGTTGTATGTGATAGGCTATTTGGTCCTCCGTTCGGACCCTTTGGTTCCACCCAAACATTTGGGCCACTTGAACACTATCTTTGCTAACGAAAAAAGAAAAGTGTGTATATGTGTGTGTGTTAAATCGTCTAGTGTGCAGTCATACCTGTCTTTAGCGGTTAGTGAAGATTATATGTACTCTTAACTCAGATGGCTGCTAAACTGAGGTTTTATATACATAATAAAGTGTATGTTTGGGAATCTTAAAGCCAACCGCTAAACGCTAAACCCACGGGTATTTTTAAGAATTATTTTGACAGATTGATTAAAATGACCATGCATGTAAGAAAGAGCCTAAAAAATCAACTGACTGCAGCTGCTATCGTATCTAATAACACATATATAAGCAACTAAAATATGCACAACACAATTATCATCTTGATGCATTTAAAGTAATGCTATTAAAGACAGCTTTAGACATCCTTCTACTTCATTTTGACAGGTCGAAGTGTTCCTACTTTCATGAAAATTGCGCATCTTTCTGTGTATGCTACTGACTGTTGCTATGCCTGAATTTACCGTCTCTGTCCTAGTTCAGCGACGTCCAGCTAATTACGGGTGGCAGAGGCCCAGAGTGTACAGAGGCACCCGGGTAGAACCACCCACGTACCACAATCTCGAATGATTCCGTCACAAGAAACATCCGAGTAACCCTGCTGAATCTCGAACCCACATTGGGCTAAATGACTACAACCACTGAGATACGAATGCTCTGGTTATATCAATCCTTTAGTCTTTGCAATGACGTCATTCCGATTAGTCTTAGTGCAAACGAACCGAACCATTCCAGGTCAGAATGTAATATCATGGTACATTTACATTGGAATCAAATCATATTAAATGGCGTAATACGATTGTATGTTATTATTACTGAATGCACGATGATACAGTAATGGTATGTTTATCAGATGATGTTTATCATTGTGTAAAGAAACGTACGTATGCTATTTGTGTTGATAACTCGATGTTGTAGACATATTTGTTTCTGCCTTGGTTGACGTGTGGTATCCAACTATACGCAACTGTTACTGCAAATTGGACATAAAATTAGACAGTAAGACTTCTGTTTTGAATTTACTTTTGGCACGCTTCAGCTATCGCTCTCCGATAAAACGCGGGGGTTGAAACTTCTTCAATGATATGACTATGATTGTTTTAGTTAAAATAAAGTACGAGACGAGAGTGGGCGAAAGTCGTATGTTTATTTCAGTTACTTATGAGATAATCTCATACTAAACAGTGTTTAAACTTACGTATTTCCATTAAAATCATCAGTATTTTTTTTCCACTTTTCTATGCTTATCATCTATTCATCATTATAGCTATAATCAGAGTGTTTATCTGGAGTGCACGGGTTTCTACGGATTGACCCTTTTCCATAGTGGTTAACACCTGGTTTCAATATAGTTTCTTAAAAGTATTATGATTCTTGATTTTTACAGCGCTCTACCGTCATGGAAATGGCTTGATCATATCAAGAAACAAATAAAACGAAGTAGTAAAGTAAAGACATGACCGAAAACTTCAGTGGAAGATAATGGAAAAATATGTGCCATGCAGGGAATTGAGATATTCTCTCTAGAGAGGAGCATACCGTTCTTCTCGGATATTATCGTGTTTGCCACCCTGCCAAACATTTAAAGTGGCAGAAAATCAAGATCGTGAGTTTCCTGTCAACACCTATTATAAAACGCCATTTACTTCAGGGACAGTATAAGACCTCTTCGTGTGTTATCATCGTCATCACTGTTAAAAAGAGGCGATCACTTTAATATAGATGTGGAATAAAATCGAAATAAAGATTATCTTTATTATTACTAAATAATTATCTGAAACTAATTTGACATAAATTGCACAACACTATGACTAAAACCAAGTCTCTGACATTAAAAACAAAACCTGTAAGAGAAAGTGTTGTTTCTTTTTTTTTTCTTTTTTTTTTTTGCAAATGGCGTGATATTAGCTTTTAAAATTAGTTTTTAAATACCTCTGAAGACGTCTGTAAGGTCCTGTAAAAAGATAGATAAAGCAATGTCAATGTTAACGCATTTATAAAAAAAAAAAAAAAAAAAAAAATAGTATTTCACATTTAGATTTTTTTTCGGCGCGTATCTATTCAGCTCTTAATTTTTGCCCCATTGCTTTTACGTTTTATCATTTAGTTCTTTTTGTAAAGCGTATTTTGAATTCATGATGTTAAATATTTAAATAAGTTACAAATTGTCAAAATTTGCATATTTAATTATAGGAGAACAACACACATACGTACCTTGTCAAGTGCTCTATATAAACATAAACTAGCAGGTCAGACAAAAATGAAGCATCCATATTAATGAAAAGTCTCGAATTCTAATCTCGCTGGTATTAAAGTGTTTATAACATGATTGTTTATTCATTTATTTTGAAAAGAGAGATTAAAAAGGACGGTTGGGCGGACACAAATTTATCATAATTATCATAATTAAAAACTATCATAGCTCCCCATAAATCAAAAGTTTGGACGTTATTATCTCCTGACGTAAAATATATAGAGGGTATTTGTTGAGTTTTAGTAAGGTCATATTTTCTTTCACATGTGGTCATAGACGAGTAGCGAAGTCAATAAATAAAGATATAAATGAATAGTCTCTCGCGATGTATTCTGGGTTGGACCAGTACTTTGAGTATGGAAAGATTATGACAAATCTTCATCAAAACAGGGATCGAACCCACATCTTTCGAAGGCGAGTACGTTACCACTGGAACACGCCACCCTTGGCTTTTTGTTTCTATGTCAATGATGTGATTTGATAATATGATAAAACAGAAAGAATTGCAAATCATGATATATATATATATATATATATATATATATATATATATATATATATATATATATATATATATATATATTGTTATTTAGGTATATATTTATTTTATGGTATAATTTAAGGACAAAAATGATATATCTGAGAGTGATTTTGATGCATGACGCGTACATATTGTTCATAAACCATTCCAAATAACCTTATTTATTATTGGAAATAATTGCTATACAATGGCCAAAAATAAACAAGCACCCGCTCGCCAATTTTGCGTTTTGCGTATCGCATAAAGATGTCTCTCTTATTTAACAAATCTATTTCAGCGTATGTAAGACTAGTCAGTTGAAATTAACTGCGCAATCATTGTCAAATAAAAACGTGTCAGACTTGCAAGGACTGTCAAGCGACAATTCATTAAATTTATATAGACAAATCTAGCAATATGAGCCAAATATGTATCATTCTCAAGCTATGTTTGTTTTTACGTAAATCCAAACTGTTTGTCGAGCTATTGGATTGATTTATATGCATTTTCTTATGCAAATATTGTATTTTTTCGTCTGCATTCTTACATTGTTTGTAAGAAAGGGCATCATGATTCGGTTTTATATTACGACAAAACTTGCATTCAATTATCAAACTTTAATAGCATTGTTGATTTCATTTCCTTCAGAATTATTTAAGCTGAGCTTAATAATATAATATTCGGCTCTGTAATCTCACCCCGTGATGGTTTCCAACAGGTGTGTTTATTTTTGGTGTATCTAATACCTTCAATTATTATAATAAAGATATGTTTCATTCTGTAAGTAACCGTATGCTTGAATTTTTAAAATATTTTTCCTGACGCTCTCTCCATACATGTACAAGTGCACCGTTGCCCAGTGGTTACGGACCGTGAGTACGGTGGTCGCGGGGTGCGAATCTCTCTTGGAACAATAATTAACCCCTCGTGCCCTTTTTTTGCGCAAAGAACTTATGCAACTAAGGAACTCTCGAGAAAGAACAATAAAAATTGGTAGACTATTGATTCTTTAGTAAGTTATTCTTGTACATCTTTTTGGCTTAATTTTCTTCTTTTTTTCTTTCGCTTTTTTATTGTTCGTCTTTTTGATGATCAAGAGAGAAAAGATAGAAAGAAAGATAAATATTTTGTTCTGACACACCGAGCAGACGGAGTCTCTTAAGATAGGAGGCAGACGAAATTTTAGTTTTCTTTTTTTTTAAGTTTTCTTCTTTTTCGCTTTCGACGTCATATCTCTACCCTTTATCGTGTAAAGAGAGAGAGAAAGAGAGAGAGAGATTTTATACTTTCTTCTGACACTTCAAGCAGACGAACTATCTAAATGTCGCAGGGATCCTAAAAGTCTTAATTTAGTTAATAATAAGTTGTGTGCATATGATCATATATGTCTGTAATTTATCACTAATGGTAGGGGAATCCGCTGCAGACGTAAAAATGTCGTCTGCCGCTTAAGGTGCTCTTACGACAATCTTTCAAAACGATACACTATTTGACATTGTTTAAAGTTTATTGGTTGATAACGCATATAGCACATCTATTTATTGTAATTTATGATGATAGTGGCGTTATGTCTTCTATCAAAATAAAAGCTGTATAAAATATTTATGAAACAGAAGTTAATGTGAAAACGTGTTTATACGTCACAGGATATGTGTTGTTTAATTGTAAGCGTCTCAAAAAAGTGTAAATCATATTTTTCACAACGTACATACCACAACATGTAGGCTTCACAGATTCATATTTCATTTTTAATTTGAATTACAACATACGTGTGCGGTCTGTTGGTACTATCAAATGTATCTCTTCTATTTTAAAATATTGTAAAAGCAAAACATTAATGTATACTATGTTTTCCATTTTACACAAAATGAAAAAACAAACAAACAAAAAACACATTTCATCATTCATATAAATACTTTATGCTCGAAAAATTTAATGCATGCAGTTGGGGGGGGGGGGGGGGGGGGGGGGGGGTGTATGGCGATGAAAAAAGGCATGTTTGTAATTTGAGTGCGTTTCTTTAAATTTTACAAAAATGTCAAAGGATGCAAACATTTTAGCGTCATTTAAGGAGAGTTTTACCTTGTGTATATATATACCTTATTTACTGCCTATGTAACGAGTTGTGTTTTTGTTGCCGCGTGCTGCTTTGGGGTTTACAGCTTCATATAGCTTTGTCCAGATAATTATGGGGAGCCTTGCCATGTTAATATATATAGCTGACTGCCAGCCTATCAGTTAATGTATATAGTTGACTCCCTTGTTGATCCGCCAACCTACCTGTTTATATGTATATAGTTAACTCCCTTGTTGATCCGCCAACCTATCTGTTTATATGTATATAGTTGACTCCCTTGTTGATCCGCCAACCTACCTGTTTACATGTATATAGTTGACTCCCTTGTTGATCCGCCAACCTATCTGTTTATATGTATATAGTTGACTCCCTTGTTGATCCGCCAACCTACCTGTTTACATGTATATAGTTGACTCCCTTGTTGATCCGCTAACCTACCTGTTTATATGTATATAGTTGACTCCCTTGTTGATCCGCCAACCTATCTGTTTATATGTATATAGTTGACTCCCTTGTTGATCCGCCAACCTACCTGTTTATATGTATTAGTTGACTCCTTGTTGATCCGCCAACCTATCTGTTTATATGTATATAGTTGACTCCCTTGTTGATCCGCCAACCTACCTGTTTATATGTATATAGTTGACTCCCTTGTTGATCCGCCAACCTACCTGTTTATATGTATATAGTTGACTCCCTTGTTGATCCGCTAACCTACCTGTTTATATGTATATAGTTGACTCCCTTGTTGATCCGCCAACCTACCTGTTTATATGTATATAGTTGACTCCCTTGTTGATCCGCTAACCTACCTGTTTATATGTATATAGTTGACTCCCTTGTTGATCCGCTAACCTACCTGTTTATATGTATATAGTTGACTCCCTTGTTGATCCGCTAACCAACCGCATACCAACCGTTTGGCGTTTTAAACATAACCATGTCGAAAGACTAGACCGGGACTCGAACCCACATCACCAAGTAAGCGACTATAAATGCTCGGCCACGGAGTCTCTCCCACTCTCCCTTCCCTAACCCCTAGGCAAAAATATATCAAACTAGCCATTCACAATCTCTGACGGGTTTATATACCGTTCGCCATCAATTCGAAAGATGAAGAAAAAAAAAATTAAAGTAAACCTTAG
>CM037781.1:1433015-1483015 GCA_021229015.1 Solen grandis | reverse complement strand
AAAAAAGAAAAAAAAAAATACTTTGAAATCCATGACTTTCAACTTTAAATTGATTGATTTTTTACATTTGCAAAAAAAGGGGAAACAAAAGGGTAAGCAAAATCAGAAAATAATTCCTTATTTCTATGTCATTAACTTATAAACACTTGAAATTTTAAACAATATTTTTTCTTTATATATTGCCCAAAATTAAGGGGCTCTAGACACAAACAAACTTTGAAGCCACGTCAAATCTGATGTCATTGAAAATTAAAAATAAATAAATTTTTAAAAATTTAAATTTTTTGATCGCTGCAATAAAATTTTTCAAAAAGTTTGATCAAAAGTCATGATACCAGAGCGAAAAAATTTTTTTTCAAAAAGATGCTTTTTGTCTTTTTTTATGCGCATAACCATGGATTAAGAAAAATCCTTCAGGAAGTAGAAAGAAGACCTCTAGGCCGATATGCTGTCCAATTTTCATGCTTCTAACCCATTGGGTGGCCTTGTAACATTAAAATAATTTTAGGACCTAAGTTCGAATCTCGGTTACGTAATGATATCTAATATTTTCGAATTTGGAAATTTGAATGCAAAGGTGCACTCTACATCCTAAAATACATCTTCTGTGAAAATACAAGATAATCGGACCAAATTGAAGGCTCTAGAGCGCGAACAACTTTTGAAGCTGACGTCAAATCTGACTCATTTGATGTCATTGAAAATTGAAAACACTTGATTTTAAAAATTATTCTTTTTGTCGAAGCATTTTAATTTTCATGTTGCTTGGCCATTGGCAACTATATAAATTAACTCTTGAATTAGGTTTGGGAAAAAATAATAATAATAACTAATTTCATTCATTGATACGAATGATAGGACTTTCGCTAAATTTGTCAAACGTAAGAGCTTTATATTGCATGGCAAAATAACTAAACATCAATCTATTTGACATCACTTCCCTTTCAAGTTGACTATTTCAGTAATCAGTAACCAAAAAAATGTCTTTAAAATCCCCTCCCAAATTTTTATTGCAAATATATTTTTGGGCTATCATTAAATAGCATAAACGAATTTTGTTATTTGCAATTTCTCCATGATTTTGGGTCAATCGTAAACTTAAAGAAAACAAAAGAACGACCCAACATTGCTCTACAAATATTATTCATATTTTCGAAAATCAAAGTTTTTTAGATATAGACACTTAAACGCATTAAGGCTAACTGAATTTTCATATTTCAGCCATAATTTAACTGATTCAACCCCGATCAAATTTAAAAGCTGAAAGGTCTTTCAAAGCACTTCAAATTATATGCATAGTGTCTATATAGAATATTTTTTGTTTTATATTTAAGGCAAAAAAAAAATATCGATAACTGAAATATGACCTTCATTGTTGCTTTCTTTGGAAACGGAAGTAGCATTATCCATAGCATCTAATGCTGCACCTTCAGTAAAAATTTCATGCAAATTAAAACAAGAGGGCCATGATGGCCCTGGATCGCTCACCTGAATCATTAGGCTATGTAAAATCAAGTGACCCCTGGGGCAGAGCCAATTTTGACCCCAGGGTCATGATTTGAACAAACTGGTAGAGGTCTATTATCCCATGTTACATAACAAATATCTAAACTCCAGGCTTTGTGATTTCTGAGAAGAAGATTTTTCAGGTTTCTCCTATACTAGTCTATGTTAAATCAAGTGACCCTGGGGTGGGGCCAATTTTGACCCCAGGGCCATGATTTGAACAAATGTAGAAGAGATCCACTAGACAATGCTACACACCAAATATCTAAACACCAGGCCTTGTGGTTTCTGAGAAGATTTTTCAAGTTTTTTCCTATATTAGCTTATGTAAAATCAGGGACCCTTTTTGTGGGGCCAAATTTGACCCAATGGTCATGATTTGGAAAAACATTGTAGAGACCCAGTAGACAATGCTACATACCAAATATCTAAACTCCAGGCCTTGTGGTTTCTGAGAAGAAGATTTTTTCAAATTTTTCCTATATTAGCCTATGTTAAATCAAGTGACCCCTGGGGCGGGGCCAATTTTCACCCCAGGGTCATAATTTGAACAAACTTGGTAGAGATCCACCAGACAATGCTACACACCAAATATCTTAACTCTATGTCTTGTGGTTTCTGAGAAGAAGATTTTTCAAGTTTTTCCTATATTAGCCTATGTTAAATCAAGTGACCTCTGGGGCGGGGCCAATTTTGACCCAAGGGTCATAATTTGAACAATCTTGGTAGAAAGTCATAAGATCATGCTACATACCAAAATTCAAAAAGCTAGGCCTTGTGGTTTTGGAGAAGAAGATTTTTTCAAGTTTTTCCTATATTAGCCTATGTTCAATCAAGTGACCCTGGGTGGGGCCAATTTCGACCCGAGGGTCATAATTTGAACAATCTTGGTAGAGAGTCATAAGATCATGCTACATACCAAAAATCAAAAGGCTAGGCCTTGTGGTTTCGGAGAAGAAGATTTTTAAATTTTCATTTTTAAAATCTATTTTTAGCTCCTGTGACCTCGATTTTTGACCAATCAAAATGATTTTAAAAACTTTGGTAAAGGGCCCCATAATGAACATTCCTGTGAAGTTTTATCAAAATCCAGTGAGTAGTTTAGAAGGAGATGTTGTTTCAAGAAATTGTTGACGACGGACGCACGGACGCACGCAAGGACGACAGACAAAAGGCGATCACAAAAGCTCACCATGAGCACGTTGTGCTCAGGTGAGCTAATTAAAAAACAGAACATATTATTTGTCCAATTCTATTCAACTGTAGAAGGCCGAAAAGTTGCCGTGGTCTAATGGAAGCATATATGTCTGCTGATCTAAAAGCTGTGGGTTAAAAACTCATTTGGGGGTAAGAATACCCCTCCTAGTGTACATTGTGAAAGAACTTGCTACCTAATCAATGTAAATTCACTTAAGTTTAGATGTAAAGGCTGTCAATTCATGTATAGGTGATTACATTTCTAAATACCTGCTATTTCATCTACAGGTATTCTAATCCTTGCAATGCTGAGGGCACTTGTAACTTACAACCTGTGCAGACCAAGATCAGCTGGCACATCACTGCAGTCATGGTCTGCAATGTTTGTCATTCAGTCAATAATTTTCCAGGAAGAACCCCATTAACAAATAATGGTACAGTCTAAAATGAAGAAAGGACAAGTCCAATTTAGCAATTTAGAATTTGGTATGGGTTAAATACCTTGGCTGGCTAATCGTATCTGAAAACATGTCCATTTATATATTCATTAATTCTTAAATGATCATCAATCAATGTCTAAAACTTAAAACAAATGCACTAAAAAGTATTTGGTATTCAATCATTAATTGGTTCCAGAACCTTGATTAATTAGTTTTCATCCAATGCCTAAAGATCAGATACATATCATTCCAGGAGCTGTCAGACAAACAGCTGGCATAGTATAAAACATATCGTCTTGAATGCATTGACTCAACATGTTTGACTAACAGTAACATGCAAATTACACAAAAACTAACCCTCTCTTCCAAAATAATTTGAAATAGAGATCTTAGTTTATTTGGAATTGTCATTTTTGTCAGCTACCAAGCATATTTCTTTATTAAATATACCAACTTATAAGATAGCTTGTAAAATATTTAAACAGTAGTGCATGATTTCTGACAGCTGTCAGCCAACAGAAAACACTGGTCCAATTTAAATTAACCCTTTCCCTCATAGAGGAAACCATGAAAAGACCTATGCGAATAACATAAAACCAGATCAGCCTGCGAGTAACTCACAGGCTGATCAGGTTTTATGCTGTTCGCGACTCCTCAGTGGTCTGGAAATGAGGACTTTATAATTAAATTTGGTATGGTTTAACTGTAGTTTTTCTGCAGATTAGGCTTTATGTGGTACCTACTGAGTGCGTCAAAATGAGTCTATATGAGGGAAAGGGTTAAAAATAAATCGTTCAATCAAAGCTAGGGATTTCTTAAGATGGGGGTTATCATATGACCTTGAAGGACATTAACACCTATGTGTTTCTGTAATCTGGATGGATTATCAGATAGTCTGGTATTTACACTGGAATAAAATTATTGTATTGTATGGTACCTTCAAATAGTATCTAAACTTTCCTTCTCTTCCGTAAGTGGTCCAAGATAAGAATATAATGGTGGATTTTGTATACAACAGTCCCTTCTTGAATGTAAAAATTAGTATTTCAATAGGAGTGGGCCTTTCCCTCATGCAGACATGTTTTGATGTCTCGGCAAACATAGAAGACCCTGATCAAACAGCCCCTGAAAGAAGTTGTCTGATCAGGGATTTGCTCGGTTTGCTTATACATTATTGTAGCTCAGATTCTATAAAGTTTGCATGGCAAAGAAAGTCATTGTTTGATATACCATATTAAGTTAAAATTTTAATTATTAAGTTTTCACTTAAGACATATAGGGAAAATTAGCCCCATACATGGCAGTCATTTTTTTTTCATGGATCCAAATAATTTGAACAATCTTGGTAGACACTTACTCAAGGAACATCTGTGCCAAACATTTTGAAATTCAGCCAGCAGTTTTTGAGGAGAAGATTTTTTTAAGATTTGACTATAGACATATAAGGAAAACTAGCCACGACCCTGGTGGCCATGTTTTTTTTTCGGATCCAAATAATTTTAACAATCTTGGAAGACATTTAATAAAGGAACATCTGTGCCAAAACAATTTGAAATAACGCCAGTGGTTTTGGAGAAGAAGTTTTTTTTTCAATTTTCACTATAGACATATAAGGAAAACTAGCCCCGCCCCATGGCGGCCACGTTTTTTATGGATCCAAATATTTGAACAATCTTGGTAGACACTTACTCAAGGAGTATCTGTGCCAAAACATTTTGAAATTCAGTTGGTTGTTTTGGAGAAGAAGACATTTTAAGTTTTTTCTTTCCGTTGCCATGGCAACCAGAATTCCAAATGGAATTCAATTCTTTGAACAACTTTGAAAGGGGACCACCCAAGGAACATCCCTGTAAAGTTTTATCAAAATTGACCAAGCGGTTAAGGAGGAGATGTCGTTTGAAGCAAAATGTTGACGGACGACGGACGACGGACGGACGGACGACGGACGGACGGACGACGGACGAAGACCGGTCACAATAGCTCACCTTGAGCCTCTGGCTCAGGTGAGCTAAAATGGAAGGCCTTGGTGAAAAATCATTGTATATACAATAAATCTGTTAACAAACGTGCGATCCGCAATAAAACTCATTTTGGTTTACACTTAATCATCGCTTGGTTATCTTACATGTAGATCTATAAAAATTTAAGGAAAAAACATTATTGTTTTACTCCTTTATATGTATAAGTATTTCTGTTGGAATATTTGTTCATGACCAACTGCTGGCAGTGACTTGTAATTCTTTAACATTGAATGCTGAATAAAATTCAGCTATATTATGTCCATTGTCATTGCTGTAATAAAATGAAATCTGATTGATTAACACAACTTTTTTTGTTTTTATTTTAGCAACATGTCCAGCCATGTTTTCAACAAGGATGATGCTCCTCTTGTCCACTTTGTAAACAACACAGACTTTGGATCATAGTGATTAACAAAAGGTAAATAGACTCTTATTCTAGAAATGAATACATTTTTTGAGAAAAAGAAAATTTATATGATCCTTGAAAACTGAAGTGTCACATATCAAAGAACAACTTGAGACATCCACAATGCTACTGCTTTACCTTTTTCATGGTAGTTTATTAGACAGGCAGTTTACCTTACATAACACTGTCCCCAGTGGTAAGAATGTCTGCCTCTGGAACTGGAAGCCATGGGTTCCTGTCCCTAGCAGCAACGTATGAAAGTTGTAAAAGGAAAATGGCACTGTATCTCCCTTGTTTGGTGCTCAGCATATTAGAATAGGTCCCAGTCGTGGTGTTGGGGATAATGCAACTTGGGAGTGGTGTCATGCCAACTATCTATGGCGTGATGCTGCAGTGTAACAGCACTATATCTCTCAAACTTAGTTTTCAAACTAATAGCTGTCATACTTCTATTGCAACTGAGTTTGATTGTGGCTGAACTCAATTTCTCCTAGTTAACTGACATTGTAAGATGGAAAAATTTTGGAATTTATAATGATGAGAAAATTTTGGTTTTACACATTTGCATGCACAGTCAGAACTTAATCTTTATTATTAATAGTTGTATGAATGGGAATAAGGATCAATGATCAAATCTGAGTAAACACTAAATGTTTAAATACAAAGGCAGGCTATAGGCTTTGCGCTTCTTAGTTATTTACTTTAAAATCATTTTACTTTTTTTTTTTCTTTTTTTTAAAGTTTCAGACATGTGGGAGGAAGAAAGCTGAAGTCCTTGCAGAATATAAGCAGAATTTCAATGTAAATTTATGTGTAACATCAGCATATGTTCAGGAATGTCAACAAGGACTTGGACATTCCTCTTTCAAAGTGGAAACTGATCTCTGACCCATGGCGCATTGGATCATCAGGACCACTGATCTAAGTGAATTCAAGGAAAATCGCTTTGGAATTTGGACTTCAGTGAATTCAAGGCATCCAACAGGTGGCATAATAAGTTTTAAAAACGTTATAAGTGTTTTTAATACAATAGGTGGAGAAAGAGGAGGTTGTTCAGGACTTGGAAAATAGGCTATAGTGCATTATGAAAAAACAAAAAACATTAATAAAGGATGAAACCGGACACTGCTCTTAAGCATGGGGAATCAATATCCATGTTGGTCACTGTAATTTGTTTGGAAAAAAAAAGATTGTTTAGACTGTTGATACGGATGTGATGACATGAATAAAAATTATTTTTGTATCCAGCCATGTTGCCAATTTAATCTCCTGGTCCACCATACTCACTGCATGAGTATTATTATGGCACCATTGAATTTACATTAATTACCATTGAAGGTTATTGATATTTCATTTTAAATCATTGATCACCATTATTTATGTAAAATGACACCACCAAATACCATTGAAAAACCATTTTATTCCATTAAAATCCCTCATTGGATACCATTAAAAATAATTTATTTTTCATTTTTTTAGGGAGAGCTCATTTGCATATTTCGGCTCATTTCAATGGAGTTTCAATGGTGTTTCAATTGAATTTCAATGGTGTTTTGATGGAGTTCAATGGTTGCACTATTTAGTATATAAAGACTTTCAATGGTCCTTCAAGGGTTGTGCTACATTTGGTTCTGCAAAGAGAAATGGTAATTCAATGGTGTTTCAAGCCATTTTCATTTCGATAAGGGAAGGGAGAATTTGATGACAATAGATCTTTTTACACTTTTTTATAGCCTTTGTATTTTTTACCAATGTCTCATATTTACAAGGAACATACCATAGGTGATCCTTTAAGTTTGGATGGAGTTTGGGGTCTCTGGTTCATGGTAAAGTCTTGCATTTATATATTTTTGATAAAGTTGAATATTTTTCAACTTCATTACAAGTCATAGCAATGACTTGCCAACTTATATTTTTCACAACTACAAAATGCATGACTCTGTCAAGTTATATAACTGTGTATACAATTTCTTTTGGCAATTTTTCTGTCCATAACTGAGTGAATGCGTAAACATTTTTTGAAATATTGTTACTGACAAGATTTTGAGCCGGGAGCATTTGTGTTTACCAAACACGTTCTTGTTTCAGAATGCTAAATGCCAAAAAATTTGTGTTTGATTGGCAAACAGCTTAGAAATTGACGCTGAGTTCAGAAAATACATTGATTGAAAATGGATTAGATTTACCCTTATCGATTTAGTATATCACAATATTGCAAATGAATGGTTAAACATGTAAACAAAAGTTTTATGCTGTAATGGATAGCAAAAGTAAATCATGAATAAGTGTGCTATTTTGGGACAGCCTGGTACATGTATGTATATTTTAATATTTCTGTGTAAAGCACATTTTTAAAATCCACTGTATGCAATAATGTTTAATTATCATTATGTTATCTGAAATGAACCGAAGTAGTTTATAGTTTGAAACCAAAGAATGTGTATTTTTAAAACACATCCAAATTTATGCTGTATTTATGAAATTTTAGAAAGTGGTTCTAAATTAAAAAAATTTTTCATAGAAATAATTAATAAATAAATATCATGGTTTTAGTTTGCATGTGGCATTTCTACAGATATTAACTATAATTTTGTCAAAATTTGACATTTTTCCAATTATCATTGAGCTTTAAAAAAAAGGTCAAGGACACAGAGAGCATCTCATTTTTTTGATCCTTTGGTATTTTTAGATCTAGTACATCTTTTAAAAATTATTTTCACTATTATTGATAAAATACTGTAAGTAAGAAAACAATACCAGTTACTAATGATGGTTACTGATAATGACAACTTTTTTTAATATTTTATCAAATGTCGTGGTTTACATAATGACCCATTGTTTTTTACATATGTATGTCTTCAGTAGATATTATTCAATGATATATATAAATTTAAGAAATTTCTATGGAACAGTTTTTTGTAATTGAAGATTTAGTGTGAAAAGTTGTTGAACTTGTGGGACTATTTTTCACACTAGCCCACCACTATGAAATGTAGTTTTGATATTAGATCCACCCCAGACACTGTATAAGCATTTTTATCAATGAAAAAAATATCATATTAAATTTTATAGGTGAAAAGATAATGCACCAGTTATGTTTTTTTCTTTTTAACCAAATTTATTTCATTCATATGTACATTCATATGTACTGTATTTATGCTGAATCAGTTCCAGAAATGACATCTACCCTACTATGAAATTGAGATATCTCAAAAACGATTCGGTGACCCCTTTTTTTTTTTTGCATTTTTGAATTTTTTTAAACTTATTTTACAAAATAAAAAAAAATGAAAAAAGTCTATGGGAGGGAAAAAAAATCTGAAATCGTCTTTTAAAAGAACTATATAGGGTTTAAATGCATTTCTTTCCCCAAAAATTCCAATCTCATTATCATATAATTTTGTATTTAAAAAATTTTCATTGGACAACATCAATTTTTTTTTAAAAACTTTTTTTTTCGATAAAACCCTGGAGCGGGACTACTTTTATGTTTTCGGGTAAACAAAGAAGCTCAAATTTAAAGGTCGGTTTAACAATAGCGAACTTGAATGAATTCAAATGGTTCCACGCTTATTTGACTTTTGTCAGATTTGGCACGATTGACACTCTTTACACATGCTTTAAAGACCAGAAAAAATGAATCCTAAATAAAAATATTAGCAGCTTAACAGAGCAAAAAAGGAAATTTCATTTCATTGGTTGCAAAATTTTTGTTTCGCTAATGAGACGTTGCATTGTCATTAGGTCCTGTGAAGTTTGCAGTAATTTAAACTATACAAATGTATGCACTTATTCAGTAGGTTGATGTAGTTTTTTTTTTAAAAATATCAAAATGAAAAATAGCGGTAATAATTGCTGTAATAATTTTATCTAAAATAGATGGAAAATAAAGTAAAAATAAGGATTAAAAGCAAATTTGGAGTTTTCATCAAGTGATGAAAAATTTAATGCTTAGTTGCCGAGAAGCCCTTTATGCAAAAAAAAAACCCCATTCTGTGGTATGCAATAAATTATGTATAAGGGTTTTTGTCTTGATATTAAAATTTACTGTTTAATATGATTTTATAGACAAACTTGTTATAGAATTGCCATTTATTACATAATCATTGATTTTTCAAGCCAGATTTTTTTTTTTTTTTTCAGCCCTTTTTTTTTCCAGGGAAAAACTAAATTTTGGGCCGCGGATTTCCATCTACATTGCTTTTTGGCCGGGGAATTCCACGGACATTGCGAGGTTTTACCCGCCGAATACTCCATGGCATTTCCCCGGAAAGCCAGGGAAAATTCCAGGCAAAATTGAAATTTTTCCCTGGAAAACTGCAGTTTTCCATGGAAAGCCATGGCTTTCCACGGAAAGCCGTGGGCTTTCCCCCCGGAAAACTGCAGTTTTCCCGTGGCAAACGAAAGTTCCCCCCAGGGAAATTCCTTTTTTTTTTTTTAAAATTTTTTTTTTAATTGTAATTGGAAAAGCTGATAGTCCGAATACTCCTTTGGGATATTTTCCCATGGATTTCCATGGGACAAAACCCCCTGGGAAAACCATGGAAAATCCCATAGACGGGACTAGAACTGCCATTGTAAAAGGCGCAAATAAACCCCCCGCATGTCGTTTGTCACAGGGATTTTAATACAAAAACATTTTGGGCAGAGACATGTAAATGTATTGCCCCAACAAGGAAAAATTACGCGACAGAGAGTTTTGGGTTTTTGGTTTTTACTGCATTTCCCCCTCAATGAGATCCCACTACATATCAAGCATCTTGATATCTTTTTTACTTTTTGAGTTTTCGGCCCCACAAAAATTAAATATGAAAATTTACAAAGGGGAATAACTCCAAAATTACGTGACAGAAAGTTATGGTTTTTTGTCACTGCCAAATCCCCCCCAAAGAGATCTATCCACATATGAAATTTTTTAAACTTGATGCCCTTTTTTAAATTTTTGAGTTTCAGCCCGGACAAAAAATTTAAATATGAAAATTTACAAAGGGGAATAACTCCAAAACCACACAACAGAGAGTTATGGTTCTTGGGTTTCTGCACCCCCCCCCCCCCCCCCCCCCCCAATGAGAACTAACCACAAATGAAGTTTCATCTTGATGCATTTTATACTTTTTTTAGTTTCAACCCAGACAAAGAAACCAACATCGGACGGATGGCCAGACAGACAAGCTGAATCCAGTATACCCCCCCCCCCCCCCCCCATATAAAAAACATTGCAAGTCCGCCCGGAACAAATTTAAGAGCCCCCTCCCAATCCTAGCAAGCAAACAACTGCCAAATTTCCCACCAGAGGTCATATCAAATCTTCTTTCATAAACCTGTCCTGCTATATGGTTTTCCCAGACATGGGCTGGGATCAGCTGCCACCCTCAGGAAACTGCAGCGTAATGACATAGCCATGAAAGACGGACCTGCCTAGGGCAAACCTGAAGAGAATGTCCCTTTGGACCCTTCTCTCTCAGCTTAACATTAAAAGATTTTGCAATTTTCTCTGAAAAAAAAAGGCTGAATGGTTTGGCCATGTAGAGCACAGTCAAGGGGGGATTTTCCCCAGGTGCGTAACCTTTCATTACTGGTCAAAGGGGTCCAGGCAAAAACCCAAAACTGTCTTGGGACAAAACCCAGTGAAATGGGATCTTGAGTCTAAGGGATTTGGGCTGTACCAACCCACAAATCGCCAGGCATGGGGAGGGAGACTTTGCTCCCGACTGGACAGCCAGGCCTAACCCTTGTGAAAAGGAATAATTCAAGGCCTGAAATGGATAATCAAAACTGGATGAAGATGATGATGATGATGATGATGATTTGACCTCGTCACCTACTTTTTGACCCAACATGACCCAACTCAAACTTGTCCAAGATTTTATGAAAACAATCCTTCTGACCAAGTTTCATGAAGATTGATCCAAGAGCACCACATCGGGTGCCAACACATGTCTGTTTTTGCCAAAATATTTTGTTAAACATTTAAAAAAGTTGATCTTGAAAATCACAACTAAAACTGTATAGCCTCTAAATGCAAAGTTGAAATACCATACCCTTTAAATTTGACCTTTGACCTTGAAAGATGACCTTGACCTATGCATGGAAAAGAATGTATACAACAAAAAGATGTTAAATATAAAACAAAAAATCACAATTGCTAATTGAGTTTTTGATAATCAACACAAAACACCAAAAAAATTGAAGATATTTTTTTAAAATCGATCAAGATGCTTCCAAAACAGAATTGAGTGAGCATGCGCCGCGGACATGTATCCAGGCAACTATAGGACAAGTTATTCTACGGGACTCGTTTTGGAAGCCGTAGTTGTTTATAGACAATATTGGTTATAACAGGGATGTATTAATGCTATTAAAATGTGGCCTCTAGAGTGTTAACAAGGTTTTCTAACATTTGACCTTGTGACCTACTTTTTGACCCCACATGACCCACTTTCAAGCTTGTCTAAGATTTTATGGAGGCAAACATTCTGACCATGTTTCATGTAGATTTGGCTAAAAAAATGGCCTCTAGAGTGTTAACAAGCCAAATTGTTGACGACGCACATCGCACGTTGGACAAGTGTGATTAGAAAAGCTCACTTAGCTAAAAACAAGAGGGCCAGATAGCCTTAAAGAAGCTTACCTGAGAAAAACTGCTTTCATTGCCTGTACAAGTTACTAAACTATAAGGGTGTAACGGTATACCATACGACGATACACCGCGGTATTATCTTTACGGTACCGTTCACGGTACGCATCCAGGTCTTTCAACGGTACAGTACGGTATTGTAACTTCCAGGTTTTTTTCTTCTTTATAACAGCGGCTTCCCCTCAGTAAAAAAACGCTATTTTTCACCTCCGAAAAATAAAAATTATCTTAACAATACGATTTTCCCATCGTAGAAGAAAACAAAAGAGAAAGTAAATAACGCCCATCGCTCTACAGTGTATATTACTTAAATGAAAGCACTTGCTGTGGAAGTTAAAAAATCAATAAAAAGGCAGAGTCATTCTCGGAATATTATCCAATCAACACACATTCTTATGCCTCTAAATTATGCAATGATACAAATACTCGGATATATCGTTCAAAATGTTGGTTAACTTCTTTCAACGCTCTCTACCGGCTACTGTTTTACTGCTAAAATTGCGTAATCATCACAATGGCGGCCATATGCGATGAACACAACAATGTTTGATGACCTCTGTATTTTAAATCATTTTAATTGATGGATCAGTTTTTCATTTTGAGTAAAAGAGCGAAATTTCAACCGTAACTACATGAAAGATACTGATTTAGATAAAATGGCACCAATTAAATGATTAGGCTGATGCCAATTATCGCAAATCGAACATCTGAAATCAAAACTTCATCCGATTGGAACTGCAGATTTTTTTCCTTGGGATAAATGTGGATGCTTCAACCTCAAGATTGTCTTTAGTGATTTCATTGAAAATATTTAAGTGGTTGTCATGCTGACGTCTATTATAGAATAAGCATTAAAATAAGACTTATTTTCAATAATACCAAAATCATAATAATTTATATTAATGGACGAACAATTTATTTTTTTTCAAAAAACGCAAATATAATACAAAAGTTAAAAGCACCAAACAATTGTATAAAGGAAAAAAAAATAAAAAGTTACAATCTTAATTTTATTTAATTTGTTTAGGAAATTGCACAAACCCCATTTAATTGGATCACCATTATATAAATCATATCTTTATGTAGTTACACTTTTAAATTGCGTTTTTTCAAAACAAACTGGATAAATTTAAATTATTAAAAAATACAGGGTAAAATCAAACATTTTTGGATTTGGTTTAAACCCAAATATGGGGCCCGCCTTTGGGTGATGTTTAAAAAACGGGCAATTTCCCTGATTTTACATACGGGTAATTAGCGGTAAAAATTTAACCAACTTTTGGGGACAGAAATTTTCCCCGATTAGAATATCAAATGAAATTTCCCCCCATAAAAATAATTAAAAAACTTATTTTTATTTGATTTTTTAGGCCCAAGAAGGGCCCTTTCATTTTAAACAATAACGTTGTTTTTCAATTTTTTTGTTTGTTTTAAGTTAATGTGTTTTGGAAAATGTGTTAGGAAATTTATTTTTTTTATTTTATCGGGGTAACAAAAGCAGAGCACAAAGGCTTTTTAAAAACCCAAAGAAATAACAAAGTTAAAGAGGCGACGTTGTATTCAAAATTTTTTTGTTGGTTAATTAAAGGGATTATTTTAATTAAACTTGCCCACCCCGTACCAAAATAAAAAAAATAAACAACGAGGTCAAAAAGGACAAAGCACGTGACCTTTTAAAAAAATCTTGGAAATCAAATGAAATTTTCTATTTCAGTTCTTCCCCAATTCCCCTTTTTTACAAATTTAATAGTAAAAATATTTTTACCTTGAAAAAGTCTTAAATTAAACCCAAAATTTTGATAAAAAGGGGCAAATTTCCAATTTTCCCAGGGTGCTAGGTTTCTAACAAAAGCCCCAATAACACCTGGGGCATGCCAAAATTACTCCTTTAACTCAAGCATAATCCAAGTTAAAAACCGTAATTTTGTTTAAAATATTTTTAAAAAAAACCCCCTTTAAGTTTTTTTGTGAAAAAATTTTTTTTTTTATTTTAATTTTAAAAAAAAAAAAAAAAAATATAGAAAAGCTTAATTTAAAAATTTTAACCAAAATTTTTTTTTCAAACCCTTATTTTTAATATTATTAATCAAAAGTTATCCTCTATAGTCTGAATTCCCCAAACATTAAAAGATTATTTTAAATACCCATCCAATGATAATAAGCATGAAGACCTATAAAAATTTAACCAAAATTTCTTAGTTTAAACCCATAACCCGAAAAAATATTCCCAAATCAAAAGTTTATTCAATTGTATGGATATCAAAACTTTTAAAAGATTTTAAAATCGAATCTTCTGGTTCCCTGAGAAATTCCCCATAAAGGAACTGAAAATCAAAAATTTAAAAAAAGTTCAAAAAATTTAAAAAGGGCCCAATATAATTTTGCATCAGTATTACAAAAAAGTTACCCCCATGAAATTATGATACCCATACACATATTAACAAGATGTTTTAATACATTCCATTTTATTGTAACTGAGAAGTTTTCATTAAAATACCTTGAGCAAAACTTTAACCTTTTTAATTTAAAAAGGGGGAATAATTTTTAAATATTTTTTTTATTTATTACAATAAAAAAGTAGGGGTACCCCTGAAAAAAATTAAGATTTAAACAATTCGCAGCCGGATATCAAATGCTTTTGGTATTTAAAATGAAAAACTTTAAACCCCAATTGTCTATAATTAAAAAGGCCAAAAACCGTAATATTCAAAAGTGTTAAATCTATTTTTTTTCTTGCTTCCCAAAACATATTCATAAAACCTTAAGTCAATACCCTTAATTTTTTAAAGTCAAACTAATGTAGTTACGAAAAACAAATAAACTTGCATGCAAAACTTTAACCAAAATTTTCCTAATTAAAAAGGGGGCCAAAATTTTTTAAATTCAGCCCAAAAGTTACCCTCCTTTTTCTGTTTGCCCCAAAACATTTTATTCTTTAAACAAACAATTTTGAGATATAAGGGTTGATAGTTACTTGAGCAAAATTTTTAACCAAAATGCAACCCAAAAGGGCCCCCCAAGATACAATAGTTTTAAATTTCTTAATAGTCGATAAACAAGATATACCTTGATAGTCTGTCCCCCTTTAAAATTTAGATGTTAAAATCAATCCCATGCCTAATTAATTTTAAGACATGAAATACCTGTGCATCAAAACAAAAACCCAAAAAATTTTCCAATTTTAAAAAGGGCCATAATTGAATTAATCCAAAAATTACCCTAATTTTGATAGCCCCTTAAACATTTAAAAATTTTTAAAATTTCCAACGCATCCGGGAATGAAAAATAGCTGAAAGTAACTTGAATGCAAATTTTAACCAAAATTTAAGTTAAAAAGGGGAAATAATTTTAAATATTCCATCAAGAGTTATCTCCCATGAAAGTATGTTTACCCATAAACATATTAAAGATGTTTCAAATCAATCCTATGCCTGGATACGAGATATTAGCATGAAAGTACCTTGCATGCAAAATTTTAAAACCCAAAAAATTTTTAAGTTACAAAGGGGCAATAATTTGTAACATATTCTATCAAGAGTTATCAAACCATGAAAGTATGATACCCTAAACATATTAAAGATGTTTAAAAATCAATCGCATGCCTGGATACTGAGAAATAAGCATTTGAGTATCTTGCATGCAAAAACTTTAACCAAAATTTCAAATTTAAAAAAGGGGGCCATAATTTGTAATATATTCAATTAAGAGTTATCTACTTTGGTTGTCTGATGCTCCTAAACATATTCATAAAACCATTCAAGTCAATACCATGAATGGTTATTGAGATACAAACTAGATGGTAGCTTGCACGCAAAACTTAAACCAAATTTTCTATTGCATGCAAAACTTAACCCAAAAAATTTCAAATTTAAAAAGGGCCATAATTTATATTAAATTCAGTCAAGAGTTATCTGTCTTGGTTGTCTGATGCCCCTGAACATATTTATAAACTTTCAAGTCAATACATAACGGTATTTGAGATAAAAGTTGATAGTTACTTGCACGCAAATTTTAAACCAAAAGCTGCAACGCCAACGCCAACGCCAACGCCGACGCCAGGGCGACTACAATAGCTCTTATATTCTCGAATAGTCAGCTAAAAATGATATACCTTGATAGTCCTGATACCCCTTAATATATTTATGATGTCTAAAATCAATCCCATGCCTAGTTAATGAGACATAAGCACAATAACACTGTGCATGCAAACTTAAACCAAAAATCCAAGTTAGAAAAGGGGCCCATAATTTGCATCGTCCAAAAATTATCCTCATGTTTCCTGATGCTCTTGAAGACACTCCTTAACTTTCTAGTCAATTCCACAACAATTTCTGAGATATAAGCTAGATAGTAGCTTGAATGCAAAATTTTAACCAAAAATTTTAAGTTAAAAGGGGGTCATAATTTTAATTATTCCATCAAGATTATTTTCCATAAAGTATGATCCCCCTAAACATATTAAAGATTTTCAAACCCAATTCCATGCCTGGATCTGAGATATAAGCATGAAAGTACCTTGCATGCACAAAAAAAAAAAAAAACTTTAAATAAAAAACCCCAAAAAAAAAAAAAAATTTCCTAATTAAAAAGGGCAATAAAATTTGAAAAACCAAAATTCATAAATTGAGTTATCTACCATGAATTTTAAAAACCCTTTAAATAGGGGTATTAAAGAGGGTTTCCAAATTCCAATTTTCATCCCTGAATTTACCTTTAAAAAAAGATAATTGCTTTAAAAAAAGTACCTTGCATCCCCTAAAAAACTTTTAAACCAAAATTTAATTAAGTTAAAAAAAAAAAGGGCCAAAAAAATTTTTAACCAATAGTCTAAAAAAGAGTTATCAAAAACCAAAAAATTGAAAGAAATGAAAAAACCCCTTAAAAAAAATAAGTAAAAATATGTTTAAAAAATTATTCGCCTATGCTTTGGAAATTTTAACTTAGTATTAAAGAAATGAGAAAAATCTTGATGCAAAACTTTTACCAAAATTTTAAGTTAAAAAGGGGCATAATTTTAATTTATTCCATCAAGATTATCTTTACCTTGGTTTAATATCCCACCTAAACATATCTCATGAAACTTTAAAAAAATCAATTAAAAAATGAAATGGTTATTTGAGATCCCCAAACTGAAAAGAGTTCAAACAAAACCAAATTTTCAAAAATTGCATGCAAAATTTTAAAACCAAAATTTCTAAGTTAAAAGGGGCCAAAAATTTAAAATTCATCAAGAGTTATCTACCTTGTTGATCCCCTAAACATATTAAATATGTTTCAAATCAATCGCATGTTTTATACTGAGATATAAGCAGAAGTATCTTGCATGCAAAACTTTTACCAAAATTTCTAAGTTAAAAAGGGGCCATAATTTGTAATATTTTCCCATCAAGGAGTTATCACCTTGGTTGTATGATGCCCCTAAACATATTCATAAACTTTCAAGTCAATACCATGAAGGGTTTATTGAGATACAAACGGATAGTAGCTTGCACAAAAAACCCAAATTTTCTATTGCATGCAAAACTTTAACCAAAATTTCTAAGTTAAAAAGGGGCCATAATTCATATTAAATTCAGTAAAGAGTTACCTACCTTGGTTGTCTGATGCCTGAACATATTTATAAAACTTTCAAGTCAATACCATAAATGGTTATTGAGATAAAAGGGTTGATAGTAACTTGCACGCAAAACTTTAACCAAAAGCTGCAACGCTGACGCCGACACCGACGCCAGGGTGACTACAATAGCTCTCATATTCTTGAATATCGAGCTAAAAACCTGGAAGTTAACAATACTGTACTGTACTGCAGACCTGGAGCGTACCGTGAACCGTACCGTAAAGAAAATATTGCGGTATATCATTTTTAGGGTATACCGTTACACCCTTAGTGACAGATTTTGCTTAGCTTATGCTATTGCCAAACACAACTAGCCCTTTTCTGATTTCCATTTTTATGTTTAATCTCATTTTTATGTTTAATCCAAGAAAAATAGTGTCAATTTGGGCAGGGACCATCGTGGAAGGATACATGTATGACTTTAAAAAAATCAATGTCATCAGTGTTATTGAATGATCTGAACTGTCACTATGAATTAACAAGAAAAATATGCTCAAACATTGTTCATTGTGGCACTATAAATGTTACTTTTGGGGAAAAAAACCCAAATTTTTAAACACAATTTTATTGGACAAGTGAATATTGCTGGCGGACAAGTAGGTTTTTTCAGTATACTTGTCTGGGTACAATTTAGAAAATTTGGAGAATTTCCACATCCCTGTTTCTAAAGTTAAAAGATGCTAGGATGCAAACAAAGTGAATCTGGCATTTTTTTTTAATATAAAAAGGGGGCATAACTCCTGACCTGACCTAATCAGCTTATATCACCCCATAATCAAATTTGGCCAAAAGAAATGGCTATAAACATTGTCAATGAATTTGAAGATAATTACTTGAGAAATGAAGATGCTAGAGCGCAAACAAAATGAAATCTGTCATTTTTCAATGTTTAAAGGGCATAACTCCTGGCCTAATTGTCCAATATCAGCCATAATAAAACTTGGCCAAGGAAATATGGTAATAAACACTGTCATAAAGTTTGAAAATAAATTGCTTATGAAATGAAGATGTTGGGAGTGAAAACAACATGAAATCTGGCATTTTTTTATATTAAAAGGGGCAATGTAACTTTTAACCTAATGGCCAAATCAGCCATTATCAACTTTACCAAAAATTAAAGATGACTGATTAAGAAATGAAGATACTAGAGTGCAAGCAAACTAAGTGTGGACAAACGGACGGATGGTAAACGGACATTAATCAATCCTAAGAGCTCATCCTGAGCACATTTGCTCAGGTGAGCTAAAAAAAAAACATGTCGCCCAATATAAATATTGGGGAAGCATAATGAATATTCTCCCAATGTGTTTCAAGTTACAGATGAGGGGTCATTACCCTGGTAAAGTTAGAACATTCACTAAATAGATAAGCAAGCTATATGCCTTTATTAATAGGTTGGTAAACAAAATCACAGCATTAATTTGGGATTTGAGGTCAAGGTGGAGCAGCACAATAATAAAAGCTTTTTGAAACAGGAAAGTAATTAGTTTGAATTAAGACACATTTGGAAATGACACTGAATGGAAGTGGTTTTTTCCCAGCTCTAGCATTCCTGGTGCACAGGTGATTTTGAAAGATCCCACTGTTCCATAAAGAAATTAAAGGAGACAGAAGATGAATAATTATAAACAAGAGGGCCATGATGGTCCTGGGTTGCTCACCTGAGAAACCAGGTATTAGTGGGAGGAAAAAAACAGAAAAATATATTATGATATGTGGAAAATTGGCTCTGCCGTCTGACGGGCCATAAATCAAGTACTTTAGGACAAAAAGAATTTTCCAAATTTGTACTATAAACTATAAGGAAATGGGCTTAGCCCCCTGGGGGCCCAAAGTTTTTCAATGGATCAAAATAATTTGAACAATCTTGGTAGAGAGTGACCGAAGGAACATCTGTGCCAAATAACTTTGAAATCCAGCCAGAACTTTTGGAGGAAAAGATTTTTATAATTTTCCTGATTTTTCTTTCCATTGCCATGGCAACTAGAGTTCTGCATTGCATCAAATTCTTTGAACAACTATAAAAGGGGGCTTCACCCATGGAACATTCCTGTGAAGTTTCTTTAAAGTTGGCCCATTGGTTTAGGAGGATATGTCGTTTTAAATTAAATGTTGACGACAGACGACGGACATTAAATCAGTCACAATTGCTCACCTTGAGCACGTTGTGCTCGGTGAGCTAAAAATTAAGTTCCTAGGGGCTGTGCTTTTTCCTCATACCTTATTTCAGTTTTAGGGGGTTTTAAGATTTAGAGCTTGAACAAACTTAAGTGTGTTACCATTATTACAATGAGGTTTGTGGATCTTCATACAGTAAGTGCACCATCAGAAAATGAAGTAATTCTAGATTGATGAAGTTTACTTTATCAGAAAAAAGAAATATATTTTAAACATGATATGTGGCATTGATGAGGATTGAAATAATAGAGAATAAAATAGTTATATGATTTATGAATTATTACTTGTGAAGCTTTTTAAATCGGGGAATACAAAGAAAGCATTCCCATCACCACAATCTGTGAAATTATAATTGCACATAAAGATGCGGGCTATAACTATTTTCAGTCTTATGGAGGGAGTTAAACGACCAAAATTATCATACTGCCGATATTAAAGTTATCTAAGAGAAGATATAAAACTTTATTACTTTTTTAAACATTTTCCGTGATTATAGTCATTTCTTTCAAAGGCCAACTGCCTCCAATATACAGCCATACTTTCACTAGGTCTAAATGCCTCCAATATACAGCATTACTTCACTAGGTCTACTGCCTCCAATATACAGCAATACTTTCACTAGGTCTACTGCCTCCAATATACAAACATTACTTTCACTAGGGCTACTACCTCTAATATACAGCAATACTTTCACTAGGTCTACTGCCTCTAATATAAAAGCATTAAATTTTACTAGGTCTACTGCCTCCAATATCCAACAATACTTTCACTAGGTCTACTGCCTCCAATATATAAGCATTACTTTCACTAGGCCTACTGCCCCCAATATACAGCATAACTTTCACTAGGTCTACTGCCTCCAATATACAGCAATACTTTCACTAGGTCTACTGCCTCCAATATACAACAATACTTTCACTAGGTCTACTGCCTCCAATATATAAGCATTACTTTCATTAGGCCAACTGCCTCCAATATACAGCATTACTTTCACAAGGTCTACAGCATCAAATATACAGCATTACTTTCACTAGGCCTACTGCCTCCAAAATACAGCATTACTTTCACTAGGTCTACTGCCTCCAATATACAGCATTACTTTCACTAGGCCTAGTGAATCCAATATACAGCATTACTTTCAGTAGTTCTACTGCCTCCAATGTACAGCATTACTTTCACTAGTTCTACTGCCTCCAATATACAAGCATTACTTTCACTAGTTCTACTGCCTCCAATATACAGCATTACTTTCACTAGGCCTAGTGCATCCAATATACAGCATTACTTTCACTAGGCCTAGTGCATCCAATATACAGCATTACTTTCATTAGGTCTTCTGCCTCCAATATACAGCATTACTTTCACTAGGTCTTCTGCCTCCAATATACAGCATTACTTTCACTAGGTCTTAGGCCTCCAATATACAGCATTACTTTCACTAGGCCTATGCCTCCAATACAGCATTACTTTCAACAGGCCTGCTGCCTCCAATATAAAAGCATTACTTTCACTAGGCAGACTGCCTCAAATATACAGCATTACTTTCACTAGGTCTACTGCCTCCAATATACAGCATTTCTATCACAAGGCCGACTGCCTCCAATATATAGCATTACTTTCACTAGGCCTATTGCCTCCAAGATACAGCATTACTTTCAAGAGGCCTAACGCCTTAACGCCTCCAATATACAGTATTACTTTCACTAGACCTACCGCCTTCAATGTACAGCATTACTTTCACTAGGTCTACTGCCTCCACTATACTGCATTACTTTCACTAGGCCTACTGCCTCCAATATACAGCATTACTTTCACTCGGTCTTCTGCCTCCGATATACAACATTACTTTCACTAGGTCTACTGCCTCCAATATACAAGCGTAACTTTCACTAAGCCTACTGCCTACAATATACAGGCATTACTTTCACTAGGCCTCCTGCCTCCAATATACAAGCATTACTTTCATAGGTCTACTGCTCCAATATACAGCATTACTTTCACTAGGCCTACTGCCACCAATATACAGCATTACTTTCACTAGGTCTACTGCCTCCAATATACAAACATTACTTTCACTAGGCCTCCTGCCTCCAATATACAAGCATTACTTTTTAATAGGTCTACTGTCTCCAATATACAGCATTACTTTCACTAGGCCTACTGCCTCCAATATACAGCATTACTTTCACTAGCCTACTGCCCAATATACAGCATTACTTTCACTAGGCCTACTGCCTCCAACATACAGCAAATTTCTTTCACTAGGTCTACTAGCCTCAAACATACAAGAATTACCTTCACTAGGCCTACTGCCGTCCAATATACAAGCATTACTTTCACTAGATCTACTGCCTCCAATATACAGCATTACTTTCACTAATTCTACTACCTCCAATGTACAGCATTAATTTCACTATGCCTACTGCCTCCAATATACAGCATTACATTCACTAGGTCTACTACTTCCAACATACAAGAATTACCTTCACTAGGTCTACTGCCGTCAATCTACAAGCATTACTTTCACTAGGTCGACTGCCTCCAATATACAGCATTACTTTCACGAGGCCTACTACCTCCAATATACAGCATTACTTTCACTAGTTCTACTGCCTCCAATATACAAGCATAACTTTCACTAGGCTCCTGCCTCCAATATACAAGCATAACTTTCACTAGGTCTACTGCCTCCAATACAGCATTACTTTCACTTGGTCTACTGTCTCCATTATACAGCATTACTTTCACTATGCTACTGCCTCCAATATACAAGCATAACTTTCACTAGGTCTACTGCCTCCAATATACAGCATTACTTTCATTGGTCTTCTGCCTCCAATATACAAGCATTACTTTCCACTAGGCCTACTGCCTCCAATATACAAGCATTACTTTCACTAGGCCTACTGCCTCCAATATACAGCATTACTTTCACTAGGCCTACTGCCTCCAACATACAGCATTTCTTTCACTAGGTCTACAGCCTCAAATATACAACATACTTTCACTAGCCCACTGCCTCCAAAAATAAGCATTACTTTCACTAGATCTACTGCCTCCAATATACAGCATTACTTTCACTAATTCTACTACCTCCAATGTACAGCATTAATTTCACTAGGCCTACTGCCTCCAATATACAGCATTACATTCACTAGGTCTACTGCTTCCAACATACAAGAATTACCTTCACTAGGCCTCCTGCCTCCAATATACAAGGATAACTTTCACTAGGTCTACTGCCTCCAATATACAGCATTACTTTCACTTGGTCTACTGTCTCCATAAAAACAGCATTACTTTCACTATGTCTACTGCCTCCAATATACAAGCATAAATTTCACTAGGTTTTACTGCCTCCCATAAACAAAACATTACTTTCACTTGGTCTACTGTCTCCATTATACAGCATTACTTTCACTAGGCCTAAAGCCTCCAATATACAAGCATTACTTTCACTAAGCCTCCTGCCTCCAATATACAAGCATAACTTTCACTAGGTCTACTGCCTCCAATATACAGCATTACTTTCACTTGGTCTACTGTCTCCATTATAAAAGCATTACTTTCACTATGTCTAATGCCTCCAATATACAAGGGATAACTTTTTACTAGGGCTACCCTCCAATATACAGCATTACTTTCACTTGGTCTACTGTCTCCATTATACAGCATTACTTTCACTAGGTCTACAGCCTCAAATATACAGCATTACTTTCACTAGGCCTACTGCCTCCAATATACAGCATTACTTTCACTAGATCTACTGCCTCCAATTACAGCATTACTTTTACTAATTCTACTACTTTCCCAATGTACAGCATTAATTTTCCACTAGGCCCACTGCCTCCCATATACAGCATTACATTCACTAGGTCTACTACTTTCCAACATACAAGAATTACCTTCACTAGGTCTACTGCCTCCAATCTACAACATACTTTCACTAGGTCGACTGCCTCCCAAAATACAGCATTACTTTCACGAGGCCTACTACCTCCAATATACAAACATTACTTTCACTAGTTCTACTGCCTCCAATATACAAGCATAACCCTTTTACTAGGCCTCCTGCCTCCAATATACAAGCATAACTTTCACTAGGGCTACTGCCTCCAATAACAGCATTACTTTTACTTGGTCTACTGTCTCCATTATACAGCATTACTTTCATATGTCTACTCCTCCAATATACAAGCATAACTTTCACTAGGTCTACTGCCTCCAATATACAGCATTACTTTCACTTGGTCTACTGCCTCCAATATACAAGCATTACTTTCACTAGTCCTACTGCCTCCAATATACAAGCATTACTTTCACTAGGCCTAATGCCTCCAATATACAGCATTACTTTCACTAGGCCTACTGCCTCCAACATACAGCATTACTTTCACTAGGTCTACAGCCTCAAATATACAGCATTACTTTCACTAGGCCTACTGCCTCCAATATACAGCATTACTTTCACTAGATCTACTGCCTCCAATATACAGCATTACTTTCACTAATTCTTCTATCTCCAATGTACAGCATTAATTTCACTAGGCCTACTGCCTCCAATATACAGCATTACATTCACTAGGTTTACTGCTTCCAACATACAAGAATTACCTTCACTAGGCCTCCTGCCTCCAATATACAAGCATAACTTTCACTAGGTCTACTGCCTCCAATATACAGCATTACTTTCACTTGGGGCTACTGTCTCCATTATAAAAGCATTACTTTCACTATGTCTACTGCCTCCAATAACAAGCATAACTTTCACTAGGTCTACTGCCTCCAATATACAGCATTACTTTACTTGGTCTACTGTCTCCCCTTATACAGCATTTCTTTCACTAGGCTAAAGCCTCCAATATACAAGCATTACTTTCACTAAGCCTCCCGCCTCCAATATACAAGCTATTACTTTCTGTCCCCTACGTTCTTACTTGGGCTACCCAATTTTACAGCATTACTTTCCACTAAGGTCTTCCCGCCTCCAATATACAGCATTTACTTTCACTCCCTTTGGTTTTTACTGCTCCAAATTACAGCATTACTTTCACTAGGCCTACTGCCTCCAATATACAGCATTACTTTCACTAGGGCTACTGCCTCCTAATTTTTTACAACATTACTTTCACTTATTTCTAGGCCTCCAATATACAGCATTACTTTTACTATTCTTCCTCCTCAATATACAGCATTACTTTCACTAGGTCCTGCCTCCAATATACAGCATTACTTTCACAGGCCTACTCCTCCAATATACAGACATATTACTGTCCACCCCAGGCCCCCTGCCTCCAATATACAAGCAAATTTTTCTTTCAAATTAGGGCCTACTTGCCTCCAATATACAGCATTACTTTCACTATGTCTCCTTAAACTCTTTCAAAATATACAGCATTACTTTCACTTGCTTTCTGCCTCCAATATACAAGCATTACTTTTCCACCCAGGTCTTTCCCGCTCCAATATACAGCATTACTTTCATAGGGCCCAACTGCCATCCAATATACAGTTTAAAATTTCTTTCACTAGGGCCTCCTGCCTCCCAATATACAGCAATTTACTTTCACTAAGGCCTACCCTTTCCTCCAAATATACAGCATTACATTCACTAGGCTCCCCTGTCCTCCATTTAAAAACAAGCATTATATTTTCACTTTGGGCCTTTTCCTTGGCCTTCCAATTTTACAGCATTTCTTCACTATGTCTACTGCCTCCAATATAACAAAAACCATTACCCTCCCTTCAGTTCTTCCTTTTCACTCTCCAAAGAAAAAGGCATTTTAACCTTCTCACTAAAGGGCCCCCATCAGCCTCACCCAATATACAGCATGACTTTCATAGGTCTACTGCCTCCAACATACAAGAAATTAAACCCTTCAGAAATTCTTCTACCTCCAATATACAGCATTATTTCAATAGGCCACTTCCTCCAATATATAACATTACTTCACTTGGTTCTGCCTCCCAAAATACAGCATTACTTTCACTATGTCTACTGCCTCCAATATACAGCATTACCTTCACTAGCTTACTGCCTCCAATAACACATTACTTCACTAGGTCTCTGCCCCAATATACAGCAAATTTCTTTCACTAGGCCACTGCCCCCCAAATACATATTACTTTCATAGGCCTCCTGCCTCCCAAAATACAGCATTACTTTCAAGGCCACTTCCTCCACTATACAGCATTACTTTCATAGGCCTCCTTCTCCAATATACACATTACTTCCCCCCTAGGCCTCCTGCCTCCAATATTACACATTACTTCATATGTCTACTGCCTCCAATATACAGCATTACTTTCACTAGCTACTCCCAAATATACAGCATTACTTTCACTAGTCTTCAGCCTCCAATATTTCAGCATTTCTTTCACTAGGTCTACTGCCTCAAATATACAGCATGAATTTCACTAGGTCTTATGCCTCCAAAATACAAGAATTACCTTTAGAAAATTCTTTTAAACCCCCAATATACAGCATTATTTTCAATAGGCTACTTCCTCAATATATACATTACAGTCGAACCTGGTCAAACGGCCACCTGCTAGCAGCGACCAACTGCTAACAACCGCCATTCAATTCCCCCCGACCAATTTTTTTATATAAAACCTGCTATCAGCGACCAACTGCTTTATACACCAACCCACCATATTTGACCCCCTTTGGTACCCCACACTGTACGAACCCACGCGCCACTGACGCCCCCACAGAATTGCGTAACGGTTTTAAAACCTTAGTGAGAGCCGAACAATAGATTTAGACTACCGAATCATCGAGGTGCGAGGATGGTTTCCAAATTACCATTACTTTCGTACAGTGGTTTGTCCCGTGTGGATGACCTTAATTGGCATTGATTAGAAAGATGTCCCCCTCATTTTTAATCCGGAAAATGATAACAATGATTTAGTGTAAAGTCGGTGCTTCAAACGTTAAAATGCGTCTCTTTCAAAAACATTTAATTTTTTGGGTTGTTTGTTTCAAAGATTTAGAGAGAGAGAGAGAAAAAAGCACCTTATCTTATTCTGTTAAAAATACACGAGGTATTGAGACCTAAATAGCCGCGCTCAATTGTGGATTACTCGGTTTTCGCCAACATAGTAAAGATTAAATGTTTCCGCGTATGAGAAAGTTGGGTTTTAACACAGAAACACTCTTTATTATTGAAGTTATCAAAATCATCTCACATTACAAAAACACATTATTCATGATTATTACGTATATTCTCAACAAAACGAACACATATACGCATTCTATGCTTTCATTCTTTTCGTTCTGCCTATTCATCCTTCTTCTTCAAACTCCTTTTACAAAACAACGCTGTGAAAATCTTCACAAAACAAATACATGTTTGTTTTCAAAATGTTATTCATTTATGAAACAATTATTAAACTTATTATGTTTCAAAATTTGTTATTAAAATGTTACCTCCTATAAAAACTTTCTGCACATAATGGAACTTAAAGAAGAGAGAAGAGAAAGAGGAGAGATGACCACATACCCTTATGTACAGTCCGAACATCACCCAAAACAACACCTGCTAACAAAGGCACTGTAAACAAAAGGGCCCCAAAATGTAATTTCCCTTGGGGGTGGCCTTTGTAAGCAGGTCGACTGTACTTCACTGGTCTTCTGCCCTCCATATACAGCATTACTTTCACTAGTCTACTGCCCCAAAAATACAAGCATTACTTTCACTAGGCCTTTCTGCCTCCAATATACACAAACTTTCCAAGTCTACTGCCCCAAATATACCGCATTACTTTCCCCTAGGCCTAGTGCATCCAATAACAAAAATACTTTCACTGCGTCTACTGCCTCCAATATACAGCATACTTTCACTAGCCCAGGCACCAATATACAAGCCCTTACTTTCACTAGGCGTACTGTCCCAATATAAAAGCCATTACTTTCAACAACCTGCTGCCCCAATATAAAGCATTACTTTCACTAGGTTCTAATGCCCCCCAATTACAGATTCTTTCACAGGCCGCTGCCTCCCAAAATAAAAGCATTACTTTTCACTAGTCTAATGCCGCCATATAAGCATTCTTTCACTAGGCAGACTGCCTCCAATATACAGCATTACTTTCACTAGGGCTACTGCTCCATTACAGCATTTCTAACACCAGGCCTACGCCTCCCAATATACAGTATTACTTTCACTAGGCCTATTGCCTCCAAGATACAGCATTACTTTCAAGAGGCCTAACGCCTTAACGCCTCCAATATGCAGCATTACATTCAATAGGTCTACTGCCTCCAATATACAGCATTACTTTCACTAGACCTATTGCCTTCAATGTACAGCATTACATTCAATAGGTCTACTGCCTCCAATATACAGCATTACTTTCACTAGGTCTTCTGCCTCCAATATACAGCATTACTTTCACTAGGCCTACTGCCTCCAATATACAGTATTACTTTCACTAGGCCTCCTGCCTCCAATATACAGCATTTCTTTCACTAGGCCTACTGCCTCCAATATACAGCATTACTTTCACTATGTCTACTGCCTCAAATATACAGCATTACCTTCACTAGGCTTACTGCCTACAATATACAAGCATTACTTTAACTAGGCCTCCTGCCTCCAATATACAAGCATTACTTTCACTACGTCTACTGTCTCCAATACACAGCATTACTTTCACTGGGCCTTTTGCTTTCCCAATATACAGATTACTTTCACTAGGTCAAATGCCTCCAATATACAGCATTACTTTCACTAGGCTACTGCCTCCAATATACGCATTACTTTCCCCTATGTCTAAATGCCTCCAATATACAGCATTACCTTCACTTGGCTTACTGCCTCCAATATACAGCATTACTTTCACTAGGTCTTTTGCCTCCAATATACAGCATTACTTTCACTAGGCCTACTGCCTCAAATATACAGCATAACTTTCACTAGGTCTTCTGCCTCCAATATACAGCATTACTTTCACTAGGTCTACTGCCTCAAATATACAGCATGGGCTTTCACTAGGGCTACTGCCTCCAACATACAAGAATTACCTTCAGAAAATTCTTCTACCCCCAATATCAGCATTATTTTCATAGGCCTACTTCCCCCAATATATAACATTACTTTCACTTGGTCTTCTGCCTCCAATATCAGCATTACTTTCACTAGGGCTACTGCCTCCCAAAAAGCAAGCATTACTTTCATAGGTCTACTCCTCCCCAATAAAACAGCAAATACTTTCATAGGTCTACTGCCTCCAATATACAGCATTACTTTCACTTGGCCTAGTCATCCAATATACAAGGCTTAAAGCGACAGGACTGTCACAAAACCAGTTTTCAACATGGAAATCCAATTCGAAATGAAGAAATTTTATTTATAAAATGATCACCAAAGACATTAATACTTTATGTTACATGCTGAAGAGTAAATAAGGTCATAACTCTAAGAAATATGGTAAATTGACAATATAGGTCAAGTCACTATGTACTGGCCATACTGTGTAGAAATTTTGGGCAGAATGCATTCAGAAATGAAGAAGGAGAATTTAAGCAAATAAAAGAATGTGTCACTATATGTTACATGAAAACAAGCCCCAAAGGTGTGAAATCAATTGTCAAAAGGGGAATTGTCTCTGACCTGCAATATCAAAGCAGGGTAAAATACAAGATTCAAAATTAAATGTTAGTTCAAGGAAATTATGGGTATTTTAAAACATGAAAAGCAACCTACAGGAATTATCCAAAGACTGATACAAATGCATTTATTTTATTTCTTATTGAAGGTTTATTAAGCAATTCTAGCATAACGAAAGCTCATAGGCCAAAGAGTTATAATAAAATTTGTATTGTCATAAAAATTAAAGATGATTGCTTAAGAAATCAAGATGCTGGATGCAAACAAACTAATTGTGGACCACAGACGGACAGACGACAGATTGACAACGGACATTCATCGATGCTAATAGCTCATCCTGAGCACATGAAGAAAACACTGAATGATTATGGAGTTATTTAAAAAAAACTAAAAAACCTATAAATGATTTTTATTGCTTTATATTTTGGGGTTATTCAAGAATTAACATCTATCAAATAGACACATAGCTACTCGAACCTACCCACACGGACCAAAAGAATGTGGTATTTGGGCTTGGACCTCAAAAACCGTGATATAGCAGCATTAAAACATCATGAAAAGATTATTGAGATATGACCTTGAATTATCCAAAATTGGTATCTTCATGCAAAACTTTAACCAAAAAGCTGCAACAACCAACACTGACACATGGGTGCTGCAATAGCTTCATATTCTTTGAATAGTCAAACTAAAAATTTAAAACTAGACATAGATGATCTGATATAGATTTATGGCCATCGAATTGTTCCACGTTTGATCAAGACTGCTTAATAAATACAGATGCAAGAGTGTATTTCAAGTGATGTCCAGCTATTTGGATAATTCAAAGGCCAAAACTCCCGATCTAATATATGATATCATCCATAATCAAACTTGAAAGATGATTAAAGGACCAAAACACTGTCTCCAAGTTTCATTATGATTGGTTCTTAAAAGTGGTTGTTAGAATGTTAACAAGAGAAAATCTGGATTTTATTTTTATCTTTACAATTCAAAGGGGGACAACTCCAGACCTTATAGTTTACATTTCAGCTATAATTAAGCCCTGCATGGCCAAGATATGTTATAAACAGTGCCTCCAGGTTTAAACAAATTTTGCTCGATAAATTATTCCCTTTTTTATACTATTTTTATAGCTTGACAGAATGGACATCCAACAACCCTCTTTGTTCACCTTGTCACTTCATGGCCAACTGAGTGACTAAGAGATAATAATGTACAGTGCAGCTCACTTCAAGTTGGCATTTTTAGGTGTAACGTGCGTTTTTGTGTCCGTGTAATGTGCGTGCGTGTACCGTGTAACATTTCAACGTGTTGGTCCGTTTTAGCATCGTTTATATCGTGTGTAATGTGTTAACCGTTCAGCTGTTAAAACTGCGTCCGACATGGAGCGATTCATTCTGGATGGGGAGTCCTTAAATTAACCTACACTGACTTCAATGCGGAAAAAACTTTGAATCATTATTTTGAACAGAGAGACTTAAATAGATAGTATATAATAGAAACTTGATAAAGAGGTGAAATTACTGATATCCAAACATAAAACATTTTATTCAGGTGATTTATTGTCATTTTGGCTAGTCAATCTATTCGCACCTCCTACATCAGTTTCACCAATACAGTTTTGGGTTTTATAAAATCACTCAGTTCGGTGCTTAATTCGTGTATAATATTTTATTTATAAAATTTCACCCAGCCTACAATAAAAAGAAAATCGTGATCGCGGGAATAAAGCCGCTGTAAAATACTATTAGAAATCAATCTTACGCCAACATTTTTAGCATTGTTTATTGTTTTTGTAACACTTTTTAAAATTAGCTTCCGTATAAAGGAGACAGTGTATAAAACTGAATAAAGGGAAAATAAACAAGAGGCCCATGATGGCCCTAAATCGCTCACCTGAGATAAATAGGTGACCCAAGAACATCTGTTTTCCCAAATTTTTTTTAAATCTTGGCCAGTAGTTTTGAAGAAGATGATTTTTAAGTTTCATATTTTTTTTCTTTTTGTAGCCATGGAACCACAGTTCTATATGGATCAAGTTTTTTTTTAGGAACTTTTGTAAAGGTTGACCCAAGGGTCATCCTGCCAAGTTTAATCAAATTCTGTCTAGTGTTTCAGAGGAGATGTTGTTTAAAGGTTTCTCTATATACATATAAGGCAAATAAGCCCCCCCCTTGGCGGCCATGTTTTTTTACAGATCGGGAAATTTTTTTAGCAACTTTGGTAGAGGTTGACCCAAGGAACATCTGTACCAGTTTATTTTAAAATCTGGGCCCGTAGTTTTAAAGAAGATTGATTTTTAAAAGTTTTCATTTTTTTTTTCTTTTTGTTGCCATGGGGAACCAGAGTTCTACTGGATCAACTTTATTTTAGCAACTTTTGTGAAGGTTAAACCCCAAAGGGTCATCCTGCCAAGTTTAATCAAATTCTGTCTAGTGGGTTTTTGAGAGATGTTGTTTAAAAGGGTTTTTCTTTTATACATATAAGGCAAATAAGCCCCGCCCCCGCGGCCATGTTTTTTTACGGATTGAAATAATTTTAGCAAACTTTGGTAGAGGTTGACCCAAGGAACATCTATACCAATTTTATTTTAAAATCTGGCCAGTAGTTTTGAAGAAGATTTATTTTTAAAGTTTTTTTTTTTTTTTTTTTTTGTTGCCATGGCACCCCGAGTTCTACATGGGTCAACTTTATTTTAGCAACTTTTGTGAAGGTTGACCCAAGGATCATCCCTGCCAAGTTAATCAAATTCTGTCTAGTGGTTTTAGAGGAGATGTGTTTAAAGGTTCTCTATATACATATAAGGCAAATAAGCCCGCCCCGGCGGCCATGTTTTTTTACGGATCAGAATAATTTTAGCAAAAATTTTGGGAGAGGTTGACCAAGGGGAAAATCTGTACCAATTTATTTAAAATCTGGCCAGTATTTTGAAGAAGATGATTTTTAAAGTTTTCATATTTTTTTTCTCTTTGTTGCCATGGCAACCAGAGTATTACATGGATCAACTTTATTTTAGCAAAATTTGTGAAGGTTGACCCAAGGGATCATCCCTGCCAAGTTTAATCAAATTCTGTCCAGTGGTTTCAGAGGAGATGTTGTTTTAAAAGGGTTTTTCTATATACATATAAGGCAATAAGCCCCGCCCCTGGGGGCCATGTTTTTTTTACGGATCGGAATAAATTTTTGCAACTTTGGTAGAGGTTGACCCAAGGAACATATGTACCAAATTATTTTGAAATCTGGCCCGTAGTTTTGAAGGAGATGATTTTTAAAGTTTTCAAATTATTTTTCTTTTTGTTGCCAGGCAACCAGAGTTCTTCATGGATCAACTTTATTTTAGCAACTTTTGTAGAGCCTCACCCAAGAACATTCCTGCAAGTTTCAAAATTCTGTCCAGCGGTTTCAGAGGAGATGTCGTTTAAAGCAAATTGTTGACGACGGAGACGACGCACGACGACGACGACGACCCCACGACGACGGACGCCGGGCGAAGGGGGATCACAAAAGTCACCTTGAGCACTTTGTGCTCAGGTGAGCTAAAAACATTAAAAAAATAAAAGTAATGTTTTGCGTGTGCCGGGAGCTGTATATCTACAAATTGAAATTACTTCCGTCCATGTTGTTGTTTTTTACCAATACTTTACTCTTTAAAAAGGGGACTATTAGCACAAAATGTCGTGATTATGATTTTACTATTTAAAATTTGTGTAAAATGTTCTACCGAGAGTATTTCAATCATTTAAGACTATGTAAACCTGAGACAAAAAAAGTCTGAGTGCTTTAGTACCACATTATCCTGTTCAACCTTTTTTATATTTACTACATAATTTACAGTCGTCCATTTAATCCTGTAAAAAAGAAAATTGTTTTGAATGAATGCCAATAAGGAAATGGACTTGCTCTTACAGACATAGTCTTTAATGAATGAAGCTCTTTTGTTGTGTAATGTTCATATGATGATGCATATAGCTGCGACTGAATTTATATCGACGTCCAGCTAATTAAAAGGTAGAGAAACTCCGAATGCACAGAGGCACCCGGGTAAACCACCGACCTTCAGCAAGCCAGCTGGGATCAAGATAAACTTTGTACATATGTTGGTGTACATGGGGGTTATATATAGTCATTCATAGTAAAAAAAAGTTCGTAATCATACCAATTACACAATCTTTAATTCTGATATTAATTAAAGCATGTATAATTCTATAATTTTGCAACGACAAAATTATCTGAAATTTATAAATGTAATAAGAATATAAAAGGGATCATACTAGAAACAACCCACAAATTTTTTCAATTAAATTACTTAGTGTGTAACTAGCCTACTATTTCACTTCCTTAGTAGCAGGAAATCTAGTTTTTGCAATTACATGTACCTATCAGGGTACTTTCTTATCAGTTTGGCGCAGCATGTGCTACTTTTACCGGAAATATGCCACCTTAGTGTTGAGCCGCACCATGCTGTCACATACCCAATTAGAGGAGGAAGTGTGTTCATGACATGATGTAATTGATATTTTCACACTTCGTTAATTGAATAAGTTAATATGATATCTCGTGTGTGAACTCGTTGAACACCGCATTAATTGAACATAATGACAGAATAGCTAACCGTCTTTTCATCTATCTCTCTTTCTTCCTCTATCTTCTCCTAATATATGTATGTTTATGGCAGACGGCAATTGAGACCGGGCTACTGAGTATATATCTATATTGTACTGATAAGAGAAACCAGTTGAAAATATTTTACCCAGACTTTGGCAATATATTGCATTATTTCAACTTTATTTAACATTATATTATTTTACGATTTATAATTCATATGACGAAATGAATTTTTTTTTTTGACGAAGCATCTTTCGCTAAACCTATAAGACTATTTTGACGAAAAGATTGTAATTCATTTTAATCAGTGAACCTGATATTATAATTTAAGTATTAAGTATCCACTGGATCGTTTAACGATCCCACAGATTATTATTATTTTTTTGCAATTTAACATAATCTACATGTTTATAACGACTAAATGAAAACAAACATGAATTTACACGTGCACATGTATTATTTGTGTCCATGTGAAGTGAGAAACGAGCTAATTTCCAATTGATGATACAATACATGTATTAATCTTTATGTTTTAAGTTCTTATACGATTTGCATAATAAATGAGTTTTTTACTTCTAAGCTACTATCGTATAAAATGCCAATGCATGCTAGGCTACTGTCTTATTTTTTATCATATGAAAAAAAATCAATTGAAAGGATAATTTCGTTAATAACAACATTCCCGTAATACAATGAAAAGAATCAACAGAACGGGAATAATAGGTAAAAAAAAAGAGTTATTCACATGATTATTTCCGTAAAGGTAACGACATAACACATTAACATATAGATTTCTAAACTGTAACATGTCACGGTGTAAAATCATTCGGCTTATTGTACTAGAACCCTGATGGAAATGAGTCTTGATCAAGGTAAAAAACACATATTATCATGTGTGTTTGCATCCTGCTTTATGCATGAAAAACAACTGCTTACATGTGCATCTGGTGTGAAATGAAATGGTGTATGCTGTTGGATATACCATATTTCATAATGCACATTGCTTCAACTTATATAAATTAATAATAAAATACGACTTACCGATTTCCTAGGTCTCCTCAGTCCTCACGAATATTATAACCACTATTTATTCCTTTACAGTACATGTAAAATGTAACTCAAAATTTGCTGACTCGGAATTTATACTCTATCGTGCTGGTGGCACATTGTGTCGTTTAGCAGGGACTTCCTGTGTATTCCAGTTTGACACGATACACAATCTATGCACAGGAAATATTTAAATTTGACACCCAAGACCAAGAGTACAATTTGAGGAAGTTAGGTGTCAGACTGGGTAGCTGGACTCGGAATTATACGTAAATCGTCACCTTGGCCTGGTACATGTAACTTAACGTTTGACGACTTATGTGTAATTCTCTCTCTCCGCCATCTCTCTCTCTCTCTCTCCCCCTCTCTCTCATTAGCCTAGATGTGATATATATACAATGAATTAAAACTTCAACTATCATGCTCATTATTAACTAATTAAGTTTAATTTTCACGTTATAACCGCAACGAATACATCCAAGACTTAAACCTTTCATCTACCTAAGGAAGCACTCGATAGGATAAACTTATTTAAATGAATTGCGTTTTTAAATTGATTCGAAAAACTGATAAATGATTAGGAATTAATTGCCGAAAGCATAATTTTTAACTACCTCGCTTTTCATCTAAGGAAAAACTCAATAAGATGAACTTATTGATCGATTGCGTTTTTTTGAATTTATTCGATAAACTGATAGGAAATTAGGAATTAATTGCCGAAAGCATAACTTTAAATACTTCGCTTTTCCATACATATCCTGGTGATGGTACAGGTAATTATAAAGATAAAATGGGCTCGATTTTTCCACTCCTAAAACTGTTGAATGTTTTTATCCGTCTTTTGAAAATCATTTGGGGTTGGTTGTTTTGTCTGTCTTCCAATAATGAGTAATAATACATTGTATACACAGATTCGTATAATCGTCAATTCTATTCGTTTAATTATTAAAAGAATTAGAAAAAAAAAGATTGATAAGCGTCTATGGACGAAAACAACTACAGCTAGTATATGTGGCTAAAAATTTTAGATTACCAACAATACGATACGATTTTTTAATTCTGTGTTCAGATTTTTTTCGGTAAATGGCCAGATCGGTTTTTAATTAAATAAAAAGGTAACTCCTTTGATGTTTCATTTATGATTATATATGGAATTTTGTTCCCAAACTTTAATGATAGTGTGAAAAATAGATCATACGCATTGAATGGAGTATGCATTCATACATTGTACATGAACGTGATCATATAAGAATAAACAAGAGGGCCAAGATGGCCCTAGATCGCTCACCTGAGAAAAGTATTATTCATTGCCTGTACAAAACAGATTGCTTTAGAATTAAGATGATGAGGTGAAACAATGTTCAGGAATTTTCTGACCCCATCCACAAAAGATATCATCATGACAAACATTCTGCCAAAGTTTGAGGATGATTGGACCAAAAATGTTGCCCTCAGAGTATAAACAAGATTTTTCTAAGATTTGACCTACTGACCTACATTTCTGTCCACCCCACCCTTTTTCAAACGGTTCGAAAAACCCTTTTTGCCCAAACAATCTGCCCAAATTTTGAGGAAGTTGCATAAAAAACTGGGGCCTTTAGTTTTAAACAAATTTTTCTAAATTTACCATTGACCTATTTTCCCCCTTTCCCCCCCCCCCCTTTTTCGAACGGGGGCTAATATCATCAAAAAAACCATTCTACCAATTTAAAATTTATTAAAATTTAGCCCATTTAAAAACAAATTTTTCAAAATTTTAAACCTATTTTTCCTTACTTTTTGACCCAAAACCTACCCATTTTCAAAGGGGTTAAAATTTACACAAGACAAAACATTCTACCAATTTGGGGGGAAAGGGATTGGGATCAAAATTGGGGCCTCTATGTGAAAAAAAAAATTTTCAAATTTGACCTACTACCCCCTTTTTTGTTTCCAAACCCTTTAAAACCCTTTTTTAAAAGGGGTTCAAAATCATCAAAACAAACTTTGACCAATTTGAAAAGTTTGGAAAAAATTGGGCCTCTAATTTAAAAAAAAATTTTTTTCTTATTTTTTGACCAACTGACCTATTTTTTTAAACCCAAACCCCCTGACCCATTTTCAAAGGGTTCAAGTTTATCATCAAAAAAAACTTTTGACCAAGTTTAAAGATTATAAAATTGGGGCCTCAAATTTTAAACAAGTTTTTCTAAGATTTGCCCTACTGCCCTTCAAAAATTCCAAACCCTAAACCCCTTTTAAAAAAACCCAAAAAATCATCAAGAAAAACCTTCGGGCCCAAGTTTGGGGAAAATTTTGGGACAAAAATTGGGGGCTCTATGGGGAAAAAAATTTTTTTTCAAAGTTTTTGACCTACGACCTACTTTTTTATCCAACCCTACCCTTTTTCGAAAGGGTTTCGATTCTCAAGACAAACATTCTGACCAAGTTTGGGGAAGATTGGATAAAAATTTTGGGGCCTCATTTAAACATAAAAATTTGTTACGGACGACTCACGGAGCGGACAATCAAGAAACCAAAAGGCCACCCTGACTACCCAGGTACTAAAAAATAATCTTCCCCAAAGTTTCTTCGACGTATCTAAAAAACAAACAAAAATAAAAAGTTTACTAGCAATTACATGTAATTCTTAGGGAATCTAAAACGAAAAATTTAATAGACGCTTGCCCTTTTGATTCCCCCTTTGGGTTCTCTTTTTAACAAAATGACGCATAGAGAAGTGTCTATGGACGAAAATAACCGATTTGGGCCCCGAATAACCCGGCAGCTTTTTCATCGTGCATCGTTCGGAAACGTGTGGACTGTGTATCGTGTATATGAACCAAAATGAACTACTTTCACCGTGGGAACGTGCGTTCCGTGTCTGTGCCCCAAAATTTAAAGGGGGAGCCCGGGGACTGTTTTGGAATTTGGGGTTTCCTATGGTTTATTCTTGGGGGGTTTTCCCCTGGGTTTCATTATAATTTTTCTCAAAAATCATTTTTTATCTAAATTTAAAAGTGTCAATTTAAAAACATTTTAAATACCCAAAAAGGGGTTTATTAAAAACAGGCTTTATGGGAAAAAAACTTTTTCTACTTTCTACAGCAACCCCTAATTTATAATCTCTCCCCTCCTACTAAATAAAGATCCACACGGAACCCTCGTATTTAAAATCACTTTCTTCAAAGAGTTTTTCTAAAAACCCTCACCCAAGGGGCTTTTTCTCTCCCATTTTTTCCCGCATTTCATCAAATAATAACTGCATAAAAACCTTTACCCCCTTTTGATCTGCAGTATCCAGGGGATTTTTTCTCGACGTGTGTATACATCTTTGGGCAAAATGTTTGAGAGGTTCTCTCCATGTGGCAGCAACTGACAATTGGCCAATGCAGTCATAGTGTATGGGTCTGTAAGGTCCAGTTCAAAAAACACACTATCTGCCTGCTGGAAGGCAAACTTCATGTTATCTGGAATGTAGTCCCACACTCGGTTGTAGGGAACATGGATTGTCCCAAAGAAATAAGAGGGAGGTTCACGCTTCAGTTTCCACAGGAAGGAATTCACCTGCAATAACAAACAGCTAAACTACATGATGCACATAAAATCAAAGCCCTGAAGGCACTGAAGTTGTGTGTGTCTCAAGTGAAAAAGGGTTTGAAGAGCTGCAGTTCTGCTGGGTAACTTAATTTTTGCCAGATACCAAACTTAAATAAAACTAGACTTCTTTTGTTCTAAACAAAAGAAAAGGCTTTCTGCACTGCAAACCATGTCACACCTGATCATACTTATTTACTTTTCTGACATACACCATCTTCAAAAATTGAAGAAAATCCCTCCCGAATTGACAGCTGTAGAGTGCAAACATAAATAAATAGCAGAGGAAATCTGTGACGTCATATAACATACTTTAAATTTTAAAGTCATTGCATTCAAATGGAATATGTGGCTTTGTTTTCATTATAATTTCATAATGCTAACTTTTCGAGAACCATCTTTAAGATAACTTCAATAATACTCAATCTTGGTGTTCTGCAAGGGAATGAAGTATCACTAGTCCTCTTAACATGCTAAAAAGTTATACAAGATTCCTTTTCTATGAAATATTTATTTCTCATATCTATATCTTCATGGAAATTTCTTCCTGAAATGAAGGTGGCACAGAGCATTTAAATAAATTACTGTATCACATTATACCTTTAATGTAACAGAAATAAAATTTAGAATATGTGGGATCAACTGCAGAAGCACAAGGAAAAATGCTTTTTTTTTCAGAAATTCTTACTTCTATGTAACTTCCTTATATGATGTCCGATTTTAAAAACCAGGTACCATAAGAAAGGTCTTCTGAATTCAAACATGCACTTACATTATGTTTAAACCAATTTGTTAGGTGTTTTTTTTTGCAATATTTTACCGGTAAGTTATTCCTCCAAAAAAAAAAAAAAGGCAAAAATCGGCAAAGAGATATTCATGTCAATTACTACCCTTCGACAAATAATTTAATAATTAATAGTCCAATCATTAAGATATGCAGAGCATTAGAACTGCATTGCATCATGATAAAAATATTGTTCTTTATGATATTTTCAACAAGAGGGCCAAGATGGTCCTAAAGACGCTCACCTGAGAAAAACTGCCTTCATTGCCTGTACAAGTTACTTAATTATAGCATAGTTGTACTGAAAACATAATCCATTAGATTACTTATAATTCCACGAACTAAACAGAGCCTGTTGTCGAAATTTGAAGTCAAACTTGACTGAAAAATTATGGCTTAAAACACACAATTTAAATATCAAAAGGGGCATAACTCCTGACCTAATTCACAGATATCAACCATAATCGAACTTGGCATAAAGGGTATGGCTATAAACATTGTCATAGAGATTAAGATGATTGCTTAAGAAATGAAGATGCTAGAGTGCAAACAAACCAAAAATTGGCATTTTTTTTATATTAAAGGAGCATAACTCATGACCTTATCGCCATTCAACCATAATAAATTGGCCAGATTTTATGGAAATAACATTGTCATAAAGTTTGAAGATGATTGCTTAAGAAATGAAGATGCTAGAGTGCAAACAAACTAAAAATTGGCATTTTTTAATATTTAAAGGAGCATAACTCATGACCTTATCGACCAATATCAACCATAATTAAAATTGGCCGAGATTTTATGGAAATAGACATTGTCATAAAGTTTGAAGATGATTGCTTAAGAAATGAAGATGCTAGAGTGCAAACAAACTAATTGTGGACGACAGACGGACGGCGGAGGGACAACGGACATTTATCGATCTTAATAGCTCATCCTGAGCACATGTGCTCAGGTGAGCTAAAATTAATAGTTTCTTAGAACAAGAGGCCCATGATGGCCCTAAATCGCTCACCTGAGATAAATATGTTGACCCAAGGATTATCTGTACCAATTTATTTTAAAATCTGGCCAGTAGTTTTGAAGAAGATGATTTTTAAAGTTTTCTTTTTTTCTTCTTTTTGTTGCCATGGCAACCAGAGTTCTATATGGATCAAGTTTATTTTAGCAACTTTTGTGAAGGTTAACCCAAGGATCATTCCTGCCAAGTTTAATCAAATTCTGTCCAGTGGTTTCAGAGGAAATGTTGATTAAAGTTTTCCCTATATACATATAAGGCAAATAAGCCCCGCCCCTGGCGGCAATGTTTTTTACGGATTGGGGAATAATTTAGCAACTTTGGTAGAGGTTGACCCAAGGAACACTCCTGCCAAGTTTAATCAAATTCTGTCCAGTGGTTTCAGAGGAAATGTTGATTAAAGTTTTCCCTATATACATATAAGGCAAATAAGCCCCGCCCCTGGTGGCCATGTTTTTAATGGATGGGAATAATCTTAGCAACTTTGGTAGAGGTTGACCCAAGGAACATCTGTACCAATTTATTTTAAATTGGCCAGTAGTTTTGAAGAAGATGATTTTTAAAGTTTTTCATTTTTTTTTCTTTTTGTTGCCATGGCAACTAGAGTTCTACATGGATCAAGTTTATTTAGCAACTTTTGTGAAAGTTGACCCAAGGATCATCCCTGCCAAGTTTAATCAAATTCTGTCCAGTGGTTTTAGAGGAATGTTGTTTAAAGATTTCTCTAATACATATAAGGCAAATAAGCCCCGCCCCTGGCGGCCATGTTTTTTTTACGGATCGGAATAATTTTAGCAACTTTGGTAAGAGGTTGACCCAAGGAATATCTGTACCAATTTATTTTAAAATCTGGCCAGTAGTTTTGAAGAAGATGATTTTTAAAGTTTCTTTTTTTTTTTTCTTTTGTTGCCTGGCAACCAGAGTTCTTCATGGATCAACTTTATTTTAGCAACTTTTGTAGAGCCTCACCCAAGGAACATTCCTGCCAAATTTCATTAAATTCTGTCCAGCGTTTTCAGAGGAGATGTCGTTTTAAGCAAAGTGTTGACGACACACGACGCACGCCGCTTGACGGACGACAACGGACGCCGGACGAAGGGCGATCACAAAAGCTCACCTTAAGCACTTTGTGCTCAGTGAGCTAAAAAAGCAATCAAATGATTGGGATTTACTGCAGAAGTGCATGAAAGAACGGTTTAAAATGAATTCTTATTTCTCATCTAACTTCCTTATAGGATGTCCAATTTAAAACACTAGGTATCATTACAAAGGCCTTCAAATTTCCAACATTTCATGTGTTTCATGTTTCATCTTTTCTGTTATGGGTTTTGAGATATAGAAAATCATTTTTTAAGAAAACGGCAAAAAATCGGCAAAAAGATGTCCATGTCTATTATTGCCCTTCTATAAATAACTTTATAATTTTGGACCAATCATTAAAATCTGCTATCATTAGAACCGCATTGCATCATGCAAAAATTTTGTTCTTTATGTTATTTTCAAAAATTAACAGTCTTTTCGAAAAAAGCAATCAAGTGATTGGGACTTCCTGCAGGAGTGCATGAAAGAACATTTTTACAGTGGTGCTATCGTATCAGTTGTCAAAAATAGCGTATATTGTTCGTATCATATAGTATACTCAATTGCATCGTAATGTATCGAATCATATCCTATCACATTCAATTGTTTACACATAATAAAGGGGATCGTATCGCATCGTATTGTAAAGCAATGAATTTTAAAATCGTATATCATAAATCGCATAACGAAATATCGTATAGAATCACTTTAAGATTTTTGGCAGTCTAAGTTTCAGGACACCCTTTATTTATTAATTTTTTTTTTTTTTTTTAAGAAAATAATTCTTCTTCGTGTCTCTAAATTCAACATTTTGCATATGTGTATTAACTTTTTTATTATATTATGTAGTATAATCTTATTATTTGATTAGTTACAATAACATTCTTTTACTTTTTATGTACCGGTACATATATTGTATATACATGTGTAGTGGCCTACGTGACTTTCTGTAACAGATGCCGTGCGTCGTTAAGCAATTTAATGCACGTGTGAAAAATATGTATTCGAAAGCATTAAATCGATATTTAAGTAAACGCTGGGCTACATACATTCCTTTAAGTTTATTTGATGTGTTTAATCAAAATTTTCATGATTAGCAAGTCTGAAAATTAACAATTTAAATCTGACCTAATTATGCATAATCAAACTCTGATTTCATCCAAGATGTTGTTTCCCTTTTGAATAACTTATTTTCCGGGACCTTTTTTCCTCTGCAGTGTTCGCTCGCGTGCTCTTATTTAAAACATTGAAAGAGATGATCGTAACTTACGCATATACCTACATTATAATTCTAATGTGTATTTTTTATTTCCTACTTTATTTACCCCCCCCCCTCTCTCTCTCTCTCCACATATGCAAACGTCATAATTCGCACAGAACATATTTCGTTTTCCTCTCTCCCTCTCTTTCAGTTTGAATAAGCAATATAATATCAGGAGGTCTGGAATCGAAACCGAACCGGGGTACATTTCTCCGGTGATAGCGTCAAGACGTATAAAATTTGTACTAGATTTGCCCTTTGTCTTGCACTCGGCAAACTGGGGTTGCTATGGGAACTCGAAAACTCAGTACTGGTTCTAAGCAGGAACTTCTCTCCCGTGTATGGGTTGGTGCTATATCCCTGACACGTAAAATAACCAATGTGTCTTTTCGGAAATGAGCTAGGGCTCCCGGACTCACTTGCATCCAACCACTGTCTTTTCCATTGCTTTTTTTTAGCAAAAAAAAAAAAAAAAAAAAAAAAAAAGCCCCCTACAATAGATGATTAACATACTGCCTTTGAGGATAGAGGCATAGGTTTTAGTCAATTACCGATCTCTCCTTGTCCATGAAAACACAAATTCACTACATGATAAAAGTTAAATGGGAAAAAAAATCTATAAATTCCATATTATTACATGTATAGTTTCGCTTAAAATATATCTGATTTTTTTTCTCATGTATGTACATTTATGCATGAATGTGTATATTTAACCAACGTAATTGTATTTCATCAAACGCGTGTCATACCTTCTTATCAGCGGGCACAGCATGTGTTAATTTTGACCGGATATGTCACCTTATGTAATGCCGATACTGATATACCGTCACCCGACCCCACCCCCAATCCCACCCCAAGGCAAGGGAGGGACAATCAACCTTTACACAACATGAATGTTTATAACCATACTAATTAACGTGACAGAAAACCTGAAAGATGGTCGCAGGCCTATTGTAAGAACATTATCACAGAAAGAACCGGGGTGTTATGTAGTGTCACTGGGTAGCTTAGTCAAAAACTGGTCCTCTATTATAACAAATATCATACAATTATTTACAAGTAACTTAGAATAACTATGTGTATATACATACATACGAAACACTATAGAGCACTTACGTAATATAAAACTGTACCGACTAAATTAATACTTTTCTGACTCTAAGCTCTGCTGCCTACGCGTTTTAGAGTATACGCGTATATTCACAACACTGCGATTGTACAAAATTTGAAGTGTGACCCTAATACAGAAAACTCAAAATTCTTCATCCGACCAAAGAGTGTCCCGAAGACAACGGAGGAATCTACTAGACGAACAACAACATCACTACAAGTTTTCTTCCATTAATTAATTTGATTCATATATCAGTATATTTCCATAGCGAATCTTGTTGATGATGATATTAAATAATAAAAATCTCTCTTTCTCTCTCTCTCTCTCTTTCGAGGGGTGGGGTTCTTTACAAATTAAAGACTAATGTTCTTTTAAATAAATAGAAATCGCATACGAGTAAGTCTTGGAGTATTCTTATGATTGATAAAACACAATAAAAAATATTTTTATAGTTAAAACAGCGAGTAAAATATAGCAACAGTTTTTTATAGGAACAAATAATATGTGCTTATGGTTGAAAGCATGGGACCAATTTAGAAGTTGTTTGCAAATTAGATTTTCTGCTATCATCATGTATAAGCTGCGACAGAATCGGCGACCTCTTCACTAATTACTTCTCTTCGAACAAGATGGCCTTCCGTCTTAAATTTTTTTAATTAAATAATTGTTTAAAGAAGCAGCAATAACGGGTAGCTCTTTCTCTCTGTATATAAGATGCAGGTGGCATGCAGTTGCTCATGTATCATTACATTTTTTTCGGCTATTTGACAGTTAACCAGAAGTTCTCTAGCACGTGCTATACTTCTATGTGTTGGTTCACAAGCGCTCATTGTGCGGTCGCGATCGTATATAAAAGGGCATGGACAATTATATTCATAATTTTTTAAGAAAGATATTGTGTTAATTAACTCAAGTAGCAGAGTACTAGATATCAGTAAGTACTGTTATCATTTTTTATTGTGATTGTTATTTATTACACGTAATCATAAAAATATTTATAAATAATCTTCATTTAAAAAAAAACTTAACTTCCTCTCATTACATGTGCCGTTAACAGTGGTCTCAGATGGAGATCTCAGAGTCTGTCGCTTTTCAGGGGACAGCAATTTTTGTATGTCCCCCTTTCCTGTCGCTCGCTATGTTTATTTCAGAGGAACACACGGATTACCAGTTATATGTAACGATAAATATTGTTAACAACATGAAGTTTTTGCATAATTCTGGACTTGTAGTCAAATCAAGCTTGCAGGTACATGTATATAAATGTGTAAACCGTGCTTACCGTGTATCGTATATCGCATAACATAAATCGCAGATTGTTTATCGTATGGTATCAGATTATAAACGCATCGCATCGTATCGAATCGTAAAGGTAAATCAAACTTGCTATCGTACATCGCAAATCACAGATCCATATATTCGCATATCGTTCATAAATTTCAATTGTATATCAATCGTATTTTTTGACAACTGATACGATAGCGCCACTGTATGTATTAATGCTATTAAAACTACAGATAATAGCTGCCTCTGAATTCAGACTTATGTGCTTGTGTGTTTTTTCGATGAAATATTGTACAGTTTTTCCTACTTTGTTTATTTGGTCTAATTTCCAGGTGACAGTATTTTAATCATTTGAAGACAATGTCTACTTGAGACAGACAAGCGCTGTCACACTATAGTATCACGCTGTAGACATGAAGCATACCACACCCAGTCACAATATCCTCACACCAGTTTGTGAGCACCAAGCAATGTACCTATACCAGTACCTTTTTCTAACTACTGTATTTACTCGACTATAAGATGGGGTTTTTTTTGGGGTCTGATCAGGGTTTAAAAGTTGGGGGGTCGTCTTATAGGCGGGGGGCCACCAGTCTGGTAAAGTTTCCCCCAAATTTAGTTGCCGTATGAATGAAGCTTCGTAGCGGTATGCAATTATGCAGCCGTATATTCTTCTCATTTTCAATCGTTAGATAAATATTAGAAATGAATTGCATGATATAAATGACTAAATATTACTGTAAGATTGTTTAATCAAAAGTTTTTTGCACCAATATGAATTTATTGGAACATTTTAAGCATTTTATCTTTCTGCAAGCGGTTTCGGGGAAACACATGGTGCTCATTAGAACTGCTTGTTCATAAAATCTTCTCGTGACACCTCGACGTAAATAAAGCATTGAAATACACAAGATGTTTTCTTATGATTTGTTTATTTTATGCTTTTTTTAATAAGTTAATTAACATTTACAATGAAAAAAAAATGGTATTGATTAACAATCCAGAAAATTGGTAAGAAAATCGGTGTAGTTTCACACCAAGGGTTCTCACGGGCACCGTCAAAACCAGTACATACCAGACCGTACACAACTGTAACATTACAAGTTCTGAAAATGAAAATGAGTTTGTTTTCGAGAATTATTATGAAAATTAATATTAAGGTAATGCATTTAATCAAAAGTTTGTTTCATTTTTTGTGAAATTATTCCGAACTTAGCGAGATTTTCATGGTATACTTTAAAAAATTTGGCGGTAAATTACCATTCGTTGAACTGCATTTGAATTTTTTTACCCCGTCTTATAAACGGTTCAAAGCAAAAAACTACAGATTTGGGGATTGGAGAGGGGGCCCCGTCTTATAGAAGAATAGTCATATAGTCCAGTAAATACGGTACTTGGTATATCGCAGCCAGGGGTTTTCAGAATTTTCCTCCTAAAACTGTATATACTTCCTCAATATACATGAAAATATCTTTACCAGCCAATATTTATAATTAGACAAGTGTGCGTCCAGTATGCCAAACTGTATGCAACCAGTTGCTTAATGTCAGCTATGAAGTTGTCTTAGGACCATATTTCCATTCTGTTCATGTGCACCTTTATATGCTGTAAATTGGTATGTATACGTGAACATCGTGGTTTATGACAATGAGACAGTTTCGTAGCTGACGGTAAGTATATGGTTGCATATGTTTGGCATACTAAACGCTTGCCAGATATATTACAACAACCAGAGGCAACCTTTATATTCATACTTATTATGAACATTATTTTCAAATACATTTTTCCAAAATGTTACTGACCATCAAGGATACTTTTCTTTAACCGTTAAAACGCCCCTGGTAGTCAGGTGGCAGTCTGTTCTTTGATAGGTGTGGTAAACTGTAATTCAGATGTCCTATTTAACTGTTGTGGTGGGTGACATAGAAGGGAGTATGTTAGGAACAAACCCGGTAAGCCAAAACGTGCTCATTATAATTAATAGCCAACCTACTCCTGTGTGAGATGGCTGATAAATTGCTGTCACAATGAATAATATTTGTGTCAGAGTTTTAACGTTTACATTAAAACTACTTGTGAACAGCAGCTATTGTTTACTACTTATTTTAATCATCAGAGTCAAGCTGATAAAATTCACTCACAAAATGTAAATTTGTTCACTATTGTTAATATGAAAGCATTTGAAACACCATGTGATTAAATGGATTTAGAACTGTGATAAAATGGAAATAGAAAAGTATGAATTGCTAAAATATGAGTCAAAACAGCTTTAGTAAAGTAATGCATAAATATTACACATAGAATTCTGATTATTTTCAAGAGCATTAAAAATGTAAAAATAAAGATATTAAAATACTTTTAGTATATTATTTTCACCGAATTACTCCCTCATAGACTCATTACAAGATTCTCTATTTGCTCATGAGATATAGTTGCTCAAATTCTACACAGTCAGCACAACATGGCAAGGCTGCCGGTTGCTCGTCTGTTTTTGCCAACGTTAAATATTTTTGTTAAACATTTAAGTAAAGCACTGAAGACACTGAAGTTGTGTCTCTAAATGAATGAGACTGCAGCTTAATGAAACCCTTCAAATAAATGTATGCTTAAACTCATTCCTGAGAATGAAATATCATTTATACTTGCATGGGTTCAATTTAGATGGATGCAACAATGAAGTCGGGAAATTGCAATGTTTCAACAACGGTCTAAATGACATGTGTCAAAACGCTCAAAGGATTATGGGTAACGCAATGCTGCAACTGATATGTATAGGTTACGTAAATAAAATGATTTGACACAACATTAAATCATTATCAACACTTGTTAAGTTTGTTGGGTTTAACGTCCCTCCGACAGTAATTCAGTCATTTGGAGACGATGTCTACTTCATGCGGGTATAGGGCTGCCACACTGCAGTATCACGCCGTACACATGTGGCATGATACCACACCCAGTCACATCATCCTGAAACCGAGCTAACCAGTCTGCAAATACCCTTATATGTTGAGCGCCAAGCAAGGGAGCTATAACAGTACCATTTTTTAAAGACTTTGATAGTCGTGGTCGAGGATCGAACCCACGACCTCCCGCTCCCGAGGTGACGCTCTAACCACTCGGCCACCGGAAAAAGGTACGCTTGTTCAGCTAGTAATATCAATATGATATAAGTAAAAAGTTTTTTTGCAATTTAATGACTCATACATAGCTGTAAACTTACATATTTTCCAAAATGCTTCAATTAACGTGAAAGCGAAAGTAGGATATTTTTCGAAAATTCTTACAAATGGGTTTAAATTCGTATATTTGATGTAACTTCTCTGTATACTTTAATCAATTTTAAAACTCTAATTACCAAAATAATCGTCTTAAAATCCTCCACATCTCACTCGCTTAAGGTGTGGACTTATTTCTAATGATTCTTAAGATATTAGCCGTAAAACTTTGACAACAAATGCAGAATCGCTGAAATTCTACATGTTTAAATTCTTATTTTTGATGTAACTTCCTTATAATTTGATCAATTTCAAAACTTAAGGTACCAAAATAATTGTCTGAAAATTCTCTACATTTCAAACGATTTATGTCTCGAAAATTTTCAATACTTTTTGAGATACAAGCTCTTAAACCTCCTGATAATTCCATTACTCCATGAACCTTTGGCCAATCATTAAAATTTAAGCATCAAAAGAACGGTCAAACATTGCTCTACAAATAATATCCATCATCATATTTTCAAAATCAAAGGTTTTCGAGGTATGAACTGTTAAAACACACGGAAGGTTTTCCCAAAATTTTCATTTTTCCCCCAAAACCCAAAACCCAAATTTAAACCCCCGATCATCAACAAGGGGCCCCAAAGGGGCCCCATAAACGCTCACCATGAACACAGCAAAATTCCCAAGAGATTTTTTTCAATAAGGAAATAAAAATTGACAAACCAGAGAAAAAACTTCTTTTTACCCAATCATGGCAGAAAATAATAAAATTTTAAAAAATCCTGACCTTTAAATTTCATGGAAGAAAAAATTCAAAAATTTAAAAAATTGAAGAAAATAATAAAAATTGTTTTAATTCAGTTGCATTTACACGATGTAATGGTTTTTCAAAAATAAACTACATTTTTTGAAAGACACGGGGCTTTTTGTACGGGAAAAAAAATAAACATTGGGTTTTAAAATTTGGGTTGATTTAATTTTTTACAAACGGATTAAACTTTTAAATAACAATCTTTTAAAAAAATATTTCGAAAAATTCTTTAATATCGTTTGATTTTTTTTAAATTTATAATTTTCAAAAGAAAAAAAGTAAATCCGCAAAACAGATGACTTTTTAGAAAGGCAAACCCTTTTTTGGGTTATTAATTTTTTTTACATGGTCAGAAAAAGTTTTTAAAATTATTTTGCAAAATAAAAAAAGAACTCCCCCCTTTAAACCTACAGGGGTTTTTTTTTAGTTTTTTACCCAAAAAAACAATGCATCTCTCCATTAAAAAAAATTTTCGTAACAAAATCGGAAATTTTGCGTACGGGGACATCGCCATAAAAAACCCGGGGCAAAATTTTATGCAAAATAAAAAAAAGGGGAAAAAAAGGGAAAAAAAATTAAACCCAGATAA
>CM037781.1:1382915-1432915 GCA_021229015.1 Solen grandis | reverse complement strand
TTCTGTAAGAGCTTATTTATGTAGTGTTAAACATTTGGAATTATTTACTTTGGAAAGTTGCCTTCAATTTCATGTCCATCTAAATAAAATGCCAGGTCAGAGAATAAAAAGACATCTGCATGGAAGTTGCCATCAAGGATATCCATACTTTACTGATAGATTTGCTGGACATCAATGTACAGTCATTGCACTGATAGCTCTCTGTTTTGCATTTGTAAGACAAGGGACTGTTTGGCAGAAAACTGATCTAGACATTATTATCAATGAGGGTCACAAATGGTATAAGGAAACTACTGAATCAACAGGATTATGTCCACGTAACTTACAACACAATGAAATTCCAAGGTACATGCCAAGGTTTATAGGTGATGTTGACATTGGTGTCCATTTCTGGTCTTAATGAGCAGGATTGTGATCAACTGGTCTTAATAAGGAGTGGGAATAGGCTATATACATAGCTACTCTCAGTAGACTACAATTCATTGCATTCAATCTTGTAATTCACTCCTTCATTTGCAGGCTAGAACACCTTGCAAATAAATCCTACCTATTTCTCAAGTGCACACAATCACTGTCCTTAAATTTTACAAAAAAATAAGAAAAAACAACATATTTTGAAAGTTCCTAAATAGTCTAAAATCAATAATAAATTTACTGCTCTATCACTTTTTCATACAATCCAGCACAATATCTATGAACAATTACATAATAGAACATGCTATTATGCATTTAAAGGAAATCTTTACAGATCATCCAAATGATATCCAACAGACAAATATAGGTATATGTATATATATATATATACACAAAGTGAAAAACCTAATTTCTTTTTCTTGATATTTCAGGCAGCACCAATATGTAGAAAAAGGTTATCTTCTAGTGCAGAAGAAGTGTCTTTCAAAAAGCTGAAAGTAAAAGAGCAATCTGGAGTAATTGAAGTAGGACTGGAGAGAATTAGCAGATGTTCAAGTCAATAAAGGTGACCATGTCTAACTGAAGAACTTTAATGTAACATCCAGATACCATGCCATCAAAAAACACAAATTCCTGTTATTGCAAACCAAAGACAGAACCCGTTCGTTCCGGTTCCTCTTTTCATATGTCTTTCATTGTGGTCTTTTTGGCTGAGTAACACTAGAGGGGTTGTGAGACTTATCTCCCGACATAATGCGTTAGGTTGTTTCAGGACTAGGTGCTTGGTGATGGTGCATTATATATCTTGGTATAATTGTTCATATGCTTTCGTCTGTGGATTAAATAGGGGCCTCAGTGGCCAAGAGGGTAAAGTCACTGACTTTAGTACTTACTTAGCCTCTCACCGCGTGGGTTCAACTCTTGGTAGGGTCATTCGGATTTTCATATGAGGAAGCCTTCCAGTTGGCTTGCGGTAGGTCGTTTGTTCTACCCGGATGCCTCCGTTCATTCGGGGTCTTCCTCCACCTGTAATTAGCAGGACATCGCTATATGACTGAAATACCATCGAAGCGACAGTAAACTCATATAAGTCAAGCCATCTATGGATTGATATTGCAGTGTGAAAATACACTATCTCTCTGATAGGTAAGGATGCTAGGTGATTGAGACACTATTGATGGATAATAATCACAATTATAAAAATCACTAACACATCTAACCACATCAAACTCTGCCTCTCTCTCTCTCTCTGCATATTGCCAGAAAATGTTTTTAAAAAAAAAAAAAAAAAAAAAGATGTTTAGCTTTTTGGGTGGAATTACTATTAAAATATTATTTTATGAAAGGCAAAAATTATGGAAGAACCTCTACTCAGTGGCTTTTTCAATAAGCAAAACTTTGTTTCAGATATTTCAAGTGAGATGCCTTACTTTAGGTTTGTGCTTTAATTCTCCCCAAATGTCGATGTGCTATTGTCTTCTTCCACCAGAAATTTGCTAAATGTCACTATATATTTGTTTGACTTATTCATCACACATTTAATTTAACTCTTTAATATTTTATGATAAATCTTTTTGCAGATGAACTTTCTGGATATCTATCAAACACAATAAGAAAAAGCAGAATTCAAATCTTAAAATATTATTTTCTACCCACTAGAAAAAAAAAACACCTAGTTAATGATGCTGTGTTAAATTATGAATGAAAAAAAAATTGAATTTATGCTTCAATGGAAAATGAAAACATGCCACATGACTTGAATTATGCCTTCACAATGGCTTATTTATATTCATGAGCCTATCAGGGGTGGCTTATCTCATTACATAATTATGCTTTTCTTTTAAAAATTAAAACTTCCTCCTATGAAATTTATGATCCATATTTGTTTAGGGCTGATGATACTCAGGTAAAGGATATAGGGCCACTATAACTGTCTTGTTTTTATTGACTGTGCTTATATTCATTACATTCAGTTAGTCTATACTTTTAAGTAACTTAAAATTCAGCTCATAATAATAGTCTGCTATAACATTGTTCATGTGTACAAATAATTATTATTTTCAGTTTGTCACAGCTCCAAAAAGAGATGATGACCTGTCATCTGATTGTAGTGACTTTGACGAACCAAGCAAGAAGTAAACTGATCAGCTGATAGGCCTCCAAGTCCCTGCACACCTACAAGAATATATATTTCAGACATACTCATCAAAAATGTGCTCAGGATGAGTTATTAGGATCGATGAATGTCCGTCCGTCATTCCATAATTAGTTTGTTTGCACTCTAGCAGTCATCTTCAAACTTCATGACAATGTTTATTACCATAATCTCTCAACCAAATTTGATTATGGCTGTCAAGAGTTATACCCCTTTTAAGATTAAAAATTTTCACTTTATTTGCACTCTAGCATCTTCATTTCTTAAGCAATCATCTTCAAACTGTAGAACAATATTTATAGCCATATTCTTTCAGCCAAGATCGATTATGGCTTATATCGGCCAATTACGTCAGGAATTATGTCCCTTGTAATGTTAAAAATTGCTAGATTTAACTTTGTTTGCACTCTAGCATCTTAAGCAATCATTTTCAAATTTCTAGTCATGTTAATAGCCACAATCGAGTTTGACTTCAAATTTTGACCACAGGCACTGTTTAGTTCATGGAATTGAAATGATTTCATGTATTATGTATTCAGTACAATTATGCTATAATTTAGTAACTAATTGTACAGTCAATGAAGGCAGTTTTTCTCAGGTGAGCGTCTTTAGGGCCATCTTGACCCACTTCTTTTATTTATGGCTCTTTTTACTGCTACACCACAAAACCTTAATGCAAAAGTAGTGGGTTGTACTAAGTACAATATCATACAATATATGTACAATCTTTCAAACATAAAGTATTGTCCCTTTATAAATAGCATCAAATGACTGATATAAGAAACAAATCTAGAGAAGTAAGTGGATCAAACGAACAACACTGGATTGGTAAACAGTATAGTTATTCCAAATGAATTAGTTTGATTTCATCATAAATCACAAAAACATTGATTAACTCTGTAAGCACCCTATGCTGAAAAACATTACTAAGGCAAAAAAAAATAGTTCTGTTTCTGGTATCATAGAATATAATTTACTTGACAAACACAGTTCTCAGTCTTTAAAGTCTGTGAAAAGATATTCATAATCTATAATGCATTATACTTCTCTTTCCTTTCAGAGCCTGCATCAACCCGTGCTGTTTAACCCAAAAAGCTAAATGAAGACAACAAGTGTCCAACGTGTAGTGTCCAATACAGTGACTCCAGTGCCGGAAAAGGATATGTGACTAAATACAAACATGTTTTTGCCTCTTAATGAACTCTTAACCCCCTAAAAAAACAGTGCTGTAACCATTAAATCTTTGCAAACTTCAGCAGTAAAACATTTATTTGTGTCATCTGCTGTAAATAGAAGTGACACTAAGGGATCACTTTTTTTTTTACTGTCCGTTCATCTGTCTGTCTGTCACTTCAACAGCAGGTGACACATGTGTTCCTTTGGATCAATCTTAATTTACATTCCAGTATTTTCTTGTTACATTCCAGCATTTGGAAGCCTTTTTGATAGGTCTTCCAATGTTTCCACCTTCCATCATTTAAAGTCAACATATTCATTTGGATATGGAAAACTATTTTGGATTTATTTTACAAGAAACTTTGACATTTGGAGTTTTTAGCTTGTTTGATCTTTTAGCTTGACTTTGCAAAGAAAATCAGAGCTATTGAACTCACATGGCATCAGTGTTAAAGTTTTTTTTTTAATACTTTCAAAGATATTTTCTTCAAACTTCATATACTTACTTACTATGACAAGGTGCGGTGCATACCTGAAACATTTCACATACATCTGTCTGCAGTAATTTTATACCCTTCTTTAGCTCACCTGAGCACAACGTGCTCAAGGTGAGCTTTTCTGATAGCCTTTTGTCCGGCGTCCGTCTTCCGTGCGTGCGTGCGTGCGTCCGGCGTCAACAATTGCTTCAAACAACATCTCCTCCTAAACGGCTTGGCCAATTTGAAAAATATTTTGCAGGAATGTTCCTTGGATGAAGCTCTACTAAAGTTGTATAAATGGTTCTGGTCCATTGCATAATTAGGTCACAGGAGCTAAAAATAGATTTTAAAAATGAAAATTTAAAAAATCTTCTTCTCTGAAACCACAAGGCCTAGCCTTTTGATTTTTGTTATGTAGCATGATCTTATGACTCGCTACCAAGATTGTACAAATTATGACCCTGGGGTCAAAATTGGCCCCGCCCCAGGGGTCACTTGATTTCACATAGGCTAATATAGGAAAAACTTGAAAAAAATTTCTTCTCCGAAACCACAAGGCCTAGCCTTTTGATTTTTAGCTCACATGAGCACAACGTACTCAAGGTGAGCTTTTCTGATTGCCTTTTGTCCGTCGTCCGTGCGTCCGTGCGTGCGTGCGTCCGGCGTCAACAATTGCTTCAAACAACATCTCCTCCTAAACGGCTTGGCCAATTTGAAAAATATTTTGCAGGAATGTTCCTTGGATGAAGCTCTACTAAAGTTGTATAAATGGTTTTGGTCCATCGCATAATTAGGTCACAGGAGCTAAAAATAGATTTTAAAAATGAAAATTTAAAAAATCTTCTTCTCTGAAACCACAAGGCCTAGCCTTTTGATTTTTGGTATGTAGCATGATCTTATGACTGTCTACCAGGATTGTACAAATTATGACCCTGGGGTCAAAATTGGCCCCGCCCCAGGGGTCACTTGATTTCACATAGGCTAATATAGGAAAAACTTGAAAAAATCTTCTTCTCCGAAACCACAAGGCCTAGCCTTTTGATTTTTGGTATGTAGCATCATCTTATGGGCCACTACCAAGATTGTACAAATTATGACCCTGGGGTCAAAATTGGCCCCGCCCCAGGGGTCACTTGATTTCACATAGGCTAATATAGGAAAAACTTGAAAAAATCTTCTTCTCCGAAACCACAAGGCCTAGCCTTTTGATTTTTGGTATGTAGCATCATCTTATGGGCCACTACCAAGATTGTACAAATCATAGCCCTATGTTGATAAATGACCCCGCACCAGGGGTCACTTGTTTTACATAGAGTTATATAGGAAAATCTTAAAAAATCTTCTTCCATGAATGCATAAGGCCTAGAGCTTAGATATTTGGTATGAAGCATCATCTTATGGGCCACTACCAAGATTGTACAAATCATAGCCCTATGGTGATAAATGACCCCCCACCAGGGGTCACTTGTTTTACATAGAGTTAAATAGGAAAATCTTAAAAAATCTTCTTCTATGAATCAATAAGGCCTAGAGCTAAGATTTTTGGTATGTAGTAGCATCTAATGGTTCATTACAAAGATTTTCAAAGTCTTGGCCCTACGGTGATAAATGACCCTGCGCCCAAGTCTTCTCTGAAACCATATGGCCCATTGCTTAGATATTTGGTGTGTAGTATTGTCAGGGGTAAAATGTTTTAGATTAAGTTATATCAGAATCCTTGTCTGTTTAAAAACCTTGACATCAGTTGAAGCAATGGTACTCAGGTGAGCGATTCAGGGCCATCATGGCCCTCTTGTTGGTATGTAGCATGATCTTATGACTCTCTACCAAGATTGTTCAAATTATGACCCTGGGGTCAAAATTGGCCCTGCCCCAGGGGTCACTTGATTTAACATAGGCTAATATAGAAAAAAACTTGAAAAATCTTCTTCTCAGAAACCCCAAGGCATGGAGTTAAGATATTTAGTGTGCAGCATTGTCTAGTGGATCACAACCAAGTTTGTTCAAATCATGACCCTGGGGTCAAAATTGACCCCGCCCCAGGGGTCACTTGATTTTACATAGGCTAATATAGAAAAAAAACTTGAAAAATCTTCTCCTCAGAAACCACAAGGCCTCGAGTTTAGATATTTGGTATGTAGCATGGTCTTATGACTCTCTACCAAGATTGTTCAAATTATGACCCTGAGGTCAAAATTGGCCCCGCCCCAGGGGTCACTTGATTTAACATAGGCTAATATAGAAAAAAAAATGAAAAATCTTCTTCTCAGACACCACAAAGCATAGAGTTTAGATATTTGGTGTGTAGCATTTCTAGTTGATTCTTACCAAGTTTGTTCAAATCATGACGCTGGGGTCAAAATTGGCCCCGCTCCAGGGATCACTTGATTTTACATAGACTTATATTGGAAAAAAAACTAGAAAAATCTTCAAGGTCTGGAGTTTATATATTTGGTATGTAACATGGGCTAATAGACCTCTACCAAGTAGAGTGTGGTAGTGTGTAGCATTGTCTAGTCGATTCTTACCAACTTTGTTCAAATCATGACCCTGGGGTCAAAATTGGCTCTGCCCCAGGGGTCACTTGATTTTACATAGCCTAATGATACCAGGTGAGCGATCCAGGGCCATCATGGCCCTCTTGTTTAACATAGAACTTTTGGTTAAAGTTTTGTATGCAACCTACTATATGCTTATATCTAAGCTGGTAGTTATTCAGTTGACTTGAAACTTAATATCTGTGTTCTGGGGCATCAGACAATCAGGTTAAATAACTTGACTGAAAATAAAATGACAGTACTGGTCCATTAAGCATTTCATGCTATTGACTTTCTCATTTTCAGTCATTCATATTTCAGATATTCATTTCAGATATTCTTTGTTAACATTCCTTTACCGGTAGTCTTTAACAACTTTATGATGAAAACATGTAAAATTCATACGCATGTATGCTTCATTATACCCCGAAACGAAGTTTGGGGGGGTATATAGGAGTCACCCGGTGGTCGGTCGGTCGGTTGGTCCAGCGGTCCGTTGCATTATTGGAATTCAATACAACTTCATGCAATGATCAAGCACATGGAGAGGAAGTGCAGTGCACAAGAACCATAACTCCATCTTGACTTATTACAGAGTTATTGCCCTTTGTTACTTTTCCTTGTCCGGAGCATAACTTGAAAAGTACAATTTGGATTTCAAAACAATTTCATACAATGGTCAACCACAATATGAGGAAGTGCAGTGCACAAGAACCATAACTCTATCTAGAGTAATTACAGAGTTATTGCCCATTGTATTTTTTTCCTTGTCCGGAGTATAACTTGTAACCTTGTCCAGAGTATAAGTTGTAAAGTACTGATTGGATTTCAAAACAATTTCATACAATGGTCAAGCACAATATGAGGAAGTGCAGTGCACAAGAACCATAACTCTATCTAGAGTAATTACAGAGTTATTTCCCTTTGTTACTTTTCCTTGTCCATAGCATAACTTGAAAAGAACTGGTTGGAATTCAAAAAAATTTCATACAATTGTCAACCACAATAAGAGGAAGTGCAGTGCACAAGAACCATAACTCTATCTATTGTAATTACAGAGTTATTGACCTTTGTTACTTTTCCTTGCCAAAAATCTGGAAAAAAAACTAATGTAAAAATGTCTTTTTCATACTTTTCTTCTTAATCCTTATAACTTCATCATTTCTAAAGCAGTATTGCGGGGGTATTAATCACATTTAGTGATAGTTCTAGTTGAAAATTTGTTTTTATATCTTGTATGTATGTTTCATTTCTTTTATAAATTACATTTTGTTAGCTCACCTGAGCACAATGTGCTCATGGTAAGCTTTTGTGATCGCTTTTTGTCCGTCGTCCGTGCGTGCGTCGTCAACAATTTGCTTTAAACAACATCTCCTCATGAACGGCTGAAGGGATTTTGACCAAACTTCACAGGAATCATCCTTATGATGCCCTCTATCAAAGTTGTACAAATTATTCAGATTGGTTAAAAAAGTAGGTCACAGGAGCTAAAAATAGATTTTAAAAATGCAAACTTTGAAAATCTTCTTCTGCAAAACTGCAAGGCCTAGAGCTTAGATATTTGGTATGTAGCATCATCATATGGGCCATTACCAAGATTGTACAAATCATAGCCCTACGGTGATAAATGCCCCCGCACCAGGGGTCACTTGTTTTACATAGAGTTATATAGGAAAATCTTTTAAAAATCTTCCTCTATGAATCCATTAGGCCTAGAGCTTAGATATTTGGTATGTAGCATCATCTTATGGTTCATTACCAAGATTGTACAAATCATAGCCCTACGGTGATAAATGCCCCGCACCAGGGTCACTTGTTTTACATAGAGTTATATAGGAAAATCTTTAAAAATCTTCTTCTATGAATCCATAAGGCCTAGAGCTTAGATATTTGGTATGTAGCATCATCTTATGGTTCATTACCAAGATTGTACAAATCATGACCCTATGATGATAAATGCCCCTGCACCATGGGTCACTTGTTTTACATAGAGTTATATAGGAAAATCTTTAAAAATCTTCCTCTATGAATCCATAAGGCCTAGAGCTTAGATATTTGGTATGTAGCATCATCTTATGGTTCATTACCAAGATTGTTCAAATCATAGCCCTGTGGTGATAAATGTCCCCGCACCAGGGGTCACTTGTTTTACATAGATTTATATAGGAAAAACTTTAAAAATCTTCTTCTATGAATCCATAAGGCCTAGAGATTAGATATTTGGTATGTAGCATCATCTTATGGTTCATTACCAAGATTGTTCAAATCATAGCCAAACGGTGATAAATGCCCCCGCACCAGGGGTCACTTGTTTAACATAGAGTTATATAGGAAAAGCTTTAAAAATCTTCTTCTATGAATCCATAAGGCCTAGAGATTAGATATTTGGTATGTAGTATCATCTAATGGTTCATTATCAAGATTTTCAAAATGGTGGCCCTTTGGAGATAAATGACCCCGCACTAAGTCTTCTCCTCTGAAACCATAAGTACAAAGGCTTATCTTTAAAAAATCTTCTTCTATGAATCCATAAGGCCTATAGCTTAGATTTTTGGTATGTAGTATCATCTAATGGTTCATTATCAAGATTTTCAAAATGGTGGCCCTTTGGAGATAAATGACCCCGCACTAAGTCTTCTCCTCTGAAACCATAAGGCCCAGTGCTTATATATTTAGTGTGTAGTATTGTCAGGGCTAAAATGTTTAAGATTGAGTTATATCAGAATTCTTGTCTGTTTAAAAACCTTGTAATCAGTTGTAGCAATGGTACTCAGGTGAGCGTTTCAGGGCCATCATGGCCCTCTTGTTTGTTATTTTTACCTTTGTAAACATGTAAATAATCAACATAAAACAAGGCCTTTACAGTTGGATGCAGTTCTATACTGTTCTGTGTTGTCATTCATGATTCAGTGGTTGTTATCAGTGTCATGTCTTTTAAATATATATGCATGCCTGATTTTAAATTTGACCCATACTCTTTGTATCGTCTACATAGCATTGCAGACAGCCTGTCAGAGGCAACTGTCTTATAGCAGAACCTGAACATTGTTGTATGTTTTCATCGGAAACTTTGAACATAGATAGCTTATGAGGTTTAGAACTGCACTGTACAATAAATATAATGCTAGCAAATCTAATTCTTGAAAATGCCTAAAGCATACTTTTAATTATTATGCCCCCCTTCAAAGAAGAGGGGGCATATTGCTTTGCACATGTCTGTCCGTAGACCAAACAGTTTCCAATCAATAACTTGGGATCGCCTTGGCCTAGGAACTTCAAACTTAGTCTGGAGATTGTTCATGACAGTAGATGAACCCTATTGTTTTTGGAGTCACAAGGTTAAAAGTTAGGGTCACAGTCACTTGCTTTACTTGGCTTGATTTTGAAAATGGTGACCAAGCTGTTTCCGATCAATAACTTGAGAATGCCTTGGCCTAGGAACTTCAAACTTAGTATGGAGATTGGTCATGATCAGAAGATGAACCCTATTGATTTTTGGGGTCCCGGAAAGGAAGGCCTTTTTATGTTAAAATGGTGACCAAACCATTTCCGATTAATAACTTAAGAATGACCTAGGAACTTCAAACTTAGTATGGAGATTGTGCATGCCCAGTAAATGACCCCTTTTGATTTAGGGGTAACTTGGTCAAAGGTAAGGGTCACTTTGACATTGAATGCTGATCAAAATGGGTTCTGGTCAAATTTTTTTCACCAGATTTTTTTCAGCATTTTTACCTTTACTGGATGCAATATACAAGGTAAAACTCAAATGAGACATTATTCTTGTTCACTGTCTGCATGCTTTTCACTTAATTTCATGGCCCATGTTACAAAGCCAAACATCATACATATGATATAGCTATATAAATATTATGGCATATGAGGGGGGGCATACATGTTTTACAAACATTTCTTGTTTTATAAGATTTAAAACTATGAATATACATGCTTTCTGAAATATAGAAGTGCAATTCACAAGAACCTTAACTCCAGTTCATCTATTTTTGAGTTGTCACCAACAGTACTTAAATTTTGTTTGCAGCATAAACATAATTTTTTATATTGATCAAACCAATATTTTTTTTAGATCAGATGATACCCTTTATAAGAAATGCAATGCAGACAACAAAAGTGTTTGAGAAACTAGTTATGACTTGTAATGTAAATATTTTTTATGTCTTAGTGTCTTTTATATTATGCCTTTGTATATATGTGTGCATGCAACCAGCAAAGACCAAAACATTTTCATTTCTAGTATTTTCCATACTGTTCAGTACTCAACTTAAGATTTCTATCACTGTTTTTGTGTTCGATACTTAATAGTTGTATTAGAACCATCATTACTTTTTAAGAGTCCAAAAGAAACAAACAAGCATTACAGCATAAAGTTCTATAGTTAAAATATCCATTCTTTTAACTTTTTTAAACTGAAACATGGTCAAACAAATATTTACAATATACACTACAGGAAATAGCTTTGCATGTAAATAACTATTAATTAATAATTCAAACAGTTTGGATACAAATCAACACAACTAATTAAAGGGCCTATAATGAAACCAGATGGTTCATATACAATTTGAAATGAATGTATGGGTTTCATGAAAAATATCACCTGTATTTTGTTCTTATTTTTAGTCATATATATTCTTTACTTAAATTTTGTTTGTTAATTTTACCTTTTTAAACATGCAAGCAATCGGCATAAAAACAAGGCCTTTACAGTCTGATACAGTTTTTTACTGTTCTGTGCTCTAATACACGATTCATTGATTGTTTCATGTATCAGTGCCATGGCTTTTAAATATACCAGTATGTGCATGCTTGAATTTTAAAATACACCAGTATTCAGTTTTGTATTTCACCATGTTTAATTTCTTCTTTTACAGTATTTTGTTTTCTTCATTAAAGCAGAAAGTCCTTGGGTTGTCTGTTTATTCTTCTTCTTCTTATTATTAGGACTTTCTGCCTAAAGCAGAAAGTCCTATTGGGTTTGTTATGTTTATTATTATTATTATTATTATTATTATTCTTTTCTTCTTCCTAACTAAGCGCTTATTTTTATATGTTGCAATAGTCCTAGGACGATGAAATTTTTATGGCTTATTAGTCACGTGAGGAAATTTTGATTTCAATGATTTTCAGCACCCTATGACGTCACATGACGTCACAGCTAAAAATAGTGAAAAATGGTGTTCGCGCTCTACAGCCGTCATTTATGGTCGGATTTTCTTCAAATTTTTACAGATGGTACATCTTGAATCAAAGGTGTGCATATCCTGTCAGCTAACCGAAATTCCGAAAGACCGAAGTTCTGTGGCTGAAATAAGATTCGAACATAGGACCGAAAATTTCATTTTAGGATAAAAGAGCTTCAGGATGAGATGGAAAGTTGAAACTTACACAGTTTGCAGTTCTGCAGAATTTCTACAAAAATTTTGAGTCGTGACGTCATATGAAGTCATGTGACGTCATAAGCATACTTCTTAATTTTCATTTTTGGGCAATGATTTCGACATGATGCCAGTTGTTCAGAATAATGAAAATTTCAGAGTTATGAAAGCAAAGTATGCGCTTTTGAACAAAAGCATCTTCAGCACCCTATGACGTCACATGACGTCACAGCAAAAAATAGTGAAAAATGGTGTTTACGCTCTACAGCCGTCATTTATGGTCGGATTTTCTTCAAATTTTCACAGATGGTACATCTTGAATCAAAGGTGTGCATATCCTGTCAGCTAACCGAAATTCCGAAAGACCGAAGTTCTGTGGCTGAAATAAGATTCGAACATAGGACCGAAAATTTCATTTTAGGATTAAAGAGCTTCAGGATGAGATAGAAAGTAGAAACTTACACAGTTTGCAGTTCTGCAGAATTTCTACAAATATTTTGAGTCGTGACGTCATATGACGTCACGTGACGTCATTTAATTCTTACTATTATTCTTTTCTTCTTCCTAACTAAACGCTTATTTTAATATGTTGCAATAGTCCTAGGACGATGAAATTTTTATGGCTTATTAGGCACGTGAGGAAATTTTGATTTCACCCCTACTGCATATATGTAGCCATATCTCAATAAATATCGATTTTTGTAAATATATGTATGAATAAGAATTATAGCTGAATAATTGACGTTTCCAAAGATATTTAGTTTATTAAAATTGGTTTACGCAATACCAATTTATAAGCGAAAAAACTAAACGAAATGAAGCTAATTTTGCTGATAATATGCTGTTTTCTTGAGGTTTAACAGTCAATATCTCAGAAACGACTGAAGATAAGTTAATACATTATGCGTATAAAATGTAGCATGTTTTAAGAGCTTTCTAACGGTACCAAGTTTATTGAAATTGGACTTCATATAAGAAAGTTACATGGAAAATAAGATATTTCATAATCATGCATCATAAAAATATGGAAAAGGTCACGCGCAGGGGTCACCAGGCTTAAATACTTGCGCAACGACTTAAAAAAAAAAAAAAAAAAAAAAAAAAAAAAAAAAATCAAATTGCAATTAATGGGCTATATCTTGATTTTGTTCTTTTTTTTTTGTTGTTGTTGTTGTTTTTTGTCGAATGTTGACTGTTTCCAAAATAAGCATTGAAGTTAATACATGTACAACGGCACAAGACAAAAATCCGTATTTGCAACACTATGTAGCTAGCGAGCAGTTTGCAAGCCTTGAAAAATTCACACGTAGCCCCACATTTTAGACCATCTAAAAACTGCATTGTTATGCTAACGATATTCATATTGCATCAGTTTGTAGGCTGGGATGTTACCTTTCAAAATATCACCATAGTTCGAAATTCCAGGAATTTATGGCAAAACTACGGAAGCCCAAACACGCCAAAATCGCTAAATACGATTAACTACGTTACAGGTGTCGAAAGGATATAGCACTATACAAATATTCAATACTTCTTCCTAATGAGGCTAAAATTAAACAAGGTTACAACTGAGCTGGAGTGATGAAATTCTATGTGTGATGAAAGTTAGAAACTTACATTTGAACACTGTTTCATTTTTCTTTCATGTCATATGACATAGTATAAATGTTGTATGTAAACTACATGTGCAAGATATGGGCGGACTTTTATTAAAATTCACAGAATGTGTTCTATTTGTGCTATTTTATATAGAAATAGAGGAGATAGAAAGTTGCAATTTGGACAGATTATCTATTATGTCATCTTCTATATATACTATATAAAGCAGATGTTGCAGAAAGTCCTATCATTCGTTTAAACGAATGACATCTAGTTATTATTATTCTTTTTTTCTTCCTAACTAAACGCTTATTTTTCTATGTTGCAATACTCCTAGGACGATGAATTTTTTATGACTTATTAGTCACGTGAGGAAATTTTGATTTCTATGATTTTCATATGCCTATGACGTCATATGACGTCACAGTTGAAATATGCTACAAAAGTTTGTACGCGGTCTACAGCCATTGTTTGTGAACCGATTTTCATCAAATTTTCACAGATTGTGTATATTAAGTTCATGTTGTGCATCCCGGTGTCCCTTTTTCAAAATTCGAAAAGTCCATGGTTCTATAGCGAATCCAAGATTCGAACCAAGGTCATAAATTTTTAAATGCTTATAAAATCTGTCCTATTTAAGATAGAAAGTTGATATTTAATCAGTATATAGGTCTCTAGAAGTTTTAAACATTTTGTGAAAATAAATGTCAAATGACGTCACGTGACGTCATTATATGATAATGTATTTCTAATATTAACAAGAATATTTCTATATGTTGAAATTATCGAAGGACAATGAAAATTTAATGACAAATGAATCAGACGCTGAAATTTTGATTTCAATGATTTTCAGAAGCCTATGACGTCATATGACGTCACATTTGAAATTGACTACAAAAGCTTGTACGCGGTCTACAGCCATTGTTTGTGAACCGATTTTCATCAAATTTTCACAGATTGTGTATATTAAGTTCTAGTTGTGCATCCCGGTGTCTGTTTTTCAAAATTTGAAAACTCCATGGATCTATAGCGATTCCAAGATTCGAACCAAGGTCGTAAATTTTTAAATGCTTATAAAATCTGTTCTATTTAAGATAGAAAGTTGAGATTTGGTCAGTATATAGGTCTCTAGAAGTTTTAAACATTTTGTGAAAAAAATGTCATATGACGTCACGTGACGTCATTATATGATAATGTATTTCTAGTATTAACAAGAGTATTTCTATATGTTGAAATTGTCGAAGGGCAATGAAAATTTAATGACACATGCTTCAATCGCTGAAAGTTTGATTTCTATGATTTTCATATGCCTATGACGTCATATGACGTCACACTTGAAATATGCAACAAAAGTTTGTACGCGGTCCAGAGCCATTGTTTATGAACCGATTTTCATCAAATTTTCACAGAATGTGTATATTACGTTCTTATTGTGTATACCGGTGTCCGTTTTTCAAAATTCGAAAAGTCCAAGGTTCTATAGCGAATTCAAGATTCGAACCAAGGTCGTAAATTTTTAAATGCTTATAAAATCTGTCCTATTTGAGATAGAAAAGAGATATTTAGTCAGTATATAGGTCTCTGAGAGTCTTAAACATTTTGTGAAAATAAACGTCATATGACGTCACGTGACGTCAGTTGTTCATTTTTATTATTCTTTTCTTCTTCCTAACTAAACGCTTATTTTAATATGTTGCAATAGTCCTAGGACGATGAAATTTTTATGGGTTATTAGGCACGTGAGGAAATTTTGATTTCACCCCTACTGCATATATGTAGCCATATCTCAATAAATATCGATTTTTGTAAATATATGTATGAATACAAATTATAGCTGAATAATTGACGTTTCCAAAGATATTTAGTTTATTAAAATTGGTTTACGCAATACAAAGTTATAAGCAAAAAAACTAAATGAAATGAAGCTAATTTTGCTGATAATATGCTGTTTTCTTGAGGTTTAACAGTCAATATCTCAGAAACGACTGAAGATAAGTTTATACATTATGCATGTAAAATGTAGCATGTTTTAAGAGCTTTCTAACAGTACCAAGTTTATTGAAATTGGACTTCATATAAGAAAGTTACATGGAGAATAAGATATTTCATAATCATGCATCATAAAAATATGGAAAAGGTCACGCGCAGGGGTCACCAAGCTAAAATAGTTGCGCAACGACTTAAAAAAAAAAAAAAAAAAAAAAAAAAAAAAAAATCAAATTGCAATTGATGGGCTATATTTATTTTTTTTTTTTTTTTTTTTGTTGTTGTTGTTGTTTTTGTCGAATGTTGACTGTTTCCAAAATAAGCATTGAAGTTAATACATGTACAACGGCACAAGACAAAAATCCGTATTTGCAACACTATGTAGCTAGCGAGCAGTTTGCAAGCCTTGAAAAATTCACACGCAGCCCCACATTTTAGACCATCTAAAAACTGCATTGTTATGCTAACGATATTCATATTGCATCAGTTTGTAGGCTGGGATGTTACCTCTCAAAATATCACCATAGTTCGAAATTCCAGGAATTTATGGCAAAACTACGGAAGCCCAAACACGCCAAAATCGCTAAATACGATTAACTACGTTACAGGTGTCGAAAGGATATAGCACTATACAAATATTCAATACTTCTTCCTAATGAGGCTAAAATTAAACAAGGTTACAACTGAGCTGGAGTGATGAAATTCTATGTGTGATGAAAGTTAGAAACTTACATTTGAACACTGTTTCATTTTTCTTTCATGTCATATGACATAGTATAAATGTTGTATGTAAACTACATGTGCAAGATATGGGCGGACTTTTATTAAAATTCACAGAATGTGTTCTATTTGTGCTATTTTATATAGAAATAGAGGAGATAGAAAGTTGCAATTTGGACAGATTATCTATTATGTCATCTTCTATATATACTATATAAAGCAGATGTTGCAGAAAGTCCTATCATTCGTTTAAACGAATGACATCTAGTTGTTCTTTTGTTTGCTAACAAAGATTGCAAAGTTGTCAAAATAACGTGGCAGATTATCCAGATATCACAAAGTCAAATACGGAATTTTCTGTATGAACAAATATGCAGATTTTGTTGTGTTTCTGCTTTACTGGGTGAAATGCCAAACTTTTACTGCATTTTTCAAATTAATTTAACTGAAAAAATTTAATGGAACTAGAAAAAGGATACTTTTATATGAAAGAAACTTATTTTTTTTCCATACATCTTCCATAGTTGGTAAAATGATCTGCTACATGAGATGATATTATTGGCTAATACAGAAGAATCCTTGGATTACTTAAACTGTAAAGTGGGAAAGCAAATTTATTTGATTCAGATCTTCGTCCTTAAAGGTATATGCTCACACATGGATTTTTGAGGGGAAAAAATGAAGATCTGGCAACTTTTTGCATGAGCTTTTTTAAAAATATTTGAATTCTATGTTCCAGGTCTTTTTAATTCAGCTCAAAAAAATGTGACATGACATTTTGTCATAGTTTTGATGGTTTGAAAACAATTTGTGCATTTTTACCCAAAATTCAGCTTTTAAAGTGAATATATTACAAAAGTTAATACGCTGACCTGTAGGTTTTATCCAATATTTAAAATAGTCCATCTTACAGATTATTTTCACAAAAGTATTTACAAACACATGGACAGTTTTAGTAAATCTAAAAATCATGTACACTTACCATACATTAAGCATTATAAATTAAAATAGATACAGTTCAGTGATTATATATTCTGAATTTAGAACATATAAATGTATATTTTGTAAACCAATTGGTAAAAAAATTGGTGCAATTCATGCCTGTAATCTATATTATATATTATTTACATTCTTTTTTCTGAAATTGGTTACCATGGCAACGAAAATCAAGCATGATGACCTCCAGTTTTAATTTCAGTTTCTTGTTTAAATTGTTAAAAATTTTGCAGTTTGATCAAAATCCCATGGAGGTTTCATATGTGATCGTATACCTTTAAATACTTCATGTCTAAAACTGCAAAATGCCTATTTATTTTTGACTATTTCATGTAAACATTTCATTTAAAATGCAAAGGTTTTTTTTATTTCTTATTGCTTAATATGAACATTTTATTAAAAAAAAAAAAAAAAAAAGAAAGAAAAAAAAATTGCCTTTCTTTATACTTTTATGCCATTTTATGCCACAGTGATATATTTCTCTCCAGTCCATCCGAGTCCATCTACTTGTCCTACAACTAACCCCATTCCAGTCTAAAATCCATTATTATGGTCATATACTACTTACACAACATAGATTCGACCATGACCATAACGTGCCAATCCGTAAAATGGTACTGGCATATCTCTTGATTAACACACACACACACACACACAGCGTAAGAGGAAGTTACGAACAAATTTTAATGTAAGTCTGCAATCATGCCACTAGTCTACAGTGTGGCAGGTCTGTAAGACTCTTGATTACAAAAGGCTTCTAGATGAAAATAACATGTTTTATGTAATATTCACCCGAAGGAAACTAAACTCGCATCCCAACTGCATTATAAAGGATGCTATACGAGCCGTGTACTAGCTTTTTTAAAAGCTAACCTTATAAAGACTTAAATTGGAAATTATTAAATAAATAATCTTTAAAGAACAATGCCTGGAGGTAAGATACTGTCTAGAGTCCTTTACCAAGTTTTTCAAATCATATGCCATGCCCTATGTTCACTTGTTATTTTACAAAGATTTATAAAGGGACTTGTAACCTTTAATTTTAGGGCACAGGTACAATTTTGTTTGTGAAATTTAACTTTGACCATGGATATTCGTCTGTCTGTCTGTCTGTCTGTCAGGACATCTGTCAACTTTTTCTTGTGTACACTTTAGCAACTTCATTTCTTAATCAATTTTCTTCAAACTTTATGACAATGTTTATAGCTATAATCTCTTGGACCAGTTTGATTATGGCTGATATCCTCCAATTAGGTCTGGAGTTCTGGGCCTTTTAACTATAAAAAAAATGCCAGATTACACATTGTGTACACTCTAGCATCTTCATTTCTTAAATCAATCTTCTTCAAACTTTATGATAATTTTTGTAAACATTAATCTCCCATCTAATTTTGATTATGGCTAATATCTGCCCATAAGGTCTGGTGTTATGTCCCTTGAATGTTTGAAAAGTGCAAGATTTCACTCTAGCATCTTCATTTTCTAAGCAAACTTCTTCAAACTTCATGTCAATGTTTATCAACATAAATTCCTGGCCAAGTTTAATTATGGCTGATATCTGCCCATACGGTCTGGAGTTACGTACATTGAATGGATAAAAATACCAGATTACACCTAGTCTACACTCTAGCATCTTCATTTCTTAAGCATTTTCTTTTCAAACTTCAAGGCAATATTTATAGTCATAATATCTCGGCTAAGTTCGATTATGGCTGATATCGGCGAATTCAGTCAGGAGTTATGGCCCAGACTTACACGGAAAATACTTGAAGGATTTTCTCGTCCGAAACCACAAGACCTGGAGTTAAGATATTTGGTATGTATAATGGTCTAGTGGGCCTCTTCCAAGCTTGTTCAAGTTATGGTCATGCGATCAAAATTGGCCCCGCCCAAAGAATCACTTTTTAGCTCATCTGAGCACTATGTGCTCAAGGTGAGCTTTTGTGATTACCTGGCGTCGTGCATCGTGTGTCGTACGTCCTCAACAATTTGCTTTAAACGACATCTCCTCTGACAGAATTTGATTAAACTTAGAAGGGATGATCCTTGGGTGAACATTCACAAAAGTTGCTTAAATAAACTTGATCCATGTAGAACTCTGGTTGCCATGGCAATGGAAAGGAAAAAACTTTAAAAATCATCTCCTTCAAAACTACTGGCCAGATTTCAAAATGCTTTAGTGCAGATGTTCCTTTGGTAACCCTCTACCAAGAATGCTAAAATTATTCCAAACCATAAAAAAACATGGCTGCCAGGGGCGGGACTAATTTGCCTTAAATGTATAAAGTAAAAACTTTCAATGACATCTCATCTGACACTGCTGGTTAGAATTCGATTAAATTTGGCAGGGATGATCCTTGGGTGAACCTTCCCAAAAGTTGCTTAAATAAACTTGATCCATGTAGAACTCTGGTTGCCATGGCAATGGAAAAAAAAAGAAGAAAACTTTAAAAATCATCTCCTTCAAAACTACTGGCCAGATTTCAAAATGTTTTACTCCAGATGTTTCTTGGGTAACTCCACCAAGATTGCTAAAATTATACCGATCCGTAAAAAAACATGTTCCTTAGGTAACCTATACTCAGGTGAGCGACCAGGGCCTCTATGGCCCTCTTGTTTATATAGATTTATATAGAAAAAAATGAAAAAAAGACTTCTTGAAACAATAAGGCCTAGAGCTTAGATACTTGTAGTGTTGCATTGTTAGTGGTTCTTTACCAAGTTTGTTCAAATCATCATAAGCCGTTTTCACTTGTTTTTTACATAAGCTTATATGTTGTTCGTGAAATTTAACTTTGGCCCAGTTACTTTGTTATTGTAAGCTACAGCCTTCAAATTTGGACCACTGGTACAGTTTAGTGTGTGGCATTGAACTTTGACTTTGGGTGATAATACATTATATTAAGCGTTATTCCGATTTTCTCCTTCATGTTTATTTTTATCGCATACAGTGTATATGTATTTGAAATATAGATTCTTGTTTATATATATATGTAAATATGTTACAATTTGTTATAAAACAGTGTGTCCAAAAATATTTGTTACCATTTTAAATGCACATATTATAAATGCTGAATAAAGCTGGAATTGCATTCGCGATTTCACCGGTTTTCACTAAACCAATTCCATTCAGTTTGCTAATAGCATGATTTACATAATATATTTCTTCTTCACTGGCTTGTTTACAATGATCTTTCAAACATTTGCTTGCAACGTTTGAGCATACTTTTAACCCAATAGAATATGTTTGACCCTTACCTGTCAATTATGTAGTCAGGAACTTGAACACTTTGTAAGGGAATCCGGTTTGTGCCATGTTAGATGTTGTGTGTTGCTTTAGAAAAGCAATAAATAACAATTGTAAATGACGCAAAACAATTGTAAATGACACACAAAAATATTAAACAACACACACAAATGCGACAAGACACTCAGCATTATATAGTGCACAAGTGTCGCATAGACTTACTATCTTTTTCATGAAATATGGCCTGATTCCAAGTTGCTTTGCATTGCATCAAATTGTCACGGTCGTTCGTCGTACGTCAACAATTTCAACAATCTTCTCCTCTGAAACTACCAGATGGGTTTTCATCAAATTTTGCCAAAATGATACTTATGATAGCCTAATACAAATTATTTTTTTTTCAATTCCATGAAAAACTCTGGTTGCCATGGCAACCAGAAGATAAAATCTTTAAAATTTTCAAATCCTTTCTTTTTTTTTTTCAATTCCATGAAAAAACAAAACTTCAAAATGCATTTTCTCAGAAGCTTCTGGTGCCTCAACACTATCAACAAATATGTGCACCAGGGTTTACATGAGGTCACTCTAGGGACTACACCCAGATTTTGTATGGAACTATATAAGGAAAACAAAAACAAAATCTTTACTTCTTAACCCATTGTTTGGATTTTTAGCCACAGGGACTCGAAGTTGCATGGGGCGAATCATTTCGTACTTAGCGGTAACATGGAGGACACTGTTTTGAGACCAAATTTGAAAAAACGCATTTATAACGAAATTCAACATTGAAAATGGACCAGGTTGTGTTTTAAATGAATAAATTCAGAAATTCTTAAACGTAAATGAGGTAGTTTTTCTCTTGTTACGATAATATCATTAATTTATTATTCCAATCGAGCTTGACAAGAGCCGAGGAAACCTATTTCCGGTTTCTTTAGAAGTGACAATAAAGGTAAGTTTTTATTGGTCATTCAAAATGTAAACGAAACTGACATTTCCTGGGAAAACTTCATAAGTTACGGAGGTCCAGAATAGCATAAACAACGCGATCGAAAGTGGGCGCAATGAAATCATTGTCGGACAAGAAGGTACAGGGAAGGCATACTTGCTTACACAGTATTTGATTTAAATATATTGACCAATAACCGCTTACATTTTATTCATTAGAATAGAAACCGGAAGTATCCGTCCCGGCTGTTGTCAAGCTCGATTGGGACACTAAAAACACTTGTTCGTCATTTACAAGAGTAAAAACAACACTGTGTAACGTTCGTCCGAGCGTCTTAATTTATTATATATAATTTTCCTCTTGACTACTTGTCTTTTGATTAGCAAATATGTTAAAATATGTACAATGAAAGGAAGAAACTGTAATGACAAATTTTCCGTGCGACTACTTGTCTAATGATTTATGTATAACAATGATTCAAAAGTATTAACATGTAGCTTAAATCACAGGAATCAATTATAATAGCGTATTTACAAAACCCATTGACTGAATGAGGCTTGTCCTTAAATGTCCCTAACACAGCCTCAATGAAACTGGCACTTGGAAGCTGGCACCACGATGCTGGCACTACGATGCCGGCACTTTGAAGCTGGCACTAGGATGCCGGCACTACAATGTAAAGCCCTAACCTCAGTAAGCCACACACACAGCTTCTAAATGCTACCGCGCTTAACAGTGCCTTCAATGTCTAACCTAACACAGTACCACTGCAACCCGAGCAGCACGGAATATAGGACGTATTCTATATCTCAATAAAGCCAGGCTTCCTCGAGATACCTTAGAAATATCCTATCCCTAATTTACTCAAAGTCCCAGTACCCAGTAAACGCTTTAATTGTTTTAGCTAGATGTGGACTGTTCGATAGTCGAGACAAGACTGACTGAAAAACTAAAAAATCTCGCCCTTATATAGGCCTCTAACACTACCGCCACCTAGCGGAATCACGACAACCGCCGAGAGACCACGGACTTTGCCGAACATGTTTAATATCATCGCAATGGGTTTAATTTAACAAAGCAAATAAACTGTATGCTGGGTAATACAGATATAACTAATGAATCATAAATTTCACCCGGTGATTAAAACAATAAATGGAATCAATTTAAGTAGTTATACTAACCGTTGGAGCAACGATGTTGATGCCCGAGACAAATGAAGCAAATGTAAACAAGGGGCGTAACTTTGGCATTTTTTTTATATCTTCAAACGAATTTCACTACACTACCCACGCCTCCGTTTTCCATGCGTCCCGCATGCTATACTATCAAATTTTGGCATTCAAATACAAGGTAAATAACAAAGTTCCTAACAACATTTTACTCTTCCTGAGATATGTTGAAACAACAACAACATAAGACATAATAGGAATCATAAAATAATAATAATAAAAAAAAACGAACTGTCAGCAAATGTCAAACTTCCAAAATCTTAAAGATCAAGCATATTTAAAGCTTACAACTACAGCCCCGTCTGAGTTCAGATTAACCACAACACTCGCAGCATCAATGTTTCCAGCAGGAAGAACGTCCCCAATGCAGAACTCAGCGTCATGCTGCTTTGCGGCGCGGCTTGAGGTGTTGGAACTGAAAAGTTCGCCCTCCTGGTCGTCCTCGACATACACACTCTGCTTTTTCAATGCACCCTCATTCTGCACCTGGCAGACCAATTTCACCTTCCTACCAGACTTGTCGCCGTCCTGATTTGCAGAGACGTTGGCACTTGTCTCAACTTCAACCATCTCCACCAAAACGCTGTCTGACGCCGTACTTTCAGGGGACTTCATGCTCTCCTGAAGACTGGCTGTGGACTCGGCAGGCTTCCGCTTCCTGGGAGCTGGCACCGGAAGAGGTGATGTCCTCTTACTGATGGTACGCCCAACCAGCAGATCTTCTTCTGGCTTTCTGACCTCATCCAGAAGTTCGTAGTCAGACTGACTCTCCCAGTCACTGACATCTGCTTCACTCACATCCTCCTTTCTCATCTCACTTCCGTGCTTCCTCTTTACGTGTTGAGCATAGGACTTCTTGGAACTGAAGGTCTTCTTGCAGCTCACGCACCCTACCGCCTTCATTACACACATGTCAACATGGAAACGGAAGTCCTCAGCAGAGGGCAACGTCTCCTGGCAGTTGCTGCATATCAGCTTTGCCTTTCTCTCAGTTGTCTTAGTATTCGGCATCTCTGTTTCACTGAAAAGAGAGAATACATAATCACCCATCCATGCAGGTTTACGTCTTTCTCTCTTAGGCTTAAAATCTACCTCATAATCGGGAAAGAGGGGTTCTGATTCGGGAGTATGCAATGGTACTGGTTCCACGAACTCTTCACCAGCCAGCAGCTGCTGTTTGCATCTGCGAAGCCTGTCGCAGTGAATTACCTGAATATTCCCAGAACGACCGCAGTTAACCCTATACAAGACATCTGAGACTTTTTCGCGTACCACGTATGGCCCTCTCCAGTACGATGTTAATTTAGAAGAGCAACCTATTTTCTTTACGGGAAAGTATACATAAACCTTATCTCCTGTCTCAAAAGTCTCGTAAGACAGTCTACTGTCATAGTATCGCTTTTGTCTCTTCATGGCCTCTCCAGTGTTCTGTCGAACAATTTTATGAGCCTTTTCCAATCTTTCCTGGAGCTCCCATACCCACTGGTTAGCAGGCACCTGTCTGATTGATGATGGCATCTCATACATTATGTCCAAAGGGCATGACGTCTCACGACCTAACATACAAAGGTTAGGCGAAAAGCCCGTTGTCTCGTGGTCAGTGGATCTGTAAGCCATCATAACCATTTGGAGATGTTCATCCCAGTCGGTATGGTTATCATTGACAAAAGCACTCAGCATCGCAACCAAAGTCTTATTAAAACGCTCCACCATCCCATCCGACATTGCATGGTAAGCGGTCGTCCTTGTTTTCTCAATTTGTAGTATCTTACACATCTCTGCGAACAGCTGGCTCTCAAACTGACGTCCTTGGTCTGAGTGGATACGTCTTGGAACACCAAATCTGGAAATAACCTGGTCGATCAAGATGGTGGTTATTGTCTTAGTTTCCATGTTGGGCATGGCATGACATTCTGTCCATTTAGTGAAGTAGTCACCAATAACGAGTATGTACCTATTGCCTCTGTCAGTTTGTGGAAAGTCACCGAGAATATCAACTGCAATTCTTTCCATTGGGAAACCACTTCTTACTATTTCCATGGGAGCCCTTTTCGTTTTATTCGGTTCTTTCCGTCTAGTACAAGCATCACAACCGCTTATATAGGTTTTGACGTCATTCTGCATCCCAGGCCAATAGTACCCCTGTCGGATACGGCTCAGCGTTTTCTTGGTACCGAGGTGTCCGGATGCTTTGATGTCATGCGAAATCTTTAGCACCTCTCTTCTTTTTGACATTGGTATAACTGCCTGAAAGCTTATTTGGTTGGTGTCCTGCGATTCCCAACGCCTTACAACGATATCATCCTTAAGTTCTAGCTTCTCCCACTGACTGAGTAGTGCTTTCAAGAAATAACTTTCACATCCTGTGGTCTTTCGGTCAGGCTTTTCACCAGATTCCATCCATTTTCTGAGCATGGATATGTCTCGGTCTCCCTCTTGAGCATCTTTAATATTGAAGACATCGCAGCATTTGCGTTCTGCAACCTGACTCACTTGTTGATGGTTCTCAAATTCTGTGTCCAACATACCACACTGTCTACACAGCTTTCTGCTTAACCCATCGGCATTGCGATGCTTTCGGCCGGGTCGGTGTTCTATCTTCATGTTGTATGAAGACAAGACCTCGAGCCATCTTGCTAGCTGACCCTCGGGGTTTTTAAACTGCATCAACCATCGAAGTGATCCATGATCAGTCCTCACAGTGAAAGGGCTGCCATAAAGATAGTGTCGAAAGTATTTCACGAAGTGTACAAGGGCGTAGAGCTCTTTCCTGGTGACACAGTATCTTCTTTCAGCTTTACTCAAGGTCTTACTTGCGTAGGCTATGACCCTCTCTTGACCATCAATCACCTGGGATAAGACCGCGCCGATACCAAAGTCACTGGCATCTGTGTCCAATATAAAGTCTTTGGTAAAGTCAGGATGTGCAAGGATGGGAGCCTCACATAGCTTCCCCTTGAGATTTGCAAAGGCCTCTTTACATCCATCACTCCACTCAAACTTGACTCCTTTTTCTGTGAGCTTGTGCAGGGGTTTCGCTATTGATGCAAATCCCTGTATGAACCTTCGATAGTAGCTGCACAGTCCAAGGAAGGATCTGACTTCAGTAACATTTTCTGGTTCTGTCCAGTCACGAATTGTTTGGGTCTTCCGGGGATCGGTTTTCACGCCATCAGTTGACACCACATGTCCAAGATAGAAGACTTCCTTACAGAAAAGCTGACACTTCCTTGGCTTCAGCTTTAGATCAGCTTCTTGAAGTCTACTTAGAACTTTGTCCAGATTGGATATCATTTCCTCAAATGTCCGGCCATGAACAATAATATCATCCAGATATATAAGGCACACTTGCCAGTTTAAACCTGCCAAAACAGTTTCCATCAACCTCTCAAAGGTCGCGGGGGCGTTACACAGCCCAAAAGGCATAACCCTGAATTCAAAAAGACCTCGCCTGGAATTGAAAGCTGTCTTTGGCATGTCGGCTTCCTCCACTTCGACCTGCCAGTACCCTGCATTTAGATCTAAGCAGGAGAACCACTGTGCTCCGGCAAGCTGTTCCAAGGAATCATCTATTCGCGGTAGTGGATATGAGTCCTTAATTGTAACATCATTGAGCTTCCGGTAATCAACACAGAAGCGCTTGGTTCCGTCCTTCTTTGTAACAAGCACAATGCCACTACTCCAAGGGCTCGAAGACGGCTGGATGACATTTTTGCTTAGCATATCATCAATCTGCTTTTCTATCTCTGGATTCATATGTACCGGGTGTCTCCGTAATGGTTGTTTAATTGGGTGTGCATTGCCAGTGTCTATTCTGTGCCTCACAATTCCTGTCCTCCCTATATCTGCATCGGACTCTGAAAATACGGAGGCATACTTCAGCAGCAACTTCTTGACATCTGCACTTTGCTGTTGTGTCATGCCAGTCACCGTCCGTTTGTAAAGATCTTTCAAGTGTTCCGGTATTTCATTGATACCAGGCAGTAAAGGTCCTTTCTTGATCTCCGACACAGGACTCATTTTTCCCACATGAGTACCCTTATACAACGTTTGGTCGACGTCTGAAACATTCATAATCCTCAGAGGGATTTTTGGTTTGCCTTTAACCAAAGACCTTGCCAGTAGTCCTTTTCCAGACTGAGCCAAGCGTTCAGATGCCTCTATCATAAACATCTCATGACTTCCTTTCGCTATGCCCGGTACGTCACCTTGAATCACAGTCTCAGACCTTGCAGGTATTATGACATCCTCCGTGACAGTGACTCGGTAACATCCAACTGAGCCTTGACTGTTGAGTTCTACATTCGTATTGTGAATGGTTAACACATTCTTTGAGATGTCAATTTTGCAGTCATGGGACTTCATGAAGTCCAAACCCATCATTAAGTCGTTTTCTACATCAGCAACTACAACATCTGCCTCATAGCTGTTACCATCTATGCATAACGCAACAGAAGCTCTTCCTTTCACATTTAAGGGGGTTCCTGATGCCGAAATCAAAGTTCTGTCATAATTACTGAGTTGACTACTCTGGCATCTGTCTGAGGCATCCCAAATACGTGTGGACAGTATTGTTAAAGTTGCACCGGTGTCCACCAAGCAATCAAGAATCTGATCATTAAACACAACGGGAATGAACAGACCTGCGCCAACGGAGTTTGCAGCTGGAATGGTATCCTTCTTTTCTTTAGTTTTCTGAGGCTTACAAGGGTTTCCATTTGATGCTGGCTTCGTTTGATCCGGCTTTGGACACTTAGCTTGTAAGTGGAATTTTGAGCCACACCTATAGCAGCGCCTTGTATGGTAACTATTCCCAGATTTACCATCTGCTCTATTGGGCTGACGGGACTTGTCATCTTGCAGACTTTTCAACTGTCTTTCAAGCCTATCAACAGTATCCTGCAAACGCTTCATTTGGTCTGAGGCTTGGGACTTCTCTGGTACTGCATTTGTAAAGCCAATTATTCCCTGACCCTCATGCTTGGCCTTTTCTGCCCTGTTGAATGCCTCTAACTCAACAGCATGGCGCACAGCATCATTAAGACTGACAGGCCGTGCTTGCTTAACTCTCAACCGCATATCTATGCTAGCCAGGGAATCGATGAACTGTTCCTTTGCCAGTGTCTCCTTAAGGTCACCTGGAGCTGAGGGGTAGGCGAGATTTGTTAAGCGCCTCACGTCTTGCCCCAATTCTGAGAGAGTTTCTGAAGCTCTTTGTCTCCTCTCCCTAAGCTGCACTCTGTATAATTCAGTTTGATTTGGGGGCGCAAAACGCTCCCCCAAAGCTTCAACAAGAGCCTTATAGTCTTTGGCACTGGAAGTCAAATTACCAAAAACACCTTGAGCTTGTCCTCGCAATGCTACCGCCAAGTATTGACCTTTCTCAATGTCATCCCAGCCATTAATCTCAGCACATGTATCAAAGTGGGCCTTATAATCCAGCCAAGAGCTAGTGCCATCATATGTCGCAGCCTTGACCATCGCACCTGATTTTTCTTTGCGATGCCTGTCCGTAGTGACGTTTGTCCCCGTGAGACTTGGCATATCTGTTACAAGTCTTCCTGATCCCACTGTTGGATATCGGGGAGTGCTGGTGCTATATATCCGGTCGCCACTGCCGGCTACAACATGAGTCTGTCCCAAATCTGGCTGGGTTTGCCAACCACTTATCTGTTGCTCCATTTCTGATATTTCACACTGAATTCTTAAACGAGCATTTTCATGTTCAAGCCTCTGTATACGATCCATAAGCTCTTGTTGATTTGGTAGTGAGGACATGATTCAGAGCGACGGGTCTGACGATGGAGATTTCGTCAATGTATCCCACCGCTGCCACCAGTTGTAACGTTCGTCCGAGCGTCTTAATTTATTATATATAATTTTCCTCTTGACTACTTGTCTTTTGATTAGCAAATATGTTAAAATATGTACAATGAAAGGAAGAAACTGTAATGACAAATTTTCCGTGCGACTACTTGTCTAATGATTTATGTATAACAATGATTCAAAAGTATTAACATGTAGCTTAAATCACAGGAATCAATTATAATAGCGTATTTACAAAACCCATTGACTGAATGAGGCTTGTCCTTAAATGTCCCTAACACAGCCTCAATGAAACTGGCACTTGGAAGCTGGCACCACGATGCTGGCACTACGATGCCGGCACTTTGAAGCTGGCACTAGGATGCCGGCACTACAATGTAAAGCCCTAACCTCAGTAAGCCACACACACAGCTTCTAAATGCTACCGCGCTTAACAGTGCCTTCAATGTCTAACCTAACACAGTACCACTGCAACCCGAGCAGCACGGAATATAGGACGTATTCTATATCTCAATAAAGCCAGGCTTCCTCGAGATACCTTAGAAATATCCTATCCCTAATTTACTCAAAGTCCCAGTACCCAGTAAACGCTTTAATTGTTTTAGCTAGATGTGGACTGTTCGATAGTCGAGACAAGACTGACTGAAAAACTAAAAAATCTCGCCCTTATATAGGCCTCTAACACTACCGCCACCTAGCGGAATCACGACAACCGCCGAGAGACCACGGACTTTGCCGAACATGTTTAATATCATCGCAATGGGTTTAATTTAACAAAGCAAATAAACTGTATGCTGGGTAATACAGATATAACTAATGAATCATAAATTTCACCCGGTGATTAAAACAATAAATGGAATCGATTTAAGTAGTTATACTAACCGTTGGAGCAACGATGTTGATGCCCGAGACAAATGAAGCAAATGTAAACAAGGGGCGTAACTTTGGCATTTTTTTTATATCTTTAAACGAATTTCACTACAACTGGAAACGACACAATTCTATACATCTATTCATTTCAAATGCATATGGACCATTTTATTGATCGTTATTTGCCGAAAATGCGATATTCATAAAATAGCCGAAGATAGTGTCCTCCTTTCCTATTTTTAATGCTACCATTAAGTACGAAATTATTCGCCCCATGCAACTTCGAACCCCTGTGTTTTTAGCCACATGAATAGAGCAAAGTTGGACTAAGACCACAATTAATTTTACTATATGTTCTATATAAGCATATATGCATATGACAATTTCTGTAAGGGAAATTGACACCCAAACTTACCCTCATTAGATAGATCTATTCAAGTGAAATAAGTCTGTACATTTTAAACATGGGGTCACCCGACTACTTTTTGACCTATTTAAGGCCAAATAACATACGTATGAATTTAGTGCACCGGTCGGCCATTTCACACCAATTTTCTCAAAACTTCCCCTCTCAGTAATGCTCAACTTTTAAGGTTGTTGTGCAATAAGGCCTCCAAATTGGGCATTTTATGACGATTTTAACTGTGTTCTATAGAATTTAATCCTTTATTGCATGTCTTTCAGTCAAAAACTCACCTTAATTCAGCAGTTAAATAGGTCACTATTTTCTGTGTAGGCACATCCGGATACAGGGTAACCAAAGGGCAGGTAATTGTGGTCTTAGTCAAACAGCAGTCAATAAGGTAGCACACCACACTAAATGTAGCCACAGCTTCGAATGGCCAGGGAGGATTTCTTGAATAGGGTAAATATCCTGGACTTAAATGGCTGTTTGTCTTTTAAATGCTTTTTTAGCATCAAATTTGTTCCTGTGACTTCTAATATGAACTCTGGCAAATTCGAAAACAGGGCCAAGAATCATTTGTTCATGCATGAGAATGTCAAGGACGCCATTTTCTGTAAACAGTGCTTTTCGTCTGCATGGTGGTAAATATCAAGTCATTTTACAAGGGGGTACAAACAAATCATTTTTTTTCCTCATAATTTTACAAAGCACTTCCTATAAACTACAAATTATAATAGGTCCCCTATCTTGTGGGCAGTTTAGCGGCTGCAGTTTAGTGGCTGATTTTCGCTATAGATCTGTCATATTTTTATATAATTCAGTGCGATACATTTTACATATTAAAGATTTTTAATGTTTGGGGTGTCCTTTATAATTTTATGAAAAAAATGATATTGTATATCGTCGGTTTTGTCGGGATATTTGGTGAAAGCTGGTGTATTATTCATTATAATAATGCGGGACACTTGGGTTTCAGGTCTTTGGTCTGACCATATGTACCCGTCTGTCTGTCTGTAGGTCTAGGACACTGAGTAAAATTCTACTGACATAAATACTTCTATAAACGTTGCCAAAATTACGTACTTCAATTTAATAAATCAGGCCCAAATATGCAGAGTACGTGCGTCTTTATGTCCATGGGGGTAACAGAATTTAGCGCAGAGCTCTAATTATTTTATTTCTGCAAGTACAATAGCTAGATATGCGGTATACATGACATGTGTGTACTTTTATATAATATGCGATAGCTCCAGTAAAAATGATTATTGTCTGCTCATTTGTTTGTGTGTGAGTATAACATTTTACCCCTCAGACGGTTATATATTTACTTATTCTTTCGACCTGCTTTTTCAGACGTCACAGACGTATCACATAATCGTCAGATGTGTGTGAAGTATTCGCATGTATTTGTCTCTTTGTTTAACATATTCGCACGAATACAGCACAGATGGGACTTACTCGTTTATGTGACAAATAGGGTGCAACAAAGCATACTTTGGACAATTTCCTGGCAAAGCTTCAAGATATCAAAGACAAAATGTATTATTGTAAAACATTATCCATTCTGGAAAATATGTCCGGACTGTTACACGTGTACCTTATCTTACTAAATAAATAAACTTCTTTCGCATTCTTATGATAGGGATATAACACAGGTTCAAATGTTGTTGCTTAGAACAGGCAAAACATTCGTACCAAAAACAATAGGTGTCGCAATCGCAAAGGGACGGTGTGGGCTGTAACAAATGTACTTGTACTTAGAAAATAATTCATATCGAAACATTACGTTAGTATAAAGCGTATTGCATATAGCCTTCCTCAAGATGGGGTAAAACATATGTTCATATGTTGTTAACATAGACCAAGCTTTTCGGTGACACCAAAGAATAGGTGTCAAAATCCCTATGGGACACGGTGTGGGCTGTAAAATGTACCTCAAAATAAATAAAACAATTCACAATTTATCCCACTATTACGTTTTTACAGAGCGTATTGCATATAGCCTTCCCCTAGGTGCATATTACAGGTTCACATGCTATCTACTTCGATGAGGCTATCCAGTTATATCAATGAATAGGTGTCACATTCCCTATGGGACACGGTGTGGGCTGTTAAAAATGTACGTCTAAATACAAAAAAGTAAATATTTATCTCACAATTACGTTATTACAGAGCGTATTGCATATAGCCTTGCCATAGATAGGAATATAACACGGTCTCATATGTTATTTTCTTAGTCCGGGCTTTTCACTAATACCAGAGAATAGGTGTCACAATCCCTATGAGACACGGTGTCGCTGTTAAAATATACGTCCAAAAGCAAAGTAATTCAATATTTATTCCACAATTATGTTGTTGCACCGCGTATATTGCATATACTCTTCCCCAAGATAGGGATATAACTCAGATTCATATGCTGTCTACTTAGACTAAGCTATTCAGCAGAATTGTGTCACAATCCCTATGGGGCATGTTGTGAGGTGCTACAAATGTACCTACAAAAACAAAAAACTTTAATATTAATCACACAATAATGTTTTCACGGGTCGTTTTGCATATAACTATCTCCAAGATAGGGTTATGGGACACGGTGTGGGCTATTACAAATATACCGTCTTTCAGAAAATAATTCAATTTTGTCCCACCATTACGTAACTGCGCAGTATATTGTAGATAGCCTTTCCCAAGAAAAGAATATAACATAGGTTCATATGTTGTCTTCTTAGATGAGGTTATTCAGTGATATTAAAGAATAAGTGTCACAATACCTAGGGAAGCCGGTGTGGGCTGTTACAAATGTACCGTCTTTCAGAAATTAATTCAATTTTGTCCCACCATTACGTAATTACGCAGCATATTGCATATAGCCTTCCGCAAGATAAGGATATATCATAGGTTCATATGTTGTCTACTTAGATGAGGCTATTCAGTGATATCAAAGAATAAGTGTCACAATCCAAATGGGACACGGTGTTGGCTGTTACAAATGTACCTTCTTTCAGAAAAAAGTTCAATTTTGTCCCACCATTACGTAATTGCGCAGCATATTGCATATAGCCTCCCCCAAGATAGGGATATAACATAGGATCATATGTTGTCTACTTAGATGAGGCTATCCAGTGATATCAAAGAATAAGTGTCACAATCCCTATGGGACACGGTGTGGGCTGTTAAAAATATACCTTTTTTTTCAGAAAAAAGTTCAATTTTGTTCCCCATTACGTAATTGCGCAGCATATTGCATATAGCCCTCCCCAAGATAGGGATATAACATAGGTTCATATGTTGTCTACTTAGATGAGGCTGTTCAGTGATATCAAAGAATAAGTGTCACAATCCCTATGGGACACGGTGTGGGCTGTTACAAATGTACCTTCTTTCAGAAAATAATTCAATTTTGTCCCACCATTACGTAATTTGCGCAGCATATTGCATAAAGCCTTCCCCAAGATAAGGATATATCATAGGTATATATGCTTTCTACTTAGATGAGACTATTCAGTGATATCAAAGAATAAGTGTCACAATCCCTATGGGACACGGTGTGGTCTGTTACAAATGTACCTTCTTTCAGAAAACAATTCAATTTTGTCGCACCATTACGTAATTGCGCAGTATATTGCATATAGCCTTTCCCATGATAGGGATATATCATAGGTTTATTTGTTGTCAACATAGGTGTGGCTATTTAGTGATATCAAAGAATAAGTGTAAAAACCCCTATGGGACGCGGTGTGGGCTGTTACAAATGTACCGTCTTCCAGAAATTATTCAATTTTGTCCCACCATTACGTAATTTGAGCAGCATATTGCATATAGCCTTCCCCAAGATAGGGATATAACATAGGTTCATATGTTGTCTACTTAGATGAAGCTATTCAGTGATATCAAAGAATAAGTGTCACAATCCCTATGGGACACGGTGTGGTCTGTTAAAAATGTACCTTCTTTCAGAAAATAATTCAATTTTGTCCCACCATTACGTAATTTGAGCAGCATATTGCATATAGCCTTCCCCAAGATAAGGATATATCATAGGTCATATGTTGTCTACTTAGACTTGGCTATTCAGTGATATCAAAGAATAAGTGTCACAATCTCTATGGGACACGGTGTGGGCTGTTACAAATGTACCGTCTTTCAGAAAATAATTCAATTTCGTCACACCATTACGTAATTGCGCACATGAACTTTTCGTAACAGTGATAAGTTTTCTTTAATTATTCTCAGCTTCAAAATACAGAAGAGGATTTTTAGCTTTAAAATACAGAAGAATATTCTCAGCTTCAAAGATATTTTACAAATAACAGCTACAGCAACTATTCAATTTTGACTAGATGAAAAATAACAACTACAGCAACTATTCAATCATAACTAGATGAAAAATAACAACTAACGAATCTATTCAATCATGACTAGATGAAAAAATCTAATGAGTGAAAAACTTACTTTTTCATGCTCTTTAAATTATAAAAATGCCTCTTCGGAGATGCAGATGAGGTAGCAGAAGATGCAGATGTGGCAGCAAAAAGGGAATGGGTTTTGAAATAAAAAATAACAACATTATATATATACACAGTGTTTATTTTGACTTCTTTTTGTAATACATTTTTATTACATCGATTTATGAGCAATGATATAATTTCAAGAAGAACAAGAAATATCTTTAAAAAAGATATTCGGCGTAGGATGAAAGAAAAACGAGATTTCCAGTCTTCTAGAACATTCCGAGGAAAAGCGCGCGAAAGACCGACGCACAACAAATTTAGTACGCTCTAGAAATAGTTCAGTATTTTTTCTATGAAATATACTTATTTATAGACGGTAATACAAAAAATTATATCTGTAAATAGGCTTGTTTGATATTTGTTCATATCATTATTGCATATGACAATTATGATATAAAAGCGTTATTAGTTGTTTTGGTTTTGGCGAATTAATTTTCAATGAGAGCATCTCGGCAGGCTGGAAGAATTCAATATACATAGTAATTAAGGGGTTTCATGTCATAACACGGTGGATTATTTTTTGTTGTTTTAAATCATTTTCACAAAGTAGCATTCCTCAATTGATGGAAAAGGATTGTATTTAACTTCCTGAAATCACTTTCATGTTTACATCAAAAAGAAAAGTAATAACACCAAGCTGAATGATATATACAAGCTGCACCCCTTATTTACAGTAATTTTATAGTCCATAACGATGCGTTAACCAATAACAGGAGTCCTTTTATTCAGCTTAGAATTATTTACCGCTGTTAGCGTACATTTGATTGGTTTAAGATGCGAGTTGAAATCGAAATTATACAGCTACGCCGAAAAAATATAACACTAGAATCGCTATCGCGATATCATCGGTTTTCGCGAAAGCAATGTCATTCAGTTCACGAGTCTCATGATTCGAAAAACATATTTCTTTGTTCAATGGCTTGTTGAATACTGTTAACAAACATTTCAAACATTTTTGTCGCAATGTTTAAGCAGACCTTTTACCCAAAAGAATATGTTTGCGTATTACCTGTCAGCAATGTAGTCGCAAACTTGAAAACGTTTTTACGGAATTCGGTTAGTGCCACGTTAGATATGTGTGTTGCTTTATGATGGTGACAAACGACAATTGTAATTGATAAACAACAATTGCAAACGACACACAAAAGAATAAAATGACACACGACAATGCGACATGACTCTCAACATTATTACGAACTAATGTTGCATTGAATAACTATCATTTTCATGAAATATCGCATTAATTTTGGAGTGTCGTTTCAAAAAGATGTAACCAAGGAACAGAATGCAAAAAAAATCGCATAAAAATCAGACTTCAATTTTTTTAGTTACAAAGAGTGATTTCAAGCCAAGCGCCCCCTAGCGACCAAATGAGAAACAAAATTGATTAAAATTTTACTGTTAGGTACGTAGCAATGCAGCAAATGGTTCAATCAAGTATACAAGTCATACTAGTCAAACATTCTATTTCTTATATATCACAATTTGAAGCATAAAAACTTATTTACATTTTTTCTAAAAAGGATCAAACCTTAGACTGCCGTAAAATGACAAAATCAAGTCCGATCTTCAAAAACTGAACATCACTGGAAAGAGCATTTCAAGAACTTAAACTTTTGTTCATATACTCTCAATGAAATATTTTTAGTTTTTGAGCTATTTTGGGCCGAATAAAAACAAAATAATCGTAATATGACCTTGACCTTTTCATTTTTTTAACTTTTTAATTGGGAGGCCCTTTCAAACATAACAGTACATAACGTGTGAAAATTTCATGAAGAATGAACAGAAAATAAAGTCAGGAGCGACAAAAACATGTTTTTGAAATTTTAATTTTCCTAAAATTTAGTGAAGTTTGACCGTTTCTAGAGGACAAACCAAGCATTTCCTAAATTCGCCACCCCATATGTTTTGTGCGTATATGTCTTGCAAATCGTATGCAGCAAACAGAATTCTTCTATCTGATCTCTAACAAAAATGGGTAGGTTTTATCGTAGACCTACTCTCATTTGTCCACTTTTTTTTTACAAGGTTTGAACATTCAACCTCTCCTAGAACAATTTTTTTCCAGTACTCAATGGTGAGATATCCATCATATTTGATTGGGCTTTCAACAAGGAACATTATGTAAAAAACCGCATCTAAATCAGGTTTCAAATTTTTGAGTTATTAGCAAAAAAGTGATTACATGCATTGCGCCCCCTAGTGGCTAAATCAGAAACAAAAGTGAAAAGTTTTACATTTAGGAACAAGTTCAGATATGTGACTCCATGCCCAAAATTTCATAGCTGTACCTTTTCTTATCTGGCCGCTAGGCTGGCTACAAAAATGGGTGGAATTGGAAAAATAATAATAACTAGAACCGCAAAGCGGCATCTTGGTTTTCGCTTTTAACTTGACTAGTAAGAGTTTTGGCTTCAACTGCAGACATAATTGATTGATATTAACTTTATTCGAAAATTATTAACATATAAAAGTCAAATAGAAAGTTTGAAAAAAGAAGATACTTAATACAAAACAATCGTGTATTATATTACAAAGGGATATCTCCTGACGTTATTTGATGATAACTTCCTTAATCGAATTTGATCGAGAGAGTGTGGTTAAAAAAAAAATGAAAATATAAAGTTTGAAGATAAGAAATGAACTGCGATATTTTTTTCTTCTTTTTTTTATAATATTCATGAGGGAGAAACTCAATATATGATATGCTGATAACATTTGTTAAATTTCTTGCCCGAATTTAGGAAAGAACACTGTGGTTAAGTTTAAAAGTGATTGCTTAGAGAATGAACACGCAAGAAATTTGGATCTATTTTGAGCTGAAGAAAATGGCAATTATCGTTATATAACCTTGACCAATGAAAATACTGCTTAATTTTTTATTTATGAGAATCTGTGTATCATAAAACTATACAACCAGTGGAGAAAATGATGAAGCTTGAACAAAGAGACAAAAAAAAAAGACACACACTAAAAACTTATGTTTTTGAAATTGTAATTCATCCAATTAGTGACGTTTGCCGCATGATGTTGACAAACAATACATACCCTTAACTCGCTTACCCAAATATTCTCTGTATATATGTTTAGCAAATTAAATAATGCAAATATAATTCAGGTAACATACTGATTTACGATTTTTCGTTAAAGGATGAAACTTTGGACTGTTGTAAATTGATCAAATGAAGTCCGATCTTCAAAACCTAAACATCATTAGAACGATCTCTTCACGAACTAAAACTTTTGTTCATATACTTTCTATAAAATATTTTTAGATTTGAAGCTATTTTGTGCCGATAAAAATAACAATAATCGGTATTATGACCTTGACCTTTGCATATTTTCATCGTTATTTACTATGAATTTATTTGTATTGTTTAAATGCATAAACAGTGAAAAAATGATGAAGATTTAACAACAAATAAGGTCAGGAGCTGCAAAAAAGAGGAAACATACGGATTTACACTTGTTTGATAAAAGGATCAAACTTTGGACTGTGGACATTTGATCAAATGAAGTCCGATCTTCAAAAACTAAACACCAATGGAAAGATCTCTTCACAAACTAAAACTTTTGTTCATATACTTTCTATAAAATATTTTTAGATTGAGAGCTATTTTATGCCGATAAAAATAACAATAACTGGTATATGACCTTGACCTTAGCATATCGTCGCTGTTGTTTTTTTTCTATGATTTTATTTGTATTATAAAAATGCATAAACAGTGAAATAATGATGAAGATTGAACAAAAAATAAAGTCAGGAGCTGCAAATAACCTTAAAAGTCATGCTTTTAAAATGTTGATTTTTCGAAAATATTGGTTAAGTTTGACTGCGTACTGTGGACAAACCATGCATTTCCCGAATTCGCCACCCCATATATTTTGAATAAAATGGGTAGGTTTTTCGTAGACCTACCCTTATATCACAGTTTTTGCGAGATTCGAACATTCAACCTCCTGTAGCACGAAAGTTTTATATACGCACATTTTTGGAACCTATCATATTTTATTGGGCTATTTACAAGGAACATTATGCAAAAACCGCATTTGAATCGGACCTCAAATAATTGAGATATTGCTTATTAAACATTTTCATATAAAACGCCCCCTGGCGGGAAAATCAAAACAAAAATGAAAATTTTCTCGACGTTGGGATCATCTTCAAATACGTGGTTATTACTGATAAAAGTTTCATAGATGTGGCTTTTCTCACCTCGGAGCTATGCCGTTCACAAAAAAGGGTTAGAAAAAAAACAAACAGAAGAAGAATAGGTTTTCGCACTGCGATGCGAAAACCTAATAATAAAAAAAAATCAACAGAAGAAGAACAATAGGTTTTCGCCCTGCAGAGGCGAAAACCTAATAAAAAATCATTTAAAAAGAAAGACAACGATTTAAAAAAAAACACTCTTTCCAAAGTTGGCAGTCGCATGACAAGTTTAATCATTTGCTTTCGCCACATATTTGATTCATATCCGTTACACGCCAGTCGACACAATTCAATTTCATTTTGTACATATGTCATCAAAATATACCTCCAGTCGTTTGTTATCACTTAATGTAAGACAGTCATGATCAGTTTGTGATAAGCGACCAGTTTGACATCCATCACAGTTTTGATGAACACGACTCGCATTACTGTGAATATCTCTTCAGCATATAAAAAGTCGAAACACCACTTCAGCTTGGAAACTTGATCAGAACACTGCAAATAATTGTCACTCTTTTTTCAAGTTATGTCTTGTCTGTTAGACAGTCAGTTGACGTTTATGCATTATGGATGAATTACATCAGTTATTATCTGAACAACCAGTCATTTTTAGATAGATACAATCTGGAGACAATGTTCTGTGTTCGATTATCGCCTTTTTTCCACTGAGACAAAATTACATTAAAGAGTAGTATATATCAATGGGATGGCGAGAAATCGAGGCAGAGGTACTAAATGAAGGCACGCTATGACGTCATTAATTAGGACAATGGCCTATTGTTTAGGGTATGACATAATCCCCGACCTCACCCCTTTAATCCCCTTATCCACCCCCTTTAACGAGGTCACGCGTCTATCATTTTCGAGGATGAGTAAACCGCAACATTTATTCTTTTATAATATCGTATTGTTATTCGGGACAATTAATCAACTACGTCATTCACCGCAAAAACGCGATTGAAACAATCAAATCGGGCTGCAGCCCCTACCGCTCCCTTAAACGAGGTCACGTGACTCCTACCCCACCCCTTGAACGAGGTCGGGCGGCTATTGTTTTCGGGAATGAAAGAAACCGCAATATTTATCGTATATAATATCGTATTGTTATTCGGGACAATTAATGAACTACGTCATCGATTTTGCTATTATCGCAGAAGCATTGAATGAGCGACGTTAAATAATGAGTATTGTCTCTTCGAATAATAACGTATTTACTTTCTGAACAATTAAACGACGCTATCCGGAATACCTCGCGCCGTATAACGGACACATTCCCACGCGTCGAGAGAAGATTTCTTCATCATTAATTAGCGGTAACTGACCACTTAAACATTTCTGTAAACAAAATCTACACCCGTAACACCCGTATCGATCGGTTATCACCTATTATTGACCTAAGGCCTTACGAATCGCGGACTACATGAATGTTAACCACTGTCTCACCCGTCCTCGGACGTATTATTTTCTGTTTTTGGATGAAGTCGAACATTCGAAATCGCCCCTCTATACGTATTAATGCTCTTTTTTCTACCATTTCTGTCTTTCTCGTCATATTTCTCCGTAATACGCGTGTCAGTGCGTATGTTTTGACAATCGGTGTGAAACGATTTTCACCTTTTCATGTCTAAATTCTTTAATCACAACCAACACCCGCAGCGGTATTTGATCCGCGGCGAGTTAATCTGGCTTAGTCTAGCGACGATAAACGGGTATTAGCGGTTTTTCATAAGGCTAGATAGTCGCTTTTTGCATTGACCTACGCTGCGTTTTTTACTTTTACCGTGTAAGATCGGGAAAGTTTATTTATTTATTTATTTATTTATTTATTTATAAAACGTAACGCGTATACAGCATTGGTTATTCTTGTTTAACAAGAGTATTAGTAGTTTGTTGTAGTAGAACAGATACGTAACGCATATATTTCAGGCGGTTATAACGCTATACAAGTTATAATTTATTCAATAAATGCATGCAATGCGTATTATTTGTTGCGTTATTGTCGGAAACGTTATATGTTGTTCAATAAATGCATGTACTGTATATTATTTGTTGCGTCATTGTCGGACACGTTATATGTTGTTCAATAAATTTCTTTGAGAGTATATTGATACCTTATGTCAATCCCACTTTATATGTTCTTGTTCGATAAAAGTTATATTCAGAAATAACAAAATATTTTTTTCGCTCTCTCTCTCTTGGCGCATTTTTTTAGTATTCACGCATTATCGCTGATTATATTTCTTACTTTCGTTTTTTCTCTCTCTCGGCAATGTTATTCGTAGGTATTATTTTGGAATTCTAGTAAATAAGGCGGAACTACGCGAGTAAAATGAAAACATAAATCAAAGAAAAGTTAAATACATCATACTATCATTAGTTTATCGGCATTTTAAACACATTCTATTTCCACGCTTTCTCACGAGTCCAATACCGCGCCCGTATTTATACAGCATTGTTGCGTCAAACAATAGAGGGGATTATATTTATCCTTACGAAGTTCGCCGAGCCTATAACTGACTTCTAACGGTCAGAATTTAAATCAACCAATCAATTTGGTTAATTACAATGTTATTCGTTATCCACCATTAGATCGATTAATCGATATAAAATATTAGCGCCTATCAAGAGCGGAGCGTCATTCAGCCAGTTTCTACCCTGGAGAACACATCATTTATATCGCTCTGTAGAGAAACGAGGTAAAATATGCCCAAACTTTAGTAATATTGTAGTTTTTTATATATTATTTGAACGAAATATCTTTATTTTCCCAGGTGCATTATATTCCCTTCGAGCGTACGTTATTTTTCTCTTGTGAAAATAGTCTCAAGAATAAATGATTTGATATCGCAATTTCTTTTTACAGAACATTCTCTTTATTCAATACTTAAACATACACACGGCAATACGAAAGGTGTAACAAAGTGGTTTAATGAGATGATAAATTCCTTTTGATAAGTTCAAATAAAGAGTAGTTTGGGAATTTTAAAACTTGCCAAAAACAAAATTTGTATTATCATTATTTTAAGTTTTGTCAAGATGGATATTGAGACACCTGCTATATGATACAGATTTGAATAAATGCGATTATACTCAATATTGAAAAAAAAAATCATATACATTCTAGTTACATCAACTTCGACCTTAGTCTTAATATTATTGTCACACCCAGCTCGCATTCTCGTAGTAAATCAGCGTGAATAAAAACATTTTTTCTCAATTTTACAGTGATATAAAAATTATCACGTGTAATGACGGATAGAAACGGGGTGCTTATTGTTCCTTCCCATGGGAAGGAACATCTATAGTCATTCATTTCAACTTGACAGTTTCAGATTCGCTTCCTGCGGAGATGTTATCCCGCTTAGTATCTGATTTGCCTAATGATACCTACGATGAGACGGGATCCAATCGAAAGTGACGTGATAGCAGAAACCGCCATTTATCCGCCATTTTATTTCACGTGATGTCCGCCATTTTATTGGCCATTTTAGTCAGTCTAGCAGGTGCGCGTAGGTTTAAATTACGGCTTCGTGTTGTCCCGTTTAAGAAATACGATGTCAGCCTAAATTAAACTTAGCCCTATTTAAGTCCTTGAATTTCTTGCTTCATTTCCTGTGCTTCTATGATTTAAAGAAAAAAGAAGAACTTAAGAAAGTTTTGACTTGGAGAGAAATGTTCAACCACCAATACAGTTTGTCCTTTTCGTACTCTAAGGTTATCCCTTCCATATGCAAATGCTGTAAAACAGCTTTCACTTCATACTTCATAGTTTAGAAATGCCCTGGAAGGAACTTTTGGTAGGCTAAAACTTGTTAATAAAATTATTCAGTATTGCGCATTTACACACATTTGAACACTGGGAGCGATTTTCTTTTCGATTATTTAGAAAATGATCAGGTATTGACACAAAGCTGGTCAGGGGAAGAAGTCGAAGATAATATTGATATAAGGATTTACACTTCATAAATATTTGACCCCGAGGATATCGAACGGAATGTACTGATGTTGCAAGTTAATCAATAATATCAGAGATTCGATATCTCTTCTACCTCAAGAGAGTTATTCAAATCAAGGTGGAGGCGCAGTCTAAGGGAGCTAATTTACATTAAAAAAAACACGAATATATATTAATTACTGTATAATACTTGTAAGTATCAAGTCAGAGACAGCGACAGATTCCCGTGTCATCCAACGAATCGTTGATTTCTACCCAAGGAATAATTTCGCAGAGAGAACTATAAAAGGTAAAATATTTAATACGCTATCAAAGTAGTATAATTGAAACATCAAGTAATGTCTATTTATTTATTTCGCATATTTTACAACGATGTCACTAAAAATATCTGATATGCTCTATCTGTTCTATTTTTCTTTATTTTCTTTAAAATGACTGGCTCATTTTATCATTAGCAATGATATAAAATCATGTTATTACATTTATATTCCTTTTAATTACGACATGTTGTCTTTCTAACACGGTAGATTATTAATAAGTATGATTTTTATCACGGTAGTTACTTAACTGATATCATTTTATCTGTCATCTTCTTTTTATAGTTTTTATGCTCACCGAAGGTGACGCATATAGTCGCCGCTTCGTCCGTCCGTCACACTTTCCTTGTCCGGACTATTTCTCAGGAACTAACGGCTTGAATTCAACGAAACTGTATGGGAAGCTTTATTACCAAGAGAAGATGCGCATATCGTCAGCATGACCCGATTCCTAAATTTTTCACAGAGTTATGGCCCATTGACTTTTCGGCCTATAGTACATATTGCATGATTCTTGTCCGATCTATTTCTCAGGAACTAATGGCTTGAATTCAACGAAACTTTATGGGAAGCTTTATTACCAAGAGGAGATGCGCATATCGTCAGCATGACCCGATTCCTAAATTTTTCACAGAGTTAAGGCCCATTGACTTTTTGGCCTATAGTTCATATTGCATGATTCTTGTCCGGTCTATTTCTCAGGAACTAATGGCTTGAATTCAACGAAACTTTATGGGAAGCTTTATTACCAAGAGAGATACGCATATCGTCGGCGTGCCCTGGTTCCTCAATTTTTCACAAAGTTATGGCCCATTGACTTTTCGGCCTATAGTACATATTGCATGATTCTTGTCCGGGCTATTTCTCAGGAACTAATGGCTTGAATTCAACGAAATTTATGGGAAGCTTTATACCAAGGGAGATCGATATCGTCGGCTGACCTGGTTCCTCAATTTTTCAAAGAGTTAAGGCCCCATGACTTTTTGGCCTATAGTACATATTTCATGATTCTTGTCCGGGCTATTTCTCAGGAACTAATGGCTTGAATTCAACAAAACTTTATGGGAAGCTTTATCACCAAGGGTAGATACGCATATCGTCGGCGTGACCTGGTTCCTCAATTTTTCACAGAGTTATGGCCCCTTGACTTTTTGGCCTATAGTACATATTGCATGATTCTTGTCCGGGCTATTTCTCAGGAACTAATGGCTTGAATTCAATGAAACTTTATGGGAAGCTTTATTACCAAGAGGAGATGCGCATATTGTCAGCATGACCCGATTCCTAAATTTTTCAAAGAGTTAAGGCCCATTGACTTTTTGGCCTATAGTACATATTGCATGATTCTTGTCCGGGCTATTTCTCAGGAACTAATGGCTTGAATTCAACAAAACTTTATGGGAAGCTTTATCACCAAGAGTAGATACGCATATCGTCGGCGTGACCTGGTTCCTCAATTTTTCAGAGAGTTATGGCCCCTTGACTTTTTGGCCTATAGTTCATGTTGCATGATTCTTGTCCGGGCTATTTCTCAGGAACTAATGGCTTGAATTCAATGAAACTTTATGGGAAGCTTTATTACCAAGAGTAGATACGCATATCGTCGACGTGACCTGGTTCCTCATTTTTTTAGAGAGTTATGGCCCCTACTACCATGTTGTTGACTAATATTAATGTCATTTGCCTAATTTAACAGGAGATATCATTTAAACAAAACCCCACAAAATTCAATATGCTAGTAATGTCAATCATAATCATGTCAGCTAATTGTTGTTTAGGCCATAATACACTATTTCAAATATCCAGTCATATGTCAAGAGTGTTGGTTAACCTCTTTGATATGAGCACACATTGAAATGTATGACTTAAATTTTAGAAGTATAAAAACTTTAAAAATATCAATGAAAGATCTGATGAGTAACACGTATTATCATATTAAATAGTAAACTGTTACTAAGTCTCCAAATTAGAGTTGGTAAAACATCTCATCTGATGAGGAGAATAGATATGATTTAGGAATGGGGATTTCAACATATCCTCCCACCCATTGACCAAGGCCTTATTTGTAATAATGACGTTCTTCGGGGAGCATCTGTCAGTTCTACTGACTTTCTTGTTATTATTAATACTATTATTACAAGTATCGCGTGCGCCCGCGCGCCTCACATCCTCCCACGCTTACAGAAATAGACCCCGATCCTGCTTCCCGAGAGACATTCATCTCAACCAGGAGCACTTCGAATCCGTAATCCCGGGTACTGGGTAAATTGGCTAGATTTTTAATCGCCGACTTACTGCGAAATAGAGCACGTGCTGAGAGCTTTTTTGGACCAGGGCGTTTCCGCCGACCAATTTCAGTCGTTCGTCACCGCCAAGGGTATCCAAGACAAGAAATCGTGCAAGAAATCCTCCAGCGACTAGTGACTAACGAGGTCGCCGCTTCGAGTCCCGGATCTCCTCCGATTTGGACCTTGGAAGATGACGACGAGCTGCTGAATTTCTTGAAGTCCCCGGAGAAACCCTCAGTAGCCAGTCCATATACATCCAGTAAATGGTCGACGCAGGACGCGGACGACTTGCTGCCCATGCTAAAATCGCCGGAGAAACAGCGTCCCGCTTTATAAGTTAAATCTCTTCATTTTTATTTATTTATTTTTATTATTATTAAAATATAAACAACATATAAAATTTATGTCATGATAAGTATTTATCGAATAATAATTTATAAACTTTTTTTTTGTTGTTGATTTTTTCAGGGTCGAAATAAATACGAATATTCCGCCGACGATACAGGTCGGTATGGGCGGGGCGGCTGCTGAGACGCATAAATGCTCTATCTGTAACAAATCGTTTACGACAAAGGGAAATTTAAATCGATATATCAAGACCATACACGATGACGCGACTTATACGTGCCTTAAATGTCAGAAAGCTTTTAACCGTCAAACAAATTTAAAACGTCACGAAAAGGTCTGTAAATGTCTTTTCCCCTGCGATCGATGCCCGGAAGTCTTGGAAACCGCCCGACGGTTGGAATTTCACCTGAAAATAAAACATAAGGTGAAGCCAACCAAGCGTTCTGCCGGAAGACCGGGAACCAGCAGCTACGAGTGTCGACACTGCCCCGCCAAGTTCCAGCACCGGAAACAACTGCAGGTCCACAACACCAGGCAACACGGCCCACGGGGTTCTATGCCCGAATCCCCGCAGCCCGGACCCAGCCGTCAGCACCGAGATGCTATGTCCAAATCCCCGCAGCCCGGACCCAGCCATCAGCACGGGGATGCTGGAACCGACTCCCAACCGCCCGGATCCATTTCTTATAAATGTCGCAGGTGCCCCGCCGTGTTTCCGGACCGCCAAGCTCTACACGCTCACAACGCGCAACGGCATTACCAGGTAGGAGCCGGCTTGCACCCGCAACCTTTCCCAGAGGGCCAGGAACCGTGGGTCGACGAAGACGGTACGATCGACGAGGGGTTGCGGGATTGCTACCTGGTAAATAGGGCTCTGATCCTCGAAAGATACAACGAAGGACCCGTAGAATCTATTTATAACATTCCCATGTTTCCCGGTATGACCGTCGAGGATATAGGTCAACACAACGCCTTTAAAGTAAATCTGAGTTTCGGGTTCATTATGCGGCACGTGGAGACGGGGCGGTATCGATACTTCCGACCCTATGACAACGTCAACGTGCTCGAAAGCCCGATTCTCATTTCCAGCCGGTCGGATATATCAAAGGTGAGTATTTATCTATTTTTTAAATGGAAACCAGAATTAATTTTAATTGATATTTTTATAATACTTTTTTTCTTTTAAATACATTTTTTATTTTAAATAAAGGTAAAACGCATGACTAATAAACCGCGTCACTATTCTAGGACCTAAAAAAGCTGAAAAGTATGGACGTCATGGCGGAGATGACGAAAAACAGACCGGATACCAAATGGAAGCTGGTGTTACTGACCAACATCCGGGTGAAAGTCTTTAACACCGATTTCTCACTGGGCGCAAAGAGTCAGCTTCCGATCTACGTGACCCGATCCACTGCTGTTGTACCCCTGGACAAGGACCCCGTTACGTTCAAAACGTATGACGATAATTTATGCCTCTTCCGGTGTCTGTGTCTCAAACGCCACGGTACGCAGGATAAAGTTCTCGAACTCTACGACCAGTGGGAAAGATCGCATCACGCGCGAGAATATAGGGATTTTCTCGGCGGTCGCATGGCGGTTCAAATAACATCGCCCTCCAATTTTAAAGGCGTACAATTCGCCGACCTCCCCGAGTTCGAGCAGTGTTTCGAAGTCAACGTGCAGATGTTTTCCCTGCGAGAAGACGGCACGGTGGTACCCGTCTTCAAGTCGGCGGAACGGTACCCGGACACCCTGTACGTTAATCAGCACGAGAACCACTGCTCCTACATCTCCGATTTCCAGCAATACGCCAAAAAATTCCAGTGCCCGTTGTGCGACCGGATGTTCGAGCACCACGGCAACTTCAAGCAGCATGCCAAAATATGCGACAAAAAGACCGTGTACGTTAATCCGGGCGGATTTTATCGGGAGCAGCGGACGATATTCCAGCAACTGGAAGAAGTCGGTATATCAGTTCCCGCTGACCGGCGCACTTTCCCTTGGTTCGCCGTCTTCGACTTCGAAAGTATGCTGGTTAAACTCGACGGCGACGCCACGGAAAAGCTGGAATGGACCCACCAGCACGTCCCGATCAGTGTCAGCGTCTGTTCCAACGTACCCGGACACACGACGCCAAACTGTCTGACTCTGTGTCTATCTTTTATCTATCTAACTATCGAACGTGGATTCGTGGTGAAGAAATGCAACTCCTACGCGTGCCTCTCGACCGAAAAATTTCGTATTTTAGATGTCAGCCACTTTCTTGCCCCGGGTACCTCCTACGCCGGATTCCTGAAAGCCTACGGGGGATCGAGGAAGCTAAAGGTTTCTTCCCCTACGAATGGCTAGATAACCCGGCAAAGCTCGAAAACACGGAGCTACCTCCCCACGAAACCTTTTACAGCGCGTTAAAAGGTAAAAATATCAGCCCGGAGGAGTACGCGTACTGTCAAAAGGTATGGCGGGACGACAAGATGGTTACGTTCCGGGACTTTCTGGTCTGGTACAACGACCTAGACGTGGGTCCCTTCGTGACGGCCGTGGAACGCTTGCAAAAGTTTTATTTCGACAAAGACATAGACGTCTTGAAGTCCGCCATGAGCGTTCCCGGCATCGCCCGCAAACTTTTGTTCAAGTCGACGAGAGAATTAGGGGCCGAGTTCTCCCTCGTAGACCAAAAAAATGCCGACTTGCACACCACCATCAAAGACAATATCGTCGGAGGTAAGCGTTTATTTATTATCGCGCTTTTTTCGTCTTAAATTTATTATTTACATAATTTATTATTATTATTTTATTATTGAGCACGCGACGCTGGTAGCGCTTCTGTTCACGCATGTCGTTTACGTTTTAGGTCCCTCCATCATATTTACTCGACATCACGAGGCGGGCAAGACTAAAATCAGGGGAGGTAAACTTTGCCAAAAAATCGTGGGGTACGACGCCAACGCCCTCTATTTATGGGCCATCGGGCAGCCCATGCCGGAGGGTATGTTTGTGCGTCGCAGGGCCGAAAACGATTTTAAGCCGGAACACAGGGACCAGTATATGCAGGCCTTCAACTGGTTAAATTATTTAATCAAGTTCGAAGGTAAAAACATGCTGCATCAACGAAACAGAGGTCAAGAGGTCCGGCTGGGCAAATACCCGGTTGACGGCTATGACCCGGATACTAACACCGTCTACGAATTTCAGGTATATTTGTGTATTTATCGCAGGGTTGTTACCACCACGGCCACGAGTGCGACGTCACCAAAGACGTTAAAAGCGAAAAGTGGCACTCGAACAAGGACTCCCTGAAACGAAAGACGGGTGAAAAAGTAGATCAGCTCCGGCGACAGGGCTACAACGTCGTGGAGATGTGGGAATGCGAGTTCCGGGACTTTTGCAAATCCCACCCTAAAATCTACGACATCCGGGATCAGTGTTGCCCCGCCTTCAGCCAAAAGCATCGGGGTACCGTGTCCGAAACCCAAATTTTGAACGGGGTCCGTTTCGGACATTTATACGGTATGGTCGAGTGCGATTTAGAGATCCCGGATGAATGGAGCCCCGAGTTCGCCCACATGCCAGTGTCTCCCCGACGCTATTTCGAAGAAATGTGCCCCATTTTCTGCAATACGGAAGTGGGGTTTGACGATATCGGGGAACACATGCAGGCCCACGTCTGGCAGTACCAGCTTTCCGATAAACCCAGACGGCTCCTCGTGGGCGGAACCAAAGCCCGCCAAATCCTCCTGGCCACGCCCCTCCTCAAATGGTACTTGGACCACGGTCTGAAAGTGACCCAAATCTACCAAGTGGTCGAGTACCGAAAAATGTCCTGTTTCGAGACCTTCGTACAGGAAGTCAGCGCGGCGAGACGTTTGGGCGACTCGAATCCCGGCTTATCAATTTTTGCCGACACAATGAAACTCATTGGGAACTCAGCGTGTGTATATTATTTATCAAATATTATATATATTATTTATTAATATGATAAATATATACGCGTTTATTATTTACGAATATCAGTAAGCAACAAAAATGTATTAATAATATATAATAATTTTGTCTGAACGCGAATTTTTTTTTTTTTTTTTTTGAATACATAATTTTGAATTTTATCGAATAATATTATTATAATATATATATTTATTTAAATAATTAAATTCATTTCAGTTACGGATCCGTCATTATGGATAAGACAAAACACCGCAAAGTGTCTTACGTGGAGGGGGAAAATAAGGCGTGTTTCGAGGTCAACAAGCCTCAGTTTAGACAAACCACCTGTCTGGACGAGGTGGACCAGTACTACGAGGTCGAGTCGGCTAAAACGAGCATCAAACTCGACCTCCGCACGCAGCTAGGCTTTTTTATACTGCAGTACGCCAAACTCAGGAT